>CATORF010000571.1:0-153259 GCA_951804975.1 Anthophora plumipes | reverse complement strand
TCCGATGTATGCAGAATCATCGAGATCGCACTATTCGAGCTATTTTATGCGAGAAACACGTTATTTGGTGTTTTCACCACTCCACAGTGCGTTTGATATGCAGAACCGGCGATATCTTGGTTCTCGTGGGGTTTCAAGCTGAGATATGCATTTTCTGCGATAATCTTGGTGAGACTTCAGTCAGAAGTATGCAGAAACAACTAGATCGCTCGTTTCGAGCAATTTAATGCGAAAAAACAAGTTTTCTGCTGTTTTGATCACTCCGCAGTGCATTTGATATGTAGAGACGCCGATAACTTGGTTTTCGTGGGGTTTCCAGCTGAAATATGCATTTTCTGCGATAATCTTTGTGTTTCATCTATGAGAAGTATGCAAAATCATCCAGAACGCTCTTTTCGAGCTAGTTAATGCGAGTAACACGTTTTCTGGTGTTTTCACCACTCCACAGTGCGTCTGATATGCAGAACCGGCGATATCTTGGTTATCGTGGGGTTTCCTGCTGAGATATGCATTTTCTGCGATAATCTTGGTGAGTCCTCTGTCAGAAGTATGCAGAATCATCGAGATCGCTCTATTCGAGCTATTTAATGCGAGAAACACGTTATCTGGTGTTTTGACCACTCCACAGTGCGTTTGATATGCAGAACCGGCGACATCTTGGATTTCGTCGGGTTTCAAGCTGAGATATGCATTTTCTGCGATAATCTTAGTGAGACGTCTGTCCGAAGTATGCAGAATCATCGAGATCGCTCTTTTCGAGCTATTTAATGCGAGAAATACGATATCTGGTGTATTGACCACTCCACAGTGCGTTTGATATGCAGATCCGGCGCCATCTTGATTTTCGTGAGGTTTCAAGCTGAGATATGCATTTTCTGCGATAATATTGGTGAGACTTCAGTCAGAAGTATGCAGAATCATCTAGATCGCACGTTTCGAGCTATTCAATGCGAGAAACCCGTTGTCTGGTTGTTTTCACCACTCCACAGTGCGTTTGATATGCAGAACCGGCGACATCTTGATTTTCGTGAGGTTTCAGGCTGAGATATGCATTTTCTGCTATAATATTGGTGAGACTTCAGTCAGAAGTATGCAGAATCATCTAGATCGCTCGTTTCGAGCTATTTAATGCCAGAAACACGTGGTCTGGTTGTTTTCACCACTCCACAGTGCGTTTGATATGCAGAACCGGCGATATCTTGATTTTCGTGGTGTTTCCAGCTGAGATATGCATTTTCTGCGATAATCTTGGTGAGTCTTCTGTCAGCAGTATATAGAATCATCTAGATCACTCTTTTCGAGCTATTTAATGCGAGAACCGCGTTATCTGGTCTATTGACCACTCCACAGTGCGTTTGATATGCAGAACCGGAGATATTTTGGTTTTCGTCGGGTTTCAAGGTGAGATATGCATTTTCTACGATAAGCTTGGTGAGACTTCAGTCAGAAGTATGCAGAATCATCTAGATCGCACGTTTCGAGCTATTCAATGCGAGAAACACGTTGTCTGGTTGTTTTCACCACTCCACAGTGCGTTTGATATGCAGAACCGGCGACATCTTGATTTTCGTGAGGTTTCAGGGTGAGATATGCATTTTCTGCTATAATATTGGTGAGACTTCAGTCAGAAGTATGCAGAATCATCTAGATCGCTCGTTTCGAGCTATTTAATGCCAGAAACACGTTATCTGGTGTTTTGACCACTCCACAGTGCGTTTGATATGCAGAACCGGCGACATCTTGGATTTCGTCGGGTTTCAAGCTGAGATATGCATTTTCTGCGATAATCTTAGTGAGACGTCTGTCCGAAGTATGCAGAATCATCGAGATCGCTCTTTTCGAGCTATTTAATGCGAGAAACACGATATCTGGTGTATTGACCACTCCACAGTGCGTTTGATATGCAGATCCGGCGCCATCTTGATTTTCGTGAGGTTTCAAGCTGAGATATGCATTTTCTGCGATAATATTGGTGAGACTTCAGTCAGAAGTATGCAGAATCATCTAGATCGCACGTTTCGAGCTATTCAATGCGAGAAACACGTTGTCTGGTTGTTTTCACCTCTCCACAGTGCGTTTGATATGCAGAACCGGCGACATCTTGATTTTCGTGAGGTTTCAGGCTGAGATATGCATTTTCTGCTATAATATTGGTGAGACTTCAGTCAGAAGTATGCAGAATCATCTAGATCGCTCGTTTCGAGCTATTTAATGCCAGAAACACGTGGTCTGGTTGTTTTCACCACTCCACAGTGCGTTTGATATGCAGAACCGGCGATACCTTGGTTTTCGTGGGGTTTCAGGCTGAGATATGCATTTTCTGCGATATTCTTGGTGAGTCTTCTGTCAGAAGTATGCAGAATCTTCGAGATCGCTCTTTTCGAGCTAGTTAATGCGAGAAACACGTTATCTGGTGTTTTCACCACTCCACAGTGCGTTTGATATGCAGAACCGGCGATACCTTGGTTTTCGTGGGGTTTCAGGCTGAGATATGCATTTTCTGCGATATTCTTGGTGAGTCTTCTGTCAGAAGTATGCAGAATCTTCGAGATCGCTCTTTTCGAGCTACTTAATGCGAGAAACACGTTATCTGGTGTTTTCACCACTCCACAGTGCGTTTGATATGCAGAAACGGCGATATCTTGGTTTTCGTGGAGTTTCAAGCTGAGATATGCATTTTTTACGATAATTATGGTGAGACTTCTGTCCGAAGTATGCAGAATCATCGAGATCGCTCGTTTCGAGCTATTTAATGCGAGAAACACGTTATCTGGTGTTTTCACCACTCCACAGTGCGTTTGATATGCAGAACCGGCGATATCTTGGTATTCGTGGGGTTTCAAGCTGAGATATGCATTTTCTGCGATAATCTTGGTGAGACTTCTGTCCGAAGTATGCTGAACCATCGAGATCGCTCTTTTCGAGCTAGTTAGTGCGAGAAACACGTTATCTGGTGTTTTCACCACTCCACAGTGCGTTTGATATGCAGAACAGTAGATATCTTGGTTTTCGTGGGGTTTCAAGTTGAGATATGCATTTTCTGCGATAATCTTGTTGAGACTTCTGTCAGAAGTAAGCAGAATCATCGAGATCGCTCGTTTAGAGCTAGTTAGTGCGAGAAACACGTTATCTGGTGTTTTCAACACTCCACAGTGCGTTTGATATGCAGAACAGTAGATATCTTGGTATTCGTGGGGTTTCAAGCTGAGATATGCATTTTCTGCGATAATCTTGGTGAGTCTTCTGTCCGAAGTATGCTGAATCATCGAGATCGCTCTTTTCGAGCTAGTTAGTGCGAGAAACACGTTATCTGGTGTTTTCAGCACTCCACAGTGCGTTTGATATGCAGAACCGGAGATATTTTGGTTTTCGTCGGGTTTCAAGCTGAGATATGCATTTTCTACGATAATCTTGGTAAAACATCTGTCCGAAGTATGCAGAAACATCGAGAGTGCTCTTTTCGATGTATTTAATGCGAGAAACACGTTTTCTGGGGTTTTCACCACTCCACAGTTCGTTGGATATGCAGAACAGTAGATATCTTGGTTTTCGTGGGGTTTCAAGCAGAGATATGCATTTTCTGCGATAATCTTGGTGAGAATTCTGTTAGAAGTATGCAGAATCATCGAGATCGCACTTGTCGAGTTATTTAATGCGAGAAACACGTTTTCTGGGGTTTTTACCACTCCACAGTTCGTTGGATATGCAGAACAGCAGATATCTTGGTTTTCGTGGGGTTTTAAGCTGAGATATGCATTTTCTGCGATAATCATAGTGAGACCTCTGTTAGAAGTATGCAGAATCATCGAGATCGCACTTTTCGATCTATTTAATGCGAAAAACACGTTGTCTGGTGTCTTCACCACTCCACAGTTGGTTTGATATGCAGAACCGGCGATGTTTGGTTTTCGTCGGGTTTCAAGTGGAGATATGCATTTTCTACGATAATCTTGGTGAAACATCTGTCCGAAGTATGCAGAAACATCAAGAGCGCTCTTTTCGAGCTATTTCATGCGAGAAACACGTTTTCTGGGGTTTTCACCACACCACAGTTCGTTGGATGTGCAGAACCGGAGATATCTTGGTTTTCGTGGGGTTTCAAGCTGAGAAATGCATTTTCTGCGATAATCTTGGTGAGACCTCTGTCCGAAGTATGCTGAAACATCGAGATCGCTCTTTTCGAGCTAGTTAATGCGAGAAACACGTTATCTGGTGTTTTCACCACTCCACAGTGCGTTTGATATGCAGAACCGGCGATACCTTGGTTTTCGTGGGGTTTCAGGCTGAGATATGCATTTTCTGCGATATTCTTGGTGAGTCTTCTGTCAGAAGTATGCAGAATCTTCGAGATCGCTCTTTTCGAGCTACTTAATGCGAGAAACACGTTATCTGGTGTTTTCACCACTCCACAGTGCGTTTGATATGCAGAAACGGCGATATCTTGGTTTTCGTGGGGTTTCAAGCTGAGATATGCATTTTCTGCGATAATCTTGGTGAGACTACTGTCCGAAGTATGCTGAATCATCGAGATCGCTCTTTTCGAGCTAGTTAGTGCGAGAAACACGCTATCTGGTGTTTTCACCACTCCACAGTGCGGTTGATATGCAGAACCGGCGATATCTTGGTTTTCGTGGAGTTTCAAGCTGAGATATGCATTTTTTACGATAATTATGGTGAGACTTCTGTCCGAAGTATGCAGAATCATCGAGATCGCTCGTTTCGAGCTATTTAATGCGAGAAACACGTTATCTGGTGTTTTCACCACTCCACAGTGCGTTTGATATGCAGAACCGGCGATATCTTGGTTTTCGTGGGGTTTCAAGCAGAGATATGCATTTTCTGCGATAATCTTGGTGAGAATTCTGTTAGAAGTATGCAGAATCATCGAGATCGCACTTGTCGAGTTATTTAATGCGAGAAACACGTTTTCTGGGGTTTTTACCACTCCACAGTTCGTTGGATATGCAGAACAGCAGATATCTTGGTTTTCGTGGGGTTTTAAGCTGAGATATGCATTTTCTGCGATAATCATAGTGAGACCTCTGTTAGAAGTATGCAGAATCATCGAGATCGCACTTTTCGATCTATTTAATGCGAAAAACACGTTGTCTGGTGTCTTCACCACTCCACAGTTGGTTTGATATGCAGAACCGGCGATGTTTGGTTTTCGTCGGGTTTCAAGTGGAGATATGCATTTTCTACGATAATCTTGGTGAAACATCTGTCCGAAGTATGCAGAAACATCAAGAGCGCTCTTTTCGAGCTATTTCATGCGAGAAACACGTTTTCTGGGGTTTTCACCACACCACAGTTCGTTGGATGTGCAGAACCGGAGATATCTTGGTTTTCGTGGGGTTTCAAGCTGAGAAATGCATTTTCTGCGATAATCTTGGTGAGACCTCTGTCCGAAGTATGCTGAAACATCGAGATCGCTCTTTTCGAGCTAGTTAATGCGAGAAACACGTTATCTGGTGTTTTCACCACTCCACAGTGCGTTTGATATGCAGAACCGGCGATACCTTGGTTTTCGTGGGGTTTCAGGCTGAGATATGCATTTTCTGCGATATTCTTGGTGAGTCTTCTGTCAGAAGTATGCAGAATCTTCGAGATCGCTCTTTTCGAGCTACTTAATGCGAGAAACACGTTATCTGGTGTTTTCACCACTCCACAGTGCGTTTGATATGCAGAAACGGCGATATCTTGGTTTTCGTGGGGTTTCAAGCTGAGATATGCATTTTCTGCGATAATCTTGGTGAGACTACTGTCCGAAGTATGCTGAATCATCGAGATCGCTCTTTTCGAGCTAGTTAGTGCGAGAAACACGCTATCTGGTGTTTTCACCACTCCACAGTGCGGTTGATATGCAGAACCGGCGATATCTTGGTTTTCGTGGAGTTTCAAGCTGAGATATGCATTTTTTACGATAATTATGGTGAGACTTCTGTCCGAAGTATGCAGAATCATCGAGATCGCTCGTTTCGAGCTATTTAATGCGAGAAACACGTTATCTGGTGTTTTCACCACTCCACAGTGCGTTTGATATGCAGAACCGGCGATATCTTGGTATTCGTGGGGTTTCAAGCTGAGATAAGCATTTTCTGCGATAATCTTGGTGAGACTTCTGTCCGAAGTATGCTGAATCATCGAGATCGCTCTTTTCGAGCTAGTTAGTGCGAGAAACACGTTATCTGGTGTTTTCACCACTCCACAGTGCGTTTGATATGCAGAACAGTAGATATCTTGGTTTTCGTGGGGTTTCAAATTGAGATATGCATTTTCTGCGATAATCTTGTTGAGACTTCTGTCAGAAGTAAGCAGAATCATCGAGATCGCTCGTTTAGAGCTAGTTAGTGCGAGAAACACGTTATCTGGTGTTTTCAACACTCCACAGTGCGTTTGATATGCAGAACAGTAGATATCTTGGTATTCGTGGGGTTTCAAGCTGAGATATGCATTTTCTGCGATAATCTTGGTGAGTCTTCTGTCCGAAGTATGCTGAATCATCGAGATCGCTCTTTTCGAGCTAGTTAGTGCGAGAAACACGTTATCTGGTGTTTTCAACACTCCACAGTGCGTTTGATATGCAGAACCGGAGATATTTTGGTTTTCGTCGGGTTTCACGCTGAGATATGCATTTTCTACGATAATCTTGGTGAAACATCTGTCCGAAGTATGCAGAAACATCGAGAGCGCTCTTTTCGATGTATTTAATGCGAGAAACACGTTTTCTGGGGTTTTCACCACTCCACAGTTCGTTGGATATGCAGAACAGTAGATATCTTGGTTTTCGTGGGGTTTCAAGCAGAGATATGCATTTTCTGCGATAATCTTGGTGAGACTTCTGTTAGAAGTATGCAGAATCATCGAGATCGCACTTGTCGAGTTATTTAATGCGAGAAACACGTTTTCTGGGGTTGTCACCACTCCACAGTTCGTTGGATATGCAGAACAGCAGATATCTTGGTTTTCGTGGGGTTTTAAGCTGAGATATGCATTTTCTGCGATAATCATAGTGAGACATCTGTTAGAAGTATGCAGAATCATCGAGATCGCACTTTTCGATCTATTTAATGCGAAAAACACGTTGTCTGGTGTCTTCACCACTCCACAGTTGGTTTGATATGCAGAACCGGCGATGTTTGGTTTTCGTCGGGTTTCAAGTGGAGATATGCATTTTCTACGATAATCTTGGTGAAACATCTGTCCGAAGTATGCAGAAACATCAAGAGCGCTCTTTTCGAGCTATTTAATGCGAGAAACACGTTTTCTGGGGTTTTCACCACACCACAGTTCGTTGGATGTGCAGAACCGGAGATATCTTGGTTTTCGTGGGGCTTCAAGCTGAGATATGCATTTTCTGCGATAATCTTGGTGAGACCTCTGTCCGAAGTATGCAGAAACATCGAGATCGCTCTTTTCGACCTATTTAATGCGAGAAACACGTTATCTGGTGTTTTCACCACTCCACAGAGCGTTTGATATGCAGAACCAGCGATATCTTGGTTTTCGTGGGGTTTCAACCTGAGATATGCATTTTTTACGATAATCTTGGTGAGACTTCTGTCCGAAGTATGCAGAATCATCGAGATCGCTCGTTTCGAGCTATTTAATGCGAGAAACACGTTAGCTGGTGTTTTCAGCACTCCACAGTGCGTTTGATATGCAGAACCAGCGATATCTGGGTTTTCTTGGGGTTTCAAGCTGAGATATGCATTTTTTACGATAATCTTGATGAGACTTCTGTACGAAGTATGCTTAATCATCGAGATCGCTCGTTTGGACCTATTTAATGTGAGAAACACGTTATCTGGTGTTTTCACCACTCCACAGTGCGTATGATATGCAGAACCGGCGATATCTTGATTTTCATGGTGTTTCCAGCTGAGATATGCATTTTCTGCGATAATATTGGTGTGACTTCAGTCAGAAGTATGCAGAATTATCTAGATCGTCCGTTTCGAGCAATTTAATGCGAAAAAACAAGTTTTCTGCTGTTTTGATCACTCCGCAGTGCGTTTGATATGTAGAGACGCCGATAACTTGGTTTTCGTGGGGTTTCCAGCTGAAATATGCATTTTCTGCGATAATCTTTGTGTTTCATCTATGAGAAGTATGCAAAATCATCCAGAACGCTCTTTTCGAGCTAGTTAATGCGAGTAACACGTTTTCTGGTGTTTTCACCACTCCACAGTGCGTCTGATATGCAGAACCGGCGATATCTTGGTTATCGTGGGGTTTCCTGCTGAGATATGCATTTTCTGCGATAATCTTGGTGAGTCCTCTGTCAGAAGTATGCAGAATCATCGAGATCGCTCTATTCGAGCTATTTAATGCGAGAAACACGTTATCTGGTGTTTTGACCACTCCACAGTGCGTTTGATATGCAGAACCGGCGACATCTTGGATTTCGTCGGGTTTCAAGCTGAGATATGCATTTTCTGCGATAATCTTAGTGAGACGTCTGTCCGAAGTATGCAGAATCATCGAGATCGCTCTTTTCGAGCTATTTAATGCGAGAAATACGATATCTGGTGTATTGACCACTCCACAGTGCGTTTGATATGCAGATCCGGCGCCATCTTGATTTTCGTGAGGTTTCAAGCTGAGATATGCATTTTCTGCGATAATATTGGTGAGACTTCAGTCAGAAGTATGCAGAATCATCTAGATCGCACGTTTCGAGCTATTCAATGCGAGAAACCCGTTGTCTGGTTGTTTTCACCACTCCACAGTGCGTTTGATATGCAGAACCGGCGACATCTTGATTTTCGTGAGGTTTCAGGCTGAGATATGCATTTTCTGCTATAATATTGGTGAGACTTCAGTCAGAAGTATGCAGAATCATCTAGATCGCTCGTTTCGAGCTATTTAATGCCAGAAACACGTGGTCTGGTTGTTTTCACCACTCCACAGTGCGTTTGATATGCAGAACCGGCGATATCTTGATTTTCGTGGTGTTTCCAGCTGAGATATGCATTTTCTGCGATAATCTTGGTGAGTCTTCTGTCAGCAGTATATAGAATCATCTAGATCACTCTTTTCGAGCTATTTAATGCGAGAACCGCGTTATCTGGTCTATTGACCACTCCACAGTGCGTTTGATATGCAGAACCGGAGATATTTTGGTTTTCGTCGGGTTTCAAGGTGAGATATGCATTTTCTACGATAAGCTTGGTGAGACTTCAGTCAGAAGTATGCAGAATCATCTAGATCGCACGTTTCGAGCTATTCAATGCGAGAAACACGTTGTCTGGTTGTTTTCACCACTCCACAGTGCGTTTGATATGCAGAACCGGCGACATCTTGATTTTCGTGAGGTTTCAGGGTGAGATATGCATTTTCTGCTATAATATTGGTGAGACTTCAGTCAGAAGTATGCAGAATCATCTAGATCGCTCGTTTCGAGCTATTTAATGCCAGAAACACGTTATCTGGTGTTTTGACCACTCCACAGTGCGTTTGATATGCAGAACCGGCGACATCTTGGATTTCGTCGGGTTTCAAGCTGAGATATGCATTTTCTGCGATAATCTTAGTGAGACGTCTGTCCGAAGTATGCAGAATCATCGAGATCGCTCTTTTCGAGCTATTTAATGCGAGAAACACGATATCTGGTGTATTGACCACTCCACAGTGCGTTTGATATGCAGATCCGGCGCCATCTTGATTTTCGTGAGGTTTCAAGCTGAGATATGCATTTTCTGCGATAATATTGGTGAGACTTCAGTCAGAAGTATGCAGAATCATCTAGATCGCACGTTTCGAGCTATTCAATGCGAGAAACACGTTGTCTGGTTGTTTTCACCTCTCCACAGTGCGTTTGATATGCAGAACCGGCGACATCTTGATTTTCGTGAGGTTTCAGGCTGAGATATGCATTTTCTGCTATAATATTGGTGAGACTTCAGTCAGAAGTATGCAGAATCATCTAGATCGCTCGTTTCGAGCTATTTAATGCCAGAAACACGTGGTCTGGTTGTTTTCACCACTCCACAGTGCGTTTGATATGCAGAACCGGCGATATCTTGATTTTCGTGGTGTTTCCAGCTGAGATATGCATTTTCTGCGATAATCTTGGTGAGTCTTCTGTCAGCAGTATATAGAATCATCTAGATCACTCTTTTCGAGCTATTTAATGCGAGAACCGCGTTATCTGGTCTATTGACCACTCCACAGTGCGTTTGATATGCAGATCCGGAGATATTTTGGTTTTCGTCGGGTTTCAAGGTGAGATATGCATTTTCTACGATAAGCTTGGTGAGACTTCTGTCCGAAGTATGCAGAATCATCTAGATCGCACGTTTCGAGCTATTCAATGCGAGAAACACGTTGTCTGGTTGTTTTCACCACTCCACAGTGCGTTTGATATGCAGAACCGGCGATATCTTGATTTTCGTGGTGTTTCCAGCTGAGATATGCATTTTCTGCGATAATCTTGGTGAGTCTTCTGTCAGCAGTATATAGAATCATCTAGATCACTCTTTTCGAGCTATTTAATGCGAGAACCGCGTTATCTGGTCTATTGACCACTCCACAGTGCGTTTGATATGCAGAACCGGCGATATCTTGGTTTTCGTGGGGTTTCCAGCTGAAATAAGCATTTTCTGCGATAATCTTTGTGTTTCATCTATGAGAAGTATGCAGAATCATCCAGAACGCTCTTTTCGAGCTAGTTAATGCGAGTAACACGTTTTCTGGTGTTTTCACCACTCCACAGTGCGTCTGATATGCAGAACCGGCGATATCTTGGTTTTCGTGGGGTTTCCTGCTGAGATATGCATTTTCTGCGATAATCTTGGTGAGTCTTCTGTCCGAAGTATGCTTAATCATCGAGATCGCTCGTATCGAGCTATTTAATGCGAGAAATACGTTATCTGGTGTTTTCACCACTCCACAGTGCGTATGATATGCAGAACCGACGATATCTTGGTTTTCGTGGGGTTTCAAGCTCAGATATGCATTTTCTGCGATAATCTTGGTGAGACTTCTGTCCGAAGTATGCAGAAACATCGAGAGCGCTCTTTTCGAGCTATTTAATGCGAGAAACACGTTATCTGGTGTTTTCACCACTCCACAGTGCGTATGATATGCAGAACCGACGATATCTTGGTTTTCGTGGGATTTCAAGCTCAGATATGCATTTTCTGCGATAATCTTGGTGAGACTTCTGTCCGAAGTATGCAGAAACATCGAGAGCGCTCTTTTCGAGCTATTTAATGCGAGAAACACGTTTTCTGGGGTTTTCACCACACCACAGTTCGTTTGATATGCAGAACCGGCGACATCTTGGTTTTCGTAGGGTTTCCAGCTGAAATATGCATTTTCTGCGATAATCTTGGTGCTTTATCTATGAGAAGTATGCAGAAACATCGAGATCGCTCTTTTCGAGCCATTTAATGCGAGAAACACGTTTTCTGGTGTTTTCACCACCCCACAGGGCGTTTGATATGCAGAACCGGCGACATCTTGGATTTCGTCGGGTTTCAAGTTGAGATATGCATTTTCTGCGATAATATTGGTGAGACTTCAGTCAGAAGTATGCAGAATCATCTAGATCGTTCGTTTCGAGCAATTTAATGCGAAAAAACAAGTTTTCTGGTGTTTTGACCACTCCACAGTGCGTTTGATATGTAGAGCCGCCGATAACTTGGTTTTCGTGGGGATTCCAGCTGAAATAAGCATTTTCTGCGATAATCTTTGTGTTTCATCTATTAGAAGTATGCAGAATCATCCAGAACGCTCTTTACGAGCTACTTAATGCGAGTAACACGTTTTCTGGTGGTTTCACCACTCCACAGTGCGTCTGATATGCAGAACCGGCGATATCTTGGTTTTCGTGGGGTTTCCTGCTGAGATATGCATTTTCTGCGATAATCTTGGTGTTTTATCTATGAGAAGTATGCAGAAACATCGAGATCGCTCTTTTCGAGCTAGTTAATGCGAGAAACACGTTTTCAGGTGTTTTCAACATTCCACAGTGCGTTTGATATGCAGAACCGGCGATATCTTGATTGTCGTCGTGTTTCCAGCTGAGATATGCATTTTCTACGATAATCTTGGTGAGACTTCTGTCCGATGTATGCTAAATCATCGAGATCGCTCGTTTGGAGCTATTTAATGCGAGAAACACGTTATCTGGTGTTTTCACCACTCCACAGTGCGTATGATATGCAGAACCGACGATATCTTGGTTTTCGTGGGGTTTCAAGCTCAGATATGCATTTTCTGCGATAATCTTGGTGAGACTTCTGTCCGAAGTATGCAGAAACATCGAGAGCGCTCTTTTCGAGCTACTTAATGCGAGAAACACGTTTTCTGGGGTTTTCACCACACCACAGTTCGTTGGATATGCAAAACCGGAGATATCTTGGTTTTCGTGGGGTTTCAAGCTGAGATATGCATTTTCTGCGATGATATTGGTGAGACTTCAGTCAGAAGTATGCAGAATCATCTAGATCGCTCGTTTCGAGCTATTGAATGCGAGAAACACGTTGTCTGGTTGTTTTCACCACTCCACAGTGCGTTTGATATGCAGAACCGGCGATATCTTGATTTTCTTGGTGTTTCCAGCTGAGATATGCATTTTCTGCGATAATCTTGGTAAGTCTTCTGTCAGCAGTATGCAGAATCATCTAGATCACTCTTTTCGAGCTATTTAATGCGAGAACCACGTTATCTGGTGTATTGACCACTCCACAGTGCGTTTGATATGCAGAACCGGCGACATCTTGGTTTACGTAGGGTTTCCTGCTGAAATATGCTTTTTCTGCGATAATCTTGGTGTTTTATCTATGTGAAGTATGCAGAAACATCGAGATCGCTCTTTTCGAGCTAGTTAATGCGAGAAACACGTTTTCTGGTGTTTTAACCACCACACAGTGCGTTTGATATGCAGAACCGGCGACATCTTGAATTTCGTCGGGTTTCAAGTTGAGATATGCATTTTCTGCGATAATATTGGTGAGACTTCAGTCAGAAGTATGCAGAATCATCTAGATCGCTCGTTTCGAGCTATTTAATGAGAAAAAACAAGTTTTCTGGTGTTTTCAACATTCCACAGTGCGTTTGATATGCAGAACCGGCGATATCTTGATTTTCGTGGTGTTTCCAGATGAGATATGCATTTTCTGCGATAATCTTGGTGTTTTATCTATGAGAAGTATGCAGAAACATCGACATCGCTCTATTCGAGCTATTAAATGCGAGAAACACGTTATCTGGTGTTTTCACCACTCCACATTGCGCCTGATATGCAGAACCGGAGATATCATGGTTTCGGTCGGGTTTCAAGCTGAAATATGCATTTTCTACGATAATCTTGGTGAGACTTCTGTCACAAGTGTGCAGAACCTTCGAGAACGCACTTTTCGAGCTACTTAATGCGAGAAACACGTTTTCTGGTGTTTTCACCACTCCACAGTACGTTTGATATGCAGAACCGGCGATATCTTGATTTTCGTGGTGTTTCCAGCTGAGATATGCATTTTCTGCTATAATATTGGTGAGACTTCAGTCAGAAGTATGCAGAATCATCTAGATCGCTCGTTTCGAGCTATCTAATGCGAAAAAACAAGATTTCTGGTGTTTTCAACATTCCACAGTGCGTTTGATATGCAGAACCGGCGATATCTTGATTTTCGTGGTGTTTGCAGCTGAGATATGCATTTTCTACGATAACCATGGTGCGTCTTCCGTCAGAAGTGTGCAGAATCATCTAGATCGCTCTTTTCGAGCTATTTTATGCGAGAATCACGTTTTCTGGTGTATTCACCACCCCACAGTACGTTTGACATGCAGAACCGGAGATATCTTGGTTTCGGTCGGGTTTCAAGCTGAGATATGCATTTTCTACGATAATCATGGTGAGACTTCTGTCAGAAGTATGCAGAATCATCGGGATCGCTCTTTTCGAGCTATTTAATGCGAGAAACACGTTATATGGTTGTTTTCACCACTCGACAGAGAGTTTGATATGCATAACCGGCGATATCTTGATTTTCGTGGTGTTTCCAGCTGAGATATGCATTCTCTGCGATAATCTTGGTGAGTCTTCTGTCAGAAGCATACAGAATCATCCGGATCGCTCTTTTCGAGCTATTTAACGCGAAAAACACGTTATTTGGTTTTTTCACCACTCCACAGTGCGTTTGATATGCAGAACCGACTACATCTTGGCTTTCGTCGGGTATCAAGCTGAGATATGCATTTTCTACGATTATCTTGGTGAGACTTCTGTCACAAGTATGCAGAATCTTCGAGAACTCTCTTTTCGAGCTACTTAATGCGAAAAAACAAGTTTTCTGGTGTTTTCACCACTCCACAGTACGTTTGACATGCAGAACCGGCGACATCTTGATTTTCGTGAGATTTCATGCTGAGATATGCATTTTCTGCTATAATATTGGTGAGACTTCTGTCAGAAGTATGCAGAATCATCTAGATCGCTCGTTTCGAGCTACTTACTGCGACAAAACAAGTTTTCTGGTGTTTCCAACATTCCACAGTGCGTTTGGTGTGCAGAACCGGCGATATCTTGATTTTCGTGGTGTTTCGAGCTGAGATATGCATTTTCTGCGATAATCTTGGTGAGTATTCTGTCAGAAGTATGCAGAATCATCTAGATCTCTCGTTTCGAGCTATTTAATGCGAAAAAACGAGTTTTCTGGTGTTTTCACCACTCCACAGTACGTTTGACATGCAGAACCGGCGACATCTTGATTTTCGTGAGATTTCAAGCTGAGATATGCATTTTCTGCTATAATATAGGTGAGACTTCAGTCAGAAGTATGCAGAATAATCTAGATCGCTCGTTTCGAGCTATCTAATGCGAGAACCACGTTATCTGGTGTATTGACCACTCCACAGTGCGTTTGATATGCAGAACCGGCGACATCTTGGTTTTCGTAGGGTTTCCAGCTGAAATATGCATTTTCTGCGATAATCTTGGTGTTTTATCTATGAGAAGTATGCAGAAACATCGCCATCGCTCTATTCGAGCTATTTAATGCGAGAAACACGTTATCTGGTGTTTTCACCACTCCACATTGCGCCTGATATGCAGAACCGGAGATAACTTGGTTTTCGTGAGGTTTCAAGCTGAGATATGCATTTTCTGCGATAATATTGGTGAGACTTCAGTCAGAAGTATGCAGAATCATCTAGATCGCTCGTTTCGAGCTATTTAATGCGAAAAAACAAGTTTTCTGGTGTTTTCAACATACCACAGTGCGTTTGATATGCAGAACCGGCGCCATCTTGATTTGCGTGAGGTTTCAAGCTGAGATATGCATTTTCTGCGATAATATTGGTGAGACTTCTGTCAGAAGTATGCAGAATCATCTAGATCACTCTTTTCGAGCTATTTAATGAGAGAACCACGTTATCTGGTGTATTGACCACTCCACAGTGCGTTTGATATGCAGAACCGGCGACATCTTGGTTTTCGTAGGGTTTCCAGCTGAAATATGCATTTTCTGCGATAATCTTGGTGTTTTATCTATGAGAAGTATACAGAATCATCGAGATCGCTCTTTTCGAGCTATTTAATGCGAGAAACACGTTGTCTGGTTGTTTTCACCACTCCACAGTGCGTTTGATATGCAGAACCGGCGATATCTTGATTTTCGTGGTTTTTCCAGCTGAGATATGCATTTTCTGCGATAATCTTGGTGAGTCTTCTGCCAGCAGTATGCAGAATCATCTAGATCACTCTTTTCGAGCTATTTAATGCGAGAAACACGTTATCTGGTGTATTGACCACTCCACAGTGCGTTTGATATGCAGAACCGGCGACATCTTGGATTTCGTCGGGTTTCAAGTTGAGATATGCATTTTCTGCGATAATATTGGTGAGTCTTCTGTCAGCAGTATGCAGAATCATCTAGATCACTCTTTTCGTTCTATTTATTGCGAGAACCACGTTATCTGGTGTATTGACCACTCCACAGTGCGTTTGATATGCAGAACCGGCGACATCTTGGTTTTCGTAGGGTTTCCTGCTGAAATATGCATTTTCTGCGATAATCTTGTTGTTTTATCTATGAGAAGTATGCAGAAACATCGAGATCGCTCTTTTCGAGCTAGTTAATGCGAGAAACACGTTTTCTGGTGTTTTAACCACCACACAGTGCGTTTGATATGCAGAACCGGCGACATCTTGAATTTCGTCGGGTTTCAAGTTGAGATATGCATTTTGTGCGATAATATTGGTGAGACTTCAGTCAGAAGTATGCAGAATCATCTAGATCGCTCGTTTCGAGCTATTTAATGCGAAAAAACAAGTTTTCTGGTGTTTTCAACATTCGACAGTGCGTTTGATATGCAGAACCGGCGATATCTTGATTTTCGTGGTGTTTCCAGATGAGATATGCATTTTCTGCGATAATCTTGGTGTTTTATCTATGAGAAGTATGCAGAAACATCGACATCGCTCTATTCGAGCTATTTAATGCGAGAAACACGTTATCTGGTGTTTTCACCACTCCACATTGCGCCTGATATGCAGAACCGGAGATATCATGGTTTCGGTCGGGTTTCAAGCTGAAATATGCATTTTCTACGATAATCTTGGTGAGTCTTCTGTCAGCAGTATGCAGAATCATCTAGATCACTCTTTTCGAGCTATTTAATGCGAGAAACACGTTATCTGGTGTATTGACCACTCCACAGTGCGTTTGATATGCAGAACCGGCGACATCTTGGATTTCGTCGGGTTTCAAGTTGAGATATGCATTTTCTGCGATAATATTGGTGAGTCTTCTGTCAGCAGTATGCAGAATCATCTAGATCACTCTTTTCGAGCTATTTAATGCGAAAACCACGTTACCTGGTGTATTGACCACTCCACAGTGCGTTTGATATGCAGAACCGGCGACATCTTGGTTTTCGTAGGGTTTCCAGCTGAAATATGCATTTTCTGCGATAATCTTGGTGTTTTATCTATGAGAAGTATACAGAATCATCGAGATCGCTCTTTTCGAGCTATTTAATGCGAGAAACACGTTATATGGTTGTTTTCACCACTCGACAGAGCGTTTGATATGCATAACCGGCGATATCTTGATTTTCGTGGTGTTTCCAGCTGAGATATGCATTTTCTACGATTATCTTGGTGAGACTTCTGTCACAAGTATGCAGAATCTTCGAGAACGCTCTTTTCGAGCTACTTAATGCGAAAAAACAAGTTTTCTGGTGTTTTCACCACTCCACAGTACGTTTGACATGCAGAACCGGCGACATCTTGATTTTCGTGAGATTTCATGATGAGATATGCATTTTCTGCTATAATATTGGTGAGACTTCTGTCAGAAGTATGCAGAATCATCTAGATCGCTCGTTTCGAGCTACTTACTGCGACAAAACAAGTTTTCTGGTGTTTCCAACATTCCACAGTGCGTTTGATGTGCAGAACCGGCGATATCTTGATTTTCGTGGTGTTTCGAGCTGAGATATGCATTTTCTGCGATAATCTTGGTGAGTCTTCTGTCAGAAGTATGCAGAATCATCTAGATCTCTCGTTTTGAGCTATTTAATGCGAAAAAACGACTTTTCTGGTGTTTTCACCACTCCACAGTACGTTTGACATGCAGAACCGGCGACATCTTGATTTTCGTGAGATTTCAAGCTGAGATATGCATTTTCTGCTATAATATAGGTGAGACTTCAGTCGGAAGTATGCAGAATCATCTAGATCGCTCGTTTCGAGCTATCTAATGCGAGAACCACGTTATCTGGTGTATTGACCACTCCACAGTGCGTTTGATATGCAGAACCGGCGACATCTTGGTTTTCGTAGGGTTTCCAGCTGAAATATGCATTTTCTGCGATAATCTTGGTGTTTTATCTATGAGAAGTATGCAGAAACATCGCCATCGCTCTATTCGACCTATTTAATGCGAGAAACACGTTTTCTGGTGTTTTCACCACTCCACATTGCGCCTGATATGCAGAACCGGAGATAACTTGGTTTTCGTGAGGTTTCACGCTGAGATATGCATTTTCTGCGATAATATTGGTGAGACTTCTGTCAGAAGTATGCAGAATCATCTAGATCACACTTTTCGAGCTATTTAATGCGAGAAACAGGTTTTCTGGGGTTTTCACGACTCCACAGTGCGTTTGATATGCTGAACACAGCGATATCTTGGTTTTCGTGGGGTTTCAAGCTGAGATATGCATTTTTTACGATAATCTTGGTGAGACTTCTGTCCGAAGAATGGAGAATCATCAAGATCGCTCTATTCGAGCTATTTAATGCGAGAAACACGTTTTCTGGGGTGTTCACCACTCCACAGTGCGTTTGATATGCTGAACACAGCGATATCTTGGTTTTCGTGGGGTTTCAAGCTGAGATATGCATTTTCTGCGATAATCTTGTTGAGACTTCTGTGCGAAGTATGCAGAATCATCGAGATCGCTGGTTTCGAGATATATAATGGGAGAAACACGTTATCTGGTGTTTTCACCACTCCACAGTGCGTTGGATATGCAGAACCGGAGATATTTTGGTTTTCGTCGGGTTTCAAGCTGAGATATGCATTTTTTACGATAATCTTGGTGAGACTTCTGTCCGAAGTATGGAGAATCATCGAGATCGCTCTATTCGAGCTATTTAATGCGAGAAACACGTTTTCTGGGGTGTTCACCACTCCACAGTGCGTTTGATATGCTGAACACAGCGATATCTTGGTTTTCGTGGGGTTTCAAGCTGAGATATGCATTTTCTGCGATAATCTTGGTGAGACTTCTGTCCGAAGTATGCTCAATCATGGAGATCGCTCTTTTCGAGCCAGTTAGTGCGAGAAACACGTTATTTGGTGTTTTCACCACTCCACAGTGCGTTTGATATGCAGAACAGTAGATATCTTGGTTTTCGTGGGGTTTCAAGCTGAGATATGCATTTTCTGCGATAATCTTGTTGAGACTTCTGTCCGAAGTATGCTGAATCATCGAGATCGCTCGTTTCGAGCTATTTAATGCGAGAAACACGTTATCTGGTGTTTTCACCACTCCACAGTGCGTTGGATATGCAGAACCGGAGATATCTTGGTTTTCGTCGGGTTTCAAGCTGAGATATGCATTTTTAACGATAATCTTGGTGAGACTTCTGTCCGAAGTATGGAGAATCATCGAGATCGCTCTTTTCGAGCTACTTAATGCTAGAAACACGTTATCTGGTGTTTTCACCACTCCACAGTGCGTTTGATATGCAGAACCGGCTATATCTTGGTTTTCGTCGGGTTTCAAGCTGAGCTATGCATTTTCTACGATAATCTTGATGAAACTTCTGTCAGAAGTATGCAGAATCTTCGAGATCGCTCTTTTCGAGCTACTTAATGCCAGAAACACGTTATCTGGTGTTTTCACCACTCCACAGTGCGTTTGATATGCAGAACCGGCTATATCTTGGTTTTCGTCGGGTTTCAAGCTGAGATATGCATTTTCTGCGATAATCTTGTTGAGACTTCTGTGCGAAGTATGCAGAATCATCGAGATCGCTCGTTTCGAGATATATAATGGGTGAAACACGTAATCTGGTGTTTTCACCACTCCACAGTGCGTTGGATATGCAGAACCGGAGATATTTTGGTTTTCGTCGGGTTTCAAGCTGAGATATGCATTTTTGCGATAATCTTGGTGAGACTTCTGTCCGAAGTATGGAGAATCATCGAGATCGCTCTATTCGAGCTATTTAATGCGAGAAACACGTTTTCTGGGGTGTTCACCACTCCACAGTGCGTTTGATATGCTGAACACAGCGATATCTTGGTTTTCGTGGGGTTTCAAGCTGAGATATGCATTTTCTGCGATAATCTTGGTGAGACTTCTGTCCGAAGTATGCTGAACCATGGAGATCGCTCTTTTCGAGCCAGTTAGTGCGAGAAACACGTTATTTGGTGTTTTCACCACTCCACAGTGCGTTTGATATGCAGAACAGTAGATATCTTGGTTTTCGTGGGGTTTCAAGCTGAGATATGCATTTTCTGCGATAATCTTGTTGAGACTTCTGTCCGAAGTATGCAGAATCATCGAGATCGCTCGTTTCGAGCTATTTAATGCGAGCAACACGTTATCTGGTGTTTTCACCACTCCACAGTGCGTTGGATATGCAGAACCGGAGATATTTTGGTTTTCGTCGGGTTTCAAGCTGAGATATGCATTTTCTATGATAAGCTTGGTGAGACTTCTGTCCGAAATATGCTGAAACTTCGAGATCGCTCTTTTCGAGCTAGTTAATGCGAGAAAAACCTTATCCGGTGTTTTCACCACTGCACAGTGCGTTTGATATGCAAAACAGTAGATATCCAGGTTTTCGTGGGGTTTCAAGCTGAGATATGCATTTTCTGCGATAATCATGGTGAGACTTCTGTTAGAAGTATGCAGAATCATCGAGATCGCTCGTTTCGAGATATTTAATGGGAGAAACACGTTATCTGGTGTTTTCACCACTCCACAGTGCGTTGGATATGCAGAACCGGAGATATTTTGGTTTTCGTCGGGTTTCAAGCTGAGATATGCATTTTTAACGATAATCTTGGTGAGACTTCTGTCCGAAGTATGGAGAATCATCGAGATCGCTCTTTTCGAGCTACTTAATGCTAGAAACACGTTATCTGGTGTTTTCACCACTCCACAGTGCGTTTGATATGCAGAACCGGCTATATCTTGGTTTTCGTCGGGTTTCAAGCTGAGCTATGCATTTTCTACGATAATCTTGATGAAACTTCTGTCAGAAGTATGCAGAATCTTCGAGATCGCTCTTTTCGAGCTACTTAATGCCAGAAACACGTTATCTGGTGTTTTCACCACTCCACAGTGCGTTTGATATGCAGAACCGGCGATATCTTGGTTATCGTGGGGTTTCAAGCTGAGATATGCATTTTCTACGATTATCTTGGTGAGACTTCTGTCACAAGTATGCAGAATCTTCGAGAACGCTCTTTTCGAGCTACTTAATGCGAAAAAACAAGTTTTCTGGTGTTTTCACCACTCCACAGTGCGTTCGATATGCAGAACCAGCGATATCTTGGCTTTCGTAGGGTTTCAAGCTGAGATATGCATTTTTTACGATAATCTTGGTGAGACTTCTGTCCGAAGTATGAAGAATCATCGAGATCGCTCTATTCGAGCTATTTAATCCGAGAAACACGTTTTCTGGGGTTTTCACGACTCCACAGTGCGTTTGATATGCTGAACACAGCGATATCTTGGTTTTCGTGGGGTTTCAAGCTGAGATATGCATTTTTTACGATAATCTTGGTGAGACTTCTGTCCGAAGAATGGAGAATCATCGAGATCGCTCTATTCGAGCTATTTAATGCGAGAAACACGTTTTCTGGGGTGTTCACCACTCCACAGTGCGTTTGATATGCTGAACACAGCGATATCTTGGTTTTCGTGGGGTTTCAAGCTGAGATATGCATTTTCTGCGATAATCTTGGTGAGACTTCTGTCCGAAGTATGGAGAATCATCGAGATCGCTCTTTTCGAGCTACTTAATGCTAGAAACACGTTATCTGGTGTTTTCACCACTCCACAGTGCGTTTGATATGCAGAACCGGCTATATCTTGGTTTTCGTCGGGTTTCAAGCTGAGATATGCATTTTCTGCGATAATCTTGTTGAGACTTCTGTGCGAAGTATGCAGAATCATCGAGATCGCTCGTTTCGAGATATATAATGGGTGAAACACGTAATCTGGTGTTTTCACCACTCCACAGTGCGTTGGATATGCAGAACCGGAGATATTTTGGTTTTCGTCGGGTTTCAAGCTGAGATATGCATTTTTGCGATAATCTTGGTGAGACTTCTGTCCGAAGTATGGAGAATCATCGAGATCGCTCTATTCGAGCTATTTAATGCGAGAAACACGTTTTCTGGGGTGTTCACCACTCCACAGTGCGTTTGATATGCTGAACACAGCGATATCTTGGTTTTCGTGGGGTTTCAAGCTGAGATATGCATTTTCTGCGATAATCTTGGTGAGACTTCTGTCCGAAGTATGCTGAACCATGGAGATCGCTCTTTTCGAGCCAGTTAGTGCGAGAAACACGTTATTTGGTGTTTTCACCACTCCACAGTGCGTTTGATATGCAGAACAGTAGATATCTTGGTTTTCGTGGGGTTTCAAGCTGAGATATGCATTTTCTGCGATAATCTTGTTGAGACTTCTGTCCGAAGTATGCAGAATCATCGAGATCGCTCGTTTCGAGCTATTTAATGCGAGCAACACGTTATCTGGTGTTTTCACCACTCCACAGTGCGTTGGATATGCAGAACCGGAGATATTTTGGTTTTCGTCGGGTTTCAAGCTGAGATATGCATTTTCTATGATAAGCTTGGTGAGACTTCTGTCCGAAATATGCTGAAACTTCGAGATCGCTCTTTTCGAGCTAGTTAATGCGAGAAAAACCTTATCCGGTGTTTTCACCACTGCACAGTGCGTTTGATATGCAAAACAGTAGATATCCAGGTTTTCGTGGGGTTTCAAGCTGAGATATGCATTTTCTGCGATAATCATGGTGAGACTTCTGTTAGAAGTATGCAGAATCATCGAGATCGCTCGTTTCGAGATATTTAATGGGAGAAACACGTTATCTGGTGTTTTCACCACTCCACAGTGCGTTGGATATGCAGAACCGGAGATATTTTGGTTTTCGTCGGGTTTCAAGCTGAGATATGCATTTTTAACGATAATCTTGGTGAGACTTCTGTCCGAAGTATGGAGAATCATCGAGATCGCTCTTTTCGAGCTACTTAATGCTAGAAACACGTTATCTGGTGTTTTCACCACTCCACAGTGCGTTTGATATGCAGAACCGGCTATATCTTGGTTTTCGTCGGGTTTCAAGCTGAGCTATGCATTTTCTACGATAATCTTGATGAAACTTCTGTCAGAAGTATGCAGAATCTTCGAGATCGCTCTTTTCGAGCTACTTAATGCCAGAAACACGTTATCTGGTGTTTTCACCACTCCACAGTGCGTTTGATATGCAGAACCGGCGATATCTTGGTTATCGTGGGGTTTCAAGCTGAGATATGCATTTTCTACGATTATCTTGGTGAGACTTCTGTCACAAGTATGCAGAATCTTCGAGAACGCTCTTTTCGAGCTACTTAATGCGAAAAAACAAGTTTTCTGGTGTTTTCACCACTCCACAGTGCGTTCGATATGCAGAACCAGCGATATCTTGGCTTTCGTAGGGTTTCAAGCTGAGATATGCATTTTTTACGATAATCTTGGTGAGACTTCTGTCCGAAGTATGAAGAATCATCGAGATCGCTCTATTCGAGCTATTTAATCCGAGAAACACGTTTTCTGGGGTTTTCACGACTCCACAGTGCGTTTGATATGCTGAACACAGCGATATCTTGGTTTTCGTGGGGTTTCAAGCTGAGATATGCATTTTTTACGATAATCTTGGTGAGACTTCTGTCCGAAGAATGGAGAATCATCGAGATCGCTCTATTCGAGCTATTTAATGCGAGAAACACGTTTTCTGGGGTGTTCACCACTCCACAGTGCGTTTGATATGCTGAACACAGCGATATCTTGGTTTTCGTGGGGTTTCAAGCTGAGATATGCATTTTCTGCGATAATCTTGGTGAGACTTCTGTCCGAAGTATGGAGAATCATCGAGATCGCTCTTTTCGAGCTACTTAATGCTAGAAACACGTTATCTGGTGTTTTCACCACTCCACAGTGCGTTTGATATGCAGAACCGGCTATATCTTGGTTTTCGTCGGGTTTCAAGCTGAGCTATGCATTTTCTACGATAATCTTGATGAAACTTCTGTCAGAAGTATGCAGAATCTTCGAGATCGCTCTTTTCGAGCTACTTAATGCCAGAAACACGTTATCTGGTGTTTTCACCACTCCACAGTGCGTTTGATATGCAGAACCGGCTATATCTTGGTTTTCGTCGGGTTTCAAGCTGAGATATGCATTTTCTGCGATAATCTTGTTGAGACTTCTGTCCGAAGTATGCAGAATCATCGAGATCGCTCGTTTCGAGCTATTTAATGCGAGAAACACGTTATCTGGTGTTTTCACCACTCCACAGTGCGTTGGATATGCAGAACCGGAGATATTTTGGTTTTCGTCGGGTTTCAAGCTGAGATATGCATTTTCTATGATAAGCTTGGTGAGACTTCTGTCCGAAGTATGCTGAAACTTCGAGATCGCTCTTTTCGAGCTAGTTAATGCGAGAAAAACCTTATCCGGTGTTTTCACCACTGCACAGTGCGTTTGATATGCAAAACAGTAGATATCCTGGTTTTCGTGGGGTTTCAAGCTGAGATATGCATTTTCTGCGATAATCATGGTGAGACTTCTGTTAGAAGTATGCAGAATCATCGAGATCGCTCGTTTCGAGATATTTAATGGGAGAAACACGTTATCTGGTGTTTTCACCACTCCACAGTGCGTTGGATATGCAGAACCGGAGATATTTTGGTTTTCGTCGGGTTTCAAGCTGAGATATGCATTTTTAACGATAATCTTGGTGAGACTTCTGTCCGAAGTATGGAGAATCATCGAGATCGCTCTTTTCGAGCTACTTAATGCTAGAAACACGTTATCTGGTGTTTTCACCACTCCACAGTGCGTTTGATATGCAGAACCGGCTATATCTTGGTTTTCGTCGGGTTTCAAGCTGAGCTATGCATTTTCTACGATTATCTTGATGAAACTTCTGTCAGAAGTATGCAGAATCTTCGAGATCGCTCTTTTCGAGCTACTTAATGCCAGAAACACGTTATCTGGTGTTTTCACCACTCCACAGTGCGTTTGATATGCAGAACCGGCGATATCTTGGTTATCGTGGGGTTTCAAGCTGAGATATGCATTTTCAGCGATAATCTTGGTGAGTCTTCTGTCCGAAGTATGCTGAAACGTCGAGATCGCTCTTTTCGAGCTAGTTAATGCGAGAAACACGTTATCTGGTGTTTTCAACACTCCACAGTGCGTTTGATATGCAGAACCGGAGATATTTTGGTTTTCGTCGGGTTTCAAGCTGAGATATGCATTTTCTACGATAATCTTGGTGAAACATCTGTCCGAAGTATGCAGAAACATCGAGAGCGCTCTTTTCGATCTATTTAATGCGAGAAACACGTTATCTGGTGTATTGACCACTCCACAGTGCGTTTGATATGCAGAACCGGCGACATCTTGGATTTCGTCGGGTTTCAAGTTGAGATATGCATTTTCTGCGATAATATTGGTGAGTCTTCTGTCAGCAGTATGCAGAATCATCTAGATCACTCTTTTCGAGCTATTTAATGCGAGAACCACGTTACCTGGTGTATTGACCACTCCACAGTGCGTTTGATATGCAGAACCGGCGACATCTTGGTTTTCGTAGGGTTTCCAGCTGAAATATGCATTTTCTGCGATAATCTTGGTGTTTTATCTATGAGAAGTATACAGAATCATCGAGATCGCTCTTTTCGAGCTATTTAATGCGAGAAACACGTTATATGGTTGTTTTCACCACTCGACAGAGCGTTTGATATGCATAACCGGCGATATCTTGATTTTCGTGGTGTTTCCAGCTGAGATATGCATTCTCTGCGATAATCTTGGTGAGTCTTCTGTCAGAAGCATACAGAATCATCCGGATCGCTCTTTTCGAGCTATTTAACGCGAGAAACACGTTATCTGGTGTTTTCACCACTCCACAGTGCGTTTGATATGCAGAATCGACTACATCTTTGCTTTCGTCGGGTATCAAGCTGAGATATGCATTTTCTACGATTATCTTGGTGAGACTTCTGTCACAAGTATGCAGAATCTTCGAGAACGCTCTTTTCGAGCTACTTAATGCGAAAAAACAAGTTTTCTGGTGTTTTCACCACTCCACAGTACGTTTGACATGCAGAACCGGCGACATCTTGATTTTCGTGAGATTTCATGATGAGATATGCATTTTCTGCTATAATATTGGTGAGACTTCTGTCAGAAGTATGCAGAATCATCTAGATCGCTCGTTTCGAGCTATTTACTGCGACAAAACAAGTTTTCTGGTGTTTCCAACATTCCACAGTGCGTTTGATGTGCAGAACCGGCGATATCTTGATTTTCGTGGTGTTTCGAGCTGAGATATGCATTTTCTGCGATAATCTTGGTGAGTCTTCTGTCAGAAGTATGCAGAATCATCTAGATCTCTCGTTTCGAGCTATTTAATGCGAAAAAACGACTTTTCTGGTGTTTTCACCACTCCACAGTACGTTTGACATGCAGAACCGGCGACATCTTGATTTTCGTGAGATTTCAAGCTGAGATATGCATTTTCTGCTATAATATAGGTGAGACTTCAGTCGGAAGTATGCAGAATCATCTAGATCGCTCGTTTCGAGCTATCTAATGCGAGAACCACGTTATCTGGTGTATTGACCACTCCACAGTGCGTTTGATATGCAGAACCGGCGACATCTTGGTTTTCGTAGGGTTTCCAGCTGAAATATGCATTTTCTGCGATAATCTTGGTGTTTTATCTATGAGAAGTATGCAGAAACATCGCCATCGCTCTATTCGACCTATTTAATGCGAGAAACACGTTTTCTGGTGTTTTCACCACTCCACATTGCGCCTGATATGCAGAACCGGAGATAACTTGGTTTTCGTGAGGTTTCAAGCTGAGATATGCATTTTCTGCGATAATATTGGTGAGACTTCAGTCAGAAGTATGCAGAATCATCTAGATCGCTCGTTTCGAGCTATTTAATGCGAAAAAAACAAGTTTTCTGGTGTTTTCAACATTCCACAGTGCGTTTGATATGCAGAACCGGCGCCATCTTGATTTGCGTGAGGTTTCAAGCTGAGATATGCATTTTCTGCGATAATATTGGTGAGACTTCTGTCTGAAGTATGCAGAATCATCTAGATCACTCTTTTCGAGCTATTGAATTGCGAGAACCACGTTATCTGGTGTATTGACCACTCCACAGTGCGTTTGATATGCAGAACCGGCGACATCTTGGTTTTCGTAGGGTTTCCAGCTGAAATATGCATTTTCTGCGATTATCTTGGTGTTTTATCTATGAGAAGTATACAGAATCATCGAGATCGCTCTTTTCGAGCTATTTAATGCGAGAAACACGTTGTCTGGTTGTTTTCACCACTCCACAGTGCGTTGGATATGCTGAACACAGCGATATCTTGGTTTTCGTGGGGTTTCCAGCTGAAATATGCATTTTCTGCGATAATCTTGGTGTTTTATCTATGAGAAGTATGCAGAAACATCGCCATCGCTCTATTCGAGCTATTTAATGCGAGAAACACGTTTTCTGGGGTGTTCACCACTCCACAGTGCGTTCGATATGCAGAACCAGCGATATCTTGGCTTTCGTAGGGTTTCAAGCTGAGATATGCATTTTTTACGATAATCTTGGTGAGACTTCTGTCCGAAGTATGAAGAATCATCGAGATCGCTCTATTCGAGCTATTTAATGCGAGAAACAGGTTTTCTGGGGTTTTCACGACTCCACAGTGCGTTTGATATGCTGAACACAGCGATATCTTGGTTTTCGTGGGGTTTCAAGCTGAGATATGCATTTTTTACGATAATCTTGGTGAGACTTCTGTCCGAAGAATGGAGAATCATCGAGATCGCTCTATTCGAGCTATTTAATGCGAGAAACACGTTTTCTGGGGTGTTCACCACTCCACAGTGCGTTTGATATGCTGAACACAGCGATATCTTGGTTTTCGTGGGGTTTCAAGCTGAGATATGCATTTTCTGCGATAATCTTGTTGAGACTTCTGTGCGAAGTATGCAGAATCATCGAGATCGCTGGTTTCGAGATATATAATGGGAGAAACACGTTATCTGGTGTTTTCACCACTCCACAGTGCGTTGGATATGCAGAACCGGAGATATTTTGGTTTTCGTCGGGTTTCAAGCTGAGATATGCATTTTTTACGATAATCCTGGTGAGACTTCTGTCCGAAGTATGCAGAATCATCGAGATCGCACTTTTCGAGCTATTTAATGCGAGAAACACGTAATAATTTTATTAAGTAGATTTATTTCTAAAATAGGATTGATTTTAATAATTTTATTTGTTTTAATTCAAAATATTTTAGTAATTTTAGAATTGTGTATATCATTTATTCAAGCTTATGTATTTTCAACTTTAAGAGTATTGTATTTTTCAGAATTTAAATAAATAAAATGATAATAAGAAATTTTCCTTTTCATTTAGTAACAGTTAGACCATGACCTTTTTTGATATCTATGAGATTAATAAATTCAATATTAGGTTTTATTAATTGATTTTATTTAAATGATTTTGAATTTATTTTTTTTAATTTATTTATTAATTTATTAATTATATATCAATGATGACGAGATATTATTCGAGAGAGTTTATATCAAGGATTTCATACTTTTATAGTTTATGGGTTTTTAAAGTTTAGGATAATTTTTTTTATTATTTCAGAAATATTTTTTTTTATTTCTTTTTTTTGAACTTATTTTCATAGATGTATTTCTTTAAGAATTGAATTAGGATATATTTGACCTCCTAAAATAATTAGTCAATTTAATCCTTATGATATTCCTTTATTAAATTCTGTTATTTTAATTTCTTCAGGATTATCAGTTTCTTGAAGTCATTATAGATTGTTAAATAATAATTTTAATATAGTTAATTTAAGATTATTTTTTACGGTTATTTTAGGTATTTATTTTACTTTAATTCAATTTATTGAATATTTAGAATCTTCTTTTAGAATTAATGATGGAATTTTTGGTTCTATTTTTTATATAAGGACTGGATTTCATGGTCTTCATGTTATTGTAGGAACTTTAATATTGATATTTTCTTTATTTCGATTGAATATAAATCATTTTAGAAAAATTCATCATTTTAATTTTGAAGGTTCTTTATGATATTGACATTTTGTTGATGTTATTTGATTATTTTTATATATTTTTATTTATTGATGAATATATTATATATATAGTATAATTTAATACAGTTAACTTCCAATTAACAAATTTCTATTTTAGTAATATATATAGTGATGTTAATGGTGTTATCTTATATTAGATTAATTTTTTTAATTATAATTTTAATTTATTTATTAAATGTGTTTTCTTCTATTTTTAAGATTTCTGATAAGGAAAAGAAAAGTTCTTATGAATGTGGGTTTAATTCAATTACTAAGGCTTTTATTCCATTTTCAGTACCTTTTTATTTAATAGCTTTAATATTTTTAGTATTTGATATTGAAATTATTTTAATTGTTCCATTTATTTTATTAGTTAAGTATACAGGTTTTAGTTACATATTTATTATTTTTTTATTATTTTTTTTTATTATACCTTTTTCTTTAGTTTATGAATGATGTATAAATTATTTATTGTGAATATTTTAATTTGAATATATGGATTATTAGTTAATCAATATTTAAGTCGAAATTAAATTGTAATTTTTTACTTCATATATTATTTAATTTATATAATTTAATATAAATTTTAATTAAAGCCAAATAGAGGCATCTTATTGTTAATAAGATTATTGAATAATTTATTCTAATTAAAGAAATAATTGAAAATAGAATTTCTAATTCTGTAGAGATATTAATTTATCATATTTCTTTTAATAGGTTTATATAGTTTAATTAAAACTTTATATTTTCAGTATAAAAATATTAATATACATATTTATTTATAAATAAATGTATAAAGATATATATATATATATTTAAAAATAATAAATTATTTCTTTAATATTTTCAATATTATGCTCTTATATAAGCTATTTAAATTTAATAGATAAATAATATTAATAATATAAATAGAAAAAAAGAGGAAATTATATAGTTGAAGTTAAATATACTAAATTTAATAATTGTTAAATAATATAGAATATTTTTTATTAATTTTCCTATAAGTATTTCAAATAATCTTTTTTCAATAAATTTTTCATAGTTTAAAATGATTTTTACTGGTATTTTATAAATATGGGTATAGAAGATATTTATAAGTATTATTCTTTCAGTTAAATTAATTAATAGATAATTTTTTTTATTTGATTTAAAGATTTGATAGCCAATAATTATACCAATAATTAATAATTTAATAATTATTAATTTATATACTTTAGGTAGATTAATATTATAATCTAAGTAAATTATATTTAGATAAATTTTACTAAAAAATAGTGATATAATAAATATTATTAATATTCTAAAATTTATTATATTATTTTCTTTTAAATTTAAATTATTGTAGAAAGGTAAATTTTGGGGTAGTAAAGTTAAAATTAAACGAGTTGAATATGCAACTGTAAAGATAGTTCCAAGTATTAAATTTAATAATCTAATAAAAAAAAATTCTATAATTAAGTCTTTGGAGTAAAATCCACATAAAAATGGGAATCCACATAGAGATAAAATTGAAAATATTATAATTAATCTTTTAAATGGGTAGATTATAAATATTCCTTTATAATCACGTATATCTTGACTTCTATTTATATAATGAATAAATCTTCCTGAACATAGAAATATTAAAGATTTAAATATTGCATGAATGATTAAATGAAAAAAGGCTAAGTTTTCTAAACCTAGAAATAAAATTCTTATTATAAATCCTAGTTGTCTTAAGGTAGATAAAGCAATAATTTTTTTAAAATCTATTTCAAATATAGCTATTAATCCGGCAATTAGTATAGTTAATCTTGAAATAATTAATAAATATTTATTTAAATTTGTATTTATAATTAAAGTATTGTATCGAATTAAGATATATACTCCGGCAGTTACTAATGTAGATGAATGAACTAAAGAAGATACAGGAGTGGGAGCTATTATAGCAGCAGGTAATCAATTTCTAAAAGGAATTTCTGCTCTTTTTGTAAAGGTTATAATTACAATAAGAATAAATATTGGTAAATTTAAATTATAAAGTATTAAGTTTCATGAATTAAATTTTATTATAAAACAAATTAATATTAAAAGACAAATATCTCCAATTCGATTTAAAATAATAGTTAATAATCCTGCTCTATAAGCTTTATTGTTATTATAATAAATAATTAAACAATAAGAGATTAATCCTAAACCATCTCATCCTAATAAAATAGTTAATATATTAGGTCTTAAAATTATAAATACTATTGATAAATAAAATAATAAAGTTAAGTATAAAAATTTATTTATAAGATTGTTATTTAATTTTATATATTCAGTTCTATAAATTTGAACTATTGCTGTAATTAATCTGACTATTATAATAAAAAATAATGTTTTATTATCAATTAAAATAAATAAATTAAATTTTATTGAATTAAAATTTAAGATTAATCATTCAATAATAATAATTTTATTAATTATAATTAAATAACAAGCAGTTATAAAAGATAAGATTCTTCATATTGTTAAAATGATTCTAAAAATTATTATTTTGATAATAATTTAAAGTAATATATATATATATATATACATTTTTGATATCACAAATCAATATTTTAGTTAAATTATTTAAATAAATAATATTTAAATTTATAATTATTAGATTGATTGGAATTCAATGTAATATTAAAGTAAGAAAATTAATTAATTTATTAATTTTGATAGTATAAAAATTTAATATAATAGTAAATCCATGTTGAATATATCTATATAAATATAAAGTATAAATAAATCTTATTAAACAATAGATAATTATAATATAAATTAAATATTTACATCAATTAAATAATCTAATTAGTAAAGTGATTTCACTAATTAAATTTAAAGATATAGGAGCAGCTATATTTGATGATCTTAATAAGAATCATATTAAAGCTATAGAAGGTATAAGAATTATTATACCTTTATTTAAAATTATTAATCGTCTATTAGTTTGTTTATAGATAATATTAATTAGATAAAAAAGTCCTGATGAACATAAACCATGAGCAATTATTATATAAATACCTCCTTTTATTCCAATATAAGATAGTGTTATTATTCCTCTAATTATTAAAGCTATATGAATAATTGAAGATATAGCAACAATGATTTTTATATCAATTTGTCGTAAACATGAAAGTCTTAAAATTAATCTTCCAATTATTCTTAAGTAAATTAAATAAATTCGTAATTTATTTAAATTTTTTAAAATTATAATTATTCGTAATAAGCGTAATATAAATATATATATATATATATATATATATATATATATATATATATAAATATTTATTAATAAATAAATAATTTTTATATTTATATTTATATTTCTTTTCTTTTCAATAATTTACTATAAACTAATGTATTCATAATATAATTTACATATATTATAGATATAAAATAATATATATAATTATATAAATATTTAATTAATTAATATTAATATTAATATATAAAGGTTAATATAATCTTTTATAAATTTTGGAACCCACCTATGATTTATATATATATAAATATATTGGTTAATAAATTATTTATATATATATATATACATTTTAATATTAATATATATATATATATATATATATATATTAATAAAAATTTTTTCAAATTAAAAATTAATTTTATTTACTTATATTTAAATTTATTATGTAATAAAATTATAGTTTAATATTATTAATAAGATTATAGCGTTACTTAATAACAAAAAAAAATTAAAAATTTTTATTTATGAATTAAATAAAATTATTAATTATTGGGGGGGGTATTTATATATAATTTATATATAATTTATAATTAAATTTGTATCTTAGAGAATTTAATTATTAAATAAATTTATTATTAATAGTCGATTTTAGTTTATTTCAATGGCTTTATTTTTCCCTTAAAGATGAATATATTGAAATAAACCTTTCAATTCTACTTTAGTTTGAATTTATTTAAATAGTTTTATTTGTTTTTATAAGTAGAGAATTTAATTAATAAATAAATTTATTATTAATAGTCGATTTTAGTTTATTTCAATGGTTTCATTCTTTCCCTAAGAATGAATATATTGAAATAAACCTTTCAATTCTACTTTAGTTTGAATTTATTTAAATAGTTTTATTTGTTTTTTATAAGTAGAGAATTTAATTAATAAATAAATTTATTATTAATAGTTGATTTTAGTTTATTTCAATGGCTTTATTTTTCCCTTAAAGATGAATATATTGAAATAAACCTTTCAATTCTACGTTAGTTTGAATTTATTTAAATAATTTTATTTGTTTTTATAAGTAGAGAATTTAATTAATAAATAAATTTATTATTAATAGTCGATTTTAGTTTATTTCAATGGTTTCATTCTTTCCCTAAGAATGAATATATTGAAATAAACCTTTCAATTCTACTTTAGCTTGAATTTATTTAAATAGCCTCATTTGTCCCTTGCAAGTAGAGGATTTGGATATTAACCTTTCGAATTTACATTAGCTTTAGTTTATTTCAATGGCTTCACTCTTTTCCTAAGGATGAATATATTAAAATAAACCTTTCAATTCTACTTTAGCTTGAATTTATTTAAATAGCCTCATTTGTCCCTTGCAAGTAGAGGATTTTTGGATATTAATCTTTCGAATTTACTTTAGCTTTAGTTTATTTCAATGGCTTCACTCTTTCCCTAAGGATGAATATATTGAAATAAACCTTTCAATTCTACTTTAGCTTGAATTTATTTAAATAGCCTCATTTGTTCCTTGCAAGTAGAGGATTTGGATATTAACCTTTCGAATTTACTTTAGCTTTAGTTTATTTCAATGGCTTCACTCTTTCCCTAAGGATGAATATATTGAAATAAACCTTTCAATTCTACTTTAGCTTGAATTTATTTAAATATCCTCATTTGTTCCTTGCAAGTAGAGGATTTTTGGATATTAACCTTTCGAATTTACTTTAGCTTTAGTTTATTTCAATGGCTTCACTCTTTCCTTAAGGATGAATATAAATATATATATATCTTTAAATGGATATTAGTTAGTTTTAATTTATAATATTTAATTTGCAATTAAAAGTAATTTTTAAATATATCTATATAAATAAGCTAAGTTTAAAGCTGTTAGGTTCATACCCTAGTTATAGATAATATGTATCTTTTATATATTTTATATATATATATATATGTATTAAAGTAATATGCCTGATTAAAGGATTATTTTGATCAGATACTTAAATAAATTTTATATTTATTGTTACTAATTGATTTTTTTATATTTATTAATTTTATTAATACTTTAAATTTCAAAAATTTATGTGCTTTGACACTAAAATATAATAGGTAAAAATTTTAGTATTATAAACTATTTAATTTTTAATTAAAAGATAATTTTGAATTGGTTTTTTGTGAAGAAAATAATATTTAAAAATGTAATATGTCTTAGATATATTATTATTAATTATTTAATCATTCTTTTTGTAAGAGATTTATTTTTGATGTGATTAATTTATGAAGTTATAACATTAGTTTTAATTATTTATATAAATTTAACTAGAGATTCAAAATATGCTAGTGTTTTTTATTATATAGTATCAGTAGTAAGAAGGTTAGTTTTTATTATAAGATTGTATTTTTATGTATCTATGAAAGAAGTAAGAGTTTTTTTTGAAATTTTTATTCAATTAATTATGTTAGTAAAATTAGGAATATTTCCTTTTCATCAATGATCTATTTATATTCATAGATATATGTGTTGAACAAGAATTTTTACATTTTCAACAGTTATAAAAATAGTACCTATATATTTTTTAGCTAATGTGAGTGGTATAAATTTTTTTTTTATAGGTTGAATTTTATTAAATTTAATTTTTATTCCTATTATTATGAAAGTTTATAATTCTATAAAAATATTTATTAGATGTTCTTGTATTATTCAATCAACTTTTTAATTAATAATTATATATGTAAATGTAAAAATTTATTTGGTATATTTTTCTTTTTATGCAGTTATTTTTTATATATTGTTATATTTTTTTGAAAAATTTGATGTGGTAACTTTTAATGATTTGGGGTTTTTATTAGTTGATAAATATTTGAAGGTATATTTTATTATTATAGTTTTAATTTATTCTTCTTTACCTCCATTTTTGTCTTTAGTGTTAAAGTGAATTTTGAATTATTATTTTTTAGAGGATTATGTTAATTTTTATGTTTTATTATTTATTATGATATTAGCATCAGTTATAATTATTTGAAATTATTTTAGATTATTATTATATATTAGTAGGAATTATACTAGAGCTAAAAAATATTTTTGTAAGAGTTATATATTTAAGTCTTATATTGTTTTATTTATTATTATGTTATTTTTTTTTAGGTTTTTATTGGTTAATGTTTATGTTACGTAAAGGTTTCAATTTAATATAATTTAAGTATTGATCAATTTGTTAAATTTAATATAGTGTGAGATATTTATGATTAATATTTTCTAATAATTATTTATATTTTAAAATTTGCAATTTTAAGTTTTTTTTAAACTATAGAAAATTAGTATCAGTAAGTTTTTCTTACATGTTTAAATTTACAATTTAATTCTTTTATCAGACATGATACTTTTTTTGATTTGAAGATTTTAAGTTAAAATAAACTTTTAATTTTCATAGTTAAATATATATATATATATTGATTTATTATAAATCTTATAATATATAAATATATTTATTAATATTTAAATATTATATAATTATGTTTTATTTATGTTTGATAAATGATTTTATACTACTAATCATAAAAATATTGGTATAATTTATTTTGTGTTTGCTTTATGATCAGGGATAATTGGAACTTCTATGAGAATAATTATTCGTATGGAGTTAAGTACCCCAGGTATATGAATTAATAATGATCAAGTTTATAATTCAATTGTTACTGTTCATGCATTTTTAATAATTTTTTTTATAGTAATACCATTTATAATTGGTGGATTTGGTAATTGATTAGTTCCATTAATATTAGGATCTCCAGATATGGCATTTCCACGTATAAATAATATTAGATTTTGATTATTACCGCCATCATTAATATTATTACTTTTAAGAAATTTATTTCAAGTTAGACCAGGGACTGGTTGAACGGTTTATCCTCCTTTATCTTCATATTTATTTCATTCTTCTCCTTCTGTTGATATTACTATTTTTTCTTTACATTTATCAGGAATTTCTTCAATTATTGGGGCAATAAATTTTATAGTAACTATTATAATAATAAAAAATTTATCTTTAAATTATGATCAAATAGCTTTATTTCCTTGATCAGTGTTTATTACAGCTATTTTATTATTATTATCATTGCCAGTTTTAGCTGGAGCAATTACAATATTAATTTTTGATCGAAATATTAATACTTCGTTTTTTGATCCTTTAGGGGGAGGTGATCCAATTTTATATCAACATTTATTTTGATTTTTTGGGCATCCTGAAGTTTATATTTTAATATTACCGGGGTTTGGTTTGATTTCACATATTATTATAAATGAGAGTGGTAAAAAAGAGGTATTTGGTAATTTAGGAATGATTTATGCTATATTAGGAATTGGATTTCTAGGATTTATTGTATGAGCTCATCATATATTTACAGTTGGGTTAGATGTAGATACTCGAGCTTATTTTACTTCAGCAACTATAGTTATTGCAGTTCCTACAGGAATTAAAGTTTTTAGTTGATTAGCTACTTATCATGGAGCTAAATTAGGTTATAATAATTCAATTTTATGATCATTAGGGTTTGTTATAATATTTATTATTGGTGGATTGACGGGTATTGTATTATCAAATTCTTCTATTGATATTATTTTACATGATACTTATTATGTTGTTGGTCATTTTCATTATGTTTTATCTATAGGAGCAGTTTTTGCAATTGTTGGAAGATTTATTCATTGATTTCCTTTAATTTTTGGTGTTGTTATACATCAGAATTGATTGAAAATTCAGTTTTATATAATGTTTATTGGTGTTAATATAACTTTTTTTCCTCAACATTTTTTAGGATTAATGGGTATACCTCGACGATATTCAGATTATCCTGATGCATATTATTGTTGGAATTTATTATCTTCAATTGGTTCATTAATTTCTTTAAATAGATTAATTTTATTAATTTTTTTAATTTTAGAAAGATTTATTTCAATACGGTTAGTAGTTTTTAAATTTAATAGTTCATTAGAATGAATTGGTTTTATACCTCCTTTAGATCATGTATATTTAGAAGTACCTATTGTGTTAAATAATAAAAAGGAATTATTTTTGAATATTTAATAATGTTGAGTTTTAATGATTGATTAAATTTTTATTTTTAATATTTTATTTTATTTAATATGGCAGATAAGTGCGATAGATTTAAGATTTATTTATAAAAATATATTATTTTTTATTAAAAATTGCAACATGATTTAAATATAGATTTCAAGATTCTAATTCACCTTATTCTGACAATTTAATTTCTTTTCATAATTTAGTTATAATATTAATGTTAGTTATTATTGTATTTTCAATATTAATTATTTTAGATATTATTACTAATAAGTATGTTAATCGGTATTTATTGAAGAATCATTTATTGGAAATTATTTGAACTATTATTCCAATTTTTATTTTAATAACAATTTGTTTTCCTTCTTTAAAGATTTTATATTATATTGATGAAATTTTAAATCCTTATTTTACAATTAAAATTATAGGTCATCAGTGATCTTGGTCTTATGAATATTCAGAATTTAAAGATTTGGAATTTGATTCTTATATATTATCTGATAGGGTTATGAATAGTTTTCGTTTATTAGATTTTGATAATCGTATGGTCATTCCAATAAATTTTCCGATTCGATTATTATTATCATCAACTGATGTAATTCATTCATGAGCTATTCAATCAGTTGGAATTAAAGTTGATGCTGTTCCTGGACGTATTAATCAATCAAATTTATATTGTATGCGACCAGGATTATTTTTTTAAGATTCTGTTTTCACCACTCCACAGTGCGTTTGATATGCAGAACCGGCGACATCTTTGATTTCGTCGGGGTTCAAGCTGAGATATGCATTTTCTGCGATAATGTTGTTGACACTTCTGTCCGAAGTATGCAGAATCATCGAGATCGCTCGTTTCGAGCTACTGAATGCGAGAAACACGTTATCTGGTGTTTTCACCACTCCACAGTAGGTTTGATATGCAGAACCGGCGATATTTTGGTTTTCGTCGGGTTTCAAGCTGAGATATGCATTTTCTACGATAATCTTGGTGAAACATCTGTCCGAAGTATGCAGAAACATCGAGAGCGCTCTTTTCGAGCTATTTAATGCGAGAAACTCGTTTTCTGGGGTTTTTACCACTCCACAGTTCGTTGGATATGCAGAACCGGAGATATCTTGGTTTTCGTGGGGTTTCAAGCTTGGATATGCATTTCCTGAGATAATCTTGGTGAGACTTCTGTCCGAAGTATGCTGAATCATCTAGAACGCTCTTTTCGAGCTATTTAATTCGAGAAACACGTTATCTGGTGTTTTCACCACTCCACAGTGCGTTTGACATGCAGAACCGGAGATATCTTTGTTTCGGTCGGGTTTCAAGCTGAGATATGCATTTTCTACGATAATCCTGGTGAGACTTCTGTCAGAATTATGCAGAATCTTCGAGAACGCTCTTTTCGAGCTACTTAATGCGCGAAACACGTTTTCTGGTGTTTTCACCACTCCACAGTGCGTTTGATATGCAGAACCGGCGACATCTTGGTTTTCGTGGGGTTTCAAGCTGAGATATGCATTTCCTGCGATAATCTTGGTGAGACTTCTGTCCGAAGTATGCTGAATCATCTAGAACGCTCTTTTCGAGCTATTTAATGCGAGAAACACGTTATCTGGTGTTTTCACCACTCCACAGTGCGTTTGATATGCAGAACAGTAGATATCTTGGTTTTCGTGGGGTTTCAAGCTGAGATATGCATTTTCTGCGATAATCTTGTTGAGACTTCTGTCCGAAGTATGCAGAATCATCGAGATCGCTCGTTTCGAGCTATTCAATGCGAGAAACACGTTATCTGGTGTTTTCACCACTCCACAGTGCGTTTGATATGCAGAACCGGCGATACCTTGGTTTTCGTGGGGTTTCAAGCAGAGATATGCATTTTCTGCTATAATCTTGGTGAGACTTCTGTCGGAAGTATGCTGAATCATCGAGATCGCTCTTTTCGAGCTAGTTAGTGCGAGAAACAAGTTATCTGGTGTTTTCACCACTCCACAGTGCGTTTGATATGCAGAACAGTAAATACCTTGGTTTTCGTGGGGTTTCAAGCTGAGATATGCATTTTCTGCGATAATCTTGTTGAGACTTCTGTCCGAAGTATGCAGAATCATCGAGATTGCTCGTTTCGAGCTATTTAATGCGAGAAACACGTTATCTGGTGTTTTCACCACTCCACGGTACGTTTGATGTGCAGAACCGGAGATATATCGGTTTTCGTCGGGTTTCAAGCTGAGATATGCATTTTCTACGATAATCTTGGTGAGACTTCTGTCCGAAGTATGCTGAATCATCTAGAACGCTCTTTTCGAGCTATTTAATGCGAGAAACCCGTTATCTGGTGTTTTCACCACTCCACAGTGCGTTTGATATGCAGAACAGTAGATATCTTGGTTTTCGTGGGGTTTCAAGCTGAGATATGCATTTTCTGCGATAATCTTGTTGAGACTTCTGTCCGAAGTATGCAGAATCATCGAGATCGCTCGTTTCGAGCTATTCAATGCGAGAAACACGTTATCTGGTGTTTTCACCACTCCACAGTGCGTTTGATATGCAGAACCGGCGATACCTTGGTTTTCGTGGGGTTTCAAGCAGAGATATGCATTTTCTGCTATAATCTTGGTGAGACTTCTGTCGGAAGTATGCTGAATCAGCGAGATCGCTCTTTTCGAGCTAGTTAGTGCGAGAAACAAGTTATCTGGTGTTTTCACCACTCCACAGTGCGTTTGATATGCAGAACAGTAAATACCTTGGTTTTCGTCGGGTTTCAAGCTGAGATATGCATTTTCTACGATAAGCTTGGTGAAACATCTGTCCGAAGTATGCAGAAACGTCGAGAGCGCTCTTTTCGAGCTATTTAATGCGAGAAACACGTTTTCTGGGGTTTTGACCACTCCACAGTGCGTTGGATATGCAGAACCGGAGATAACTCGGTTTTCGTCGGGTTTCAAGCTGAGATACGTATTTTTTACGATAATTTTGGTGAGACTTCTGTCCGAAGTATGCAGAATCATCGAGATCGCTCGTTTCGAGCTATTTAATGCGAGAAACACGTTATCTGGTGTGTTCACCACTCCACAGTGCGTTTGATATGCAGAACAGGCGATATCTTGGTTTTCGTGGGGTTTCGAGCTGAGATATGCATTTTCTGCGATAATTTTGGTGAGACTTCAGTCAGAAGTATGCAGAATCTTCGAGAACGCTCTTTTCGAGCTACTTAATGCGCGAAACACGTTTTCTGCTGTTTTCACCACTCCACGGTACGTTTGATGTGCAGAACCGGAGATAACTCGGTTTTCGTCGGGTTTCAAGCTGAGATATGCATTTTCTACGATAATCTTGGTGAGACTTCTGTCAGAAGTATGCAGGATCTTCGAGAACGCTCATTTCGAGCTAGTTAATGCGAGGAAAACCTTATCCGGTGTTTTCACTACTCCACAGTGCGTTTGATATGCAAAACCGGCGATATTTTGGTTTTCGTCGGGTTTCAAGCTGAGATATGCATTTTCCACGATAATCTTGGTGAAACATCTGTCCGAAGTATGCAGAAACATCGGGAGCGCTCTTTTCGAGCTATTTAATGCGAGAAACTCGTTTTCTGGGGTTTTCACCACTCCACAGTTCGTTGGATATGCAGAACCGGAGATATCTTGGTTTTCGTGGGGTTTCAAGCTGAGATATGCATTTTCTGTGATAATCTTGGTGAGACTTCTGTCAGAAGTATGCAGGATCTTCGAGAACGCTCTTTTCGAGCTAGTTAATGCGAGGAAAACCTTATCCGGTGTTTTCACTACTCCACAGTGCGTTTGATATGTAAAACCGGCGATATTTTGGTTTTCGTCGGGTTTCAAGCTGAGATATGCATTTTCTGTGATAATCTTGTTGAGACTTCTGTCCGAAGTATGCAGAATCATCGAGATCGCTCTTTTCGAGCTATTTAATGCGAGAAACACGTTCTCTGGTTGTTTTCACCACTCCACAGTGCGTTTGATGTGCAGAACCGGCAACATCTTGATTTTCGTGAGGTTTCGAGCTGAGATATGCATTTTCTGCGATAATATTGGTGAGACATCAGTCAGAAGTATGTAGAATCATCTAGATCGCTCTTTTCGAGCTACTTAATGCACGAAACACGTTTTCTGGTGTTTTCACCACTCCACAGTGCGTTGGATATGCAGAACCGGAGATATTTTGGTTTTCGTCGGGTTTCAAGCTGAGATATGCATTTTGTACGATAAGCTTGGTGAGACATCTGTCCGAAGTATGCAGAAACATCGAGAGCGCTCTTTTCGAGCAATTTAATGCGAGAAACACGTTTTCTGGGGTTTTCACCACTCCACAGTTCTTTGGATATGCAGAACAGGAGATATCTTGGTTTGCGTGGGGTTTCAAGCTGAGATATGCATTTTCTGCGATAATCTTGGTGAGACTTCTGTTAGAAGTATGCAGAATCATCGAGATCGCACTTTTCGAGCTATTTAATGCGAGAAACACGTTATCTGGTGTTTTCACCACTCCACAGTGCGTTTGATATGCAGAACCGGCGATATCTTGGTTTTCGTGGGGTTTCAAGCTGAGATATGCATTTTCTATGATAATCGTGGTGAGACTTCTGTCCGAAGTATGAAGAATTATCGAGATCGCTCTATTCGAGCTATTTAATGCGAGAAACACGTTTTCTGGGGTTTTCACCACTCCATAGTTCGTTGGATATGCAGAACAGTTGATATCTTGGTTTTCGTGGGTTTTCAAGCAGAGATATGCATTTTCTGCGATAATCTTGGTGAGACTTCTGTTAGAAGTATGCAGAATCATCGAGATCGCACTTTTCGAGCTATTTATGCGAGAAACACGTTATCTGGTGTTTTCACCACTCCACAGTTTGTTTGATATGCAGAACCGGCGATATTTTGGTTTTCGTCGGGTTTCAAGCTGAGATATGCATTTTCTACGATAATCTTGGTGAAACATCTGTCCGAAGTATGCAGAAACATCGAGAGCGCACTTTTCGAGCTATTTAATGCGAGAAACTCGTTTTCTGGGGTTTTCAACACTCCACAGTTCGTTGGATATGCAGAACCTGAGATATCTTGGTTTTCGTGGGGTTTCAAGCTGAGATATGCATTTCCTGCGATAATCTTGGTGAGACTTCTGTCCGATGTATGCTGAATCATCGAGATCGCTCTTTTCGAGCTAGTTAGTGCGAGAAACACGTTATCTGGTGTTTTCACCACTCCACAGTGCGTTTGATATGCAGAACAGTAGATATCTTGGTTTTCGTGGGGTTTCAAGCTGAGATATGCATTTTCTGCGATAATCTTGTTGAGACTTCTGTCCGAAGTATGCAGAAACATCGAAAGCGCTCTCTTCGAGCTATTTATTGCGAGAAACACGTTATCTGGTGTTTTCACCACTCCACAGTGCGTTTGATATGCAGAACCGGCAACATCTTTGATTTCGTCGGGGTTCAAGTTGAGATATGCATTTTCTACGATAATCTTGGTGAGACTTCTGTCAGAAGTATGCAGAATCATCGCGATCGGCCTTTTCGAGCTATTTAACGCGAGAAACACGTTCTCTGGTTGTTTCACCACTCCACAGTGCGTTGGATATGCAGAACCGGAGATAACTCGGTTTTCGTCGGGTTTCAAGCTGAGATATGTATTTTTTACGATAATCTTGGTGAGACTTCTGTCAGAAGTATGCAGAATCATCGAGAACGCTCTTTTCGAGATACTTAATGCGCGAAACACGTTTTCTGGTGTTTTCACCACTCCACGGTAGGTTTGATGTGCAGAACCGGAGATAACTCGGTTTTCGTCCGGTTTCAAGCTGAGATATGCATTTTCTACGATAATCTTGGTGAAACTTCTGTCAGAAGTATGCAGGATCTTCGAGATCGCTCTTTTCGAAATACTTAATGCACGAAACACGTTTTCTGGTGTTTTCACCACTCCACGGTACGTTTGATGTGCAGAACCCGAGATAACTCCGTTTTCGTCGGGTTTCAAGCTGAGATATGCATTTTCTACGATAAGCTTGGTGAAACATCTGTCCGAAGTATGCAGAAACGTCGAGAGCGCTCTTTTCGAGCTATTTAATGCGAGAAACACGTTATATGGTGTTTTCAACACTCCACAGTTTGTTTGATATGCAGAACCGGCGATATTTTGGTTTTCGTCGGGTTTCAAGCTGAGATATGCATTTTCTACGATAATCTTGGTGAAACATCTGTCCGAAGTATGCAGAAACATCGAGAGCGCACTTTTCGAGCTATTTAATGCGAGAAACTCGTTTTCTGGGGTTTTCAACACTCCACAGTTCGTTGGATATGCAGAACCTGAGATATCTTGGTTTTCGTGGGGTTTCAAGCTGAGATATGCATGTCCTGCGATAATCTTGGTGAGACTTCTGTCCGAAGTATGCTGAATCATCTAGATCGCTCTTTTCGAGCTATTTAATGCGAGAAACACGTTATCTGGTGTTTTCATCACTCCACAGTGCGTTTGATATGCAGAACCAGCGATATCTTGGTTTTCGTGGCATTTCAAGCTGAGATATGCATTTCCTGCGATAATCTTTGTGAGACTTCTGTCCGATGTATGCTGAATCATCGAGATCGCTCGCTTCGAGCTACTTAATGCAAGAAACACGTTATCTGGTGTTTTCACCACTCCACAGTGCGTTGGATATGCAGAACCGGAGATATTTTGGTTTTCGTCGGGTTTCAAGCTGAGATATGCATTTTCTACGATAAGCTTGGTGAAACATCTGTCCGAAGTATGCAGAAACATCGAGAGCGCTCTTTTCGAGCTATTTATTGCGAGAAACACGTTCTCTGGTGTTTTCACCTCAACACAGTTGGTTTGATATGCAGAACCGACGATATTTTGGTTTTCGTCGGGTTTCAAGCTGAGATATGCATTTTCTACGATAATCTTGGTGAAACTTCTGTCCGAAGTATGAAGAATCATCGAGATCGCTCTATTCGAGCTATTTAATGCGAGAAACACGTTTTCTGGGGTTTTCACCACTCCACAGTGCGTTTGATATGCAGAACCGGCGATATCTTGGTTTTCGTGGGGTTTCAAGCTGAGATATGCATTTTCTGCGATAATCTTGGTGAGACTTCTGTCCGAAGTATGCTGTATCATCGAGATCGCTCTTTTCGAGCTATTTAATGCGAGAAATACGTTATCTGGTGTTTTCACCACTCCACAGTGCGTTGGATATGCAGAACCGGAGATAACTCGGTTTTCGTCGGGTTTCAAGCTGAGATATGTATTTTTTACGATAATTTTGGTGAGACTTCTGTCCGAAGTATGCAGAATCATCGAGATCGCTCGTTTCGAGCTATTTAATGCGAGAAACACGTTATCTGGTGTTTTCACCACTCCACAGTGCGTTTGATATGCAGAACAGGCGATATCTTGGTTTTCGTGGGGTTTCAAGCTGAGATATGCATTTTCTACGATAATCTTGGTGAGACTTCTGTCAGAAGTATGCAGGATCTTCGAGAACGCTCTTTTCGAGCTAGTTAAAGCGAGGAAAACCTTATCCGGTGTTTTCACTACTCCACAGTGCGTTGGATATGCAGAACCGGCGATATTTTGGTTTTCGTCGGGTTTCAAGCTGAGATATGCATTTTCTACGATAAGCTTGGTGAAACATCTGTCAAAAGTATGCAGAAACATCGAGAGCGCTCTTTTCGAGCTATTTAATGCGAGAAACACGTTTTCTGGGGTTTTCACCACTCCACAGTTCGTTGGATATGCAGAACAGTAGATATCTTGGTTTTCGTCGGGTTTCAAGCTGAGATATGCATTTACTACGATAATCTTGGTGAGACTTCTGTCAGAAGTATACAGGATCTTCGAGAACGCTCGTTTCGAGCTAGTTAATGCGAGGAAAACCTTATCCGGTGTTTTCACTACTCCACAGTGCGTTTGATATGCAAAACCGGCGATATTTTGGTTTTCGTCGGGTTTCAAGCTGAGATATGCATTTTCTACGATAATCTTGGTGAAACATCTGTCCGAAGTATGCAGAAACATCGGGAGCGCTCTTTTCGAGCTATTTAATGCGAGAAACTCGTTTTCTGGGGTTTTCACCACTCCACAGTTCGTTGGATATGCAGAACCGGAGATATCTTGGTTTTCGTGGGGTTTCAAGCTGAGATATGCATTTCCTGCGATAATCTTGGTGAGACTCCTGTCCGAAGTATGCTGAATCATCGAGATCGCTCTATTCGAGCTATTTAATGCGAGAAACTCGTTTTCTGGGGTTTTCACCACTCCACAGTTCGTTGGATATGCAGAACCGGAGATATCTTGGTTTTCGTGGGGTTTCAAGCTGAGATATGCATTTTCTGCGATAATCTTGGTGAGACTTCAGTCAGAAGTATGCAGAATCATCTAGATCGCTCTTTTCGAGCTACTCAATGCACGAAACACGTTTTCTGCTGTTTTCACCACTCCACAGTACGTTTGACCTGCAGAACCGGAGATATCTTGGTTTCGGTCTGGTTTCAAGCTGAGATATGCATTTTCTACGATAATCCTGGTGAGATTTCTGTCAGAAGTATGCAGAATCTTCGAGAACGCTCTTTTCGAGCTACTTAATGCGCGAAACACGTTTTCGGGTGTATTCACCACTCCACGGTACGTTTGATGTGCAGAACCGGAGATAACTCGGTTTTCGTCGGGTTTCAAGCTGAGATATGCATTTTCTACGATAATCTTGGTGAGACTTCTGTCATAAGTATGCAGGATCTTCGAGAACGCTCTTTTCGAGCTAGTTAATGCGAGAAAAACCTTATCCGGTGTTTTCACTACTCCACAGTGCGTTGGATATGCAGAACCGGCGATATTTTGGTTTTCGTCGGGTTTCAAGCTGAGATATGCATTTTCTACGATAAGCATGGTGAAACATCTGTCAAAAGTATGCAGGATCTTCGAGAACGCTCTTTTCGAGATACTTAATGCGCGAAACACGTTTTCTGGTGTTTTCTCCACTCCACAGTGCGTTTGATATGCAGAACCGGCGACATCTTGGTTTTCGTGGGGTTTCAAGCTGAGATATGTATTTTCTGCGATAATCTTGGTGAGACTTCTGACCGGAGTATGCTGAATCATCGAGATCGCTCTTTTCGAGCTAGCTAGTGCGAGAAACACGTTTTCTGGTGTTTTCACCACTCCACAGTGCGTTTGATATGCAGAACAGTAGATGCCTTGGTTTTCGTGGGGTTTCAAGCTGAGATATGCATTTTCTGCGATCATCTTGTTGAGACTTCTGTCCGAAGTATGCAGAATCATCGAGATCGCTCGTTTCGAGCTACTGAATGCGAGAAACACGTTATCTGGTGTTTTCACAACTCCACAGTGCGTTGGGTATGCAGAACCGGAGATATTTTGGTTTTCGTCGGGTTTCAAGCTGAGATATGCATTTTCTACGATAAGCTTGGTAAAACATCTGTCCGAAGTATGCAAAACATCGAGAGCGCTCTTTTCGAGCTATTTAATCCGAGAAACACGTTGTCTGGGGGTTTCACCACTCCACAGTTCGTTGGATATGCAGAACAGTAGATGTCTTGGTTTTCGTGGGGTTTCAAGCTGAGATATGCATTTCCTGCGATAATCTTGGTGAGACTTCTGTCCGAAGTATGCTGAATCATCTAGATCGCTCTTTTCGAGCTATTTAATGCGAGAAACACGTTATCTGGTGTTTTCATCACTCCACAGTGCGTTTGATATGCAGAACCAGCGATATCTTGGTTTTCGTGGCATTTCAAGCTGAGATATGCATTTCCTGCGATAATCTTGGTGAGACTTCTGTCCGATGTATGCTGAATCATCGAGATCGCTCTTTTCGAGCTAGTTAGTGCGAGAAACACGTTATCTGGTGTTTTCACCACTCCACAGTGCGTTTGATATGCAGAACAGTAGATGCCTTGGTTTTCGTGGGGTTTCAAGCTGAGATATGCATTTTCTGCGATCATCTTGTTGAGACTTCTGTCCGAAGTATGCAGAATCATCGAGATCGCTCGTTTCGAGCTATTTAATGCGAGAAACACGTTATCTGGTGTTTTCACCACTCCACAGTGCGTTGGATATGCAGAACCGGAGATATTTTGGTTTTCGTCGGGTTTCAAGCTGAGATATGCATTTTCTACGATAAGCTTGGTGAAACATCTGTCCGAAGTATGCAGAAACATCGAGGGCGCTCTTTTCGAGCTATTTATTGCGAGAAACACGTTCTCTGGTGTTTTCACCACTCCACAGTTGGTTTGATATGCAGAACCGACGATATTTTGGTTTTCGTCGGGTTTCAAGCTGAGATATGCATTTTCTACGATAATCTTGGTGAAACATCTGTCCGAAGTATGCAGAAACATCGAGAGCGCTCTATTCGAGCTATTTAATGCGAGAAACACGTTTTCTGGGGTTTTCACCACTCCACAGTGCGTTTGATATGCAGAACCGGCGATATCTTGGTTTTCGTGGGGTTTCAAGCTGAGATATGCATTTTCTGCGATAATCTTGGTGAGACTTCAGTCAGAAGTATGCAGAATCATCTAGATCGCTCTTTTCGAGCTACTTAATGCGCGAAACACGTTTTCTGGTGTATTCACCACTCCACGGTACGTTTGATGTGCAGAACCGGAGATAACTCGGTTTTCGTCGGGTTTCAAGCTGAGATATGCATTTTCTGCGATAATCTTGGTGAGACTTCAGTCAGAAGTATGCAGAATCATCGAGATCGCTCGTTTCGAGCTATTTAATGCGAGAAACACGTTATCTGGTGTTTTCACCACTCCACAGTGCGTTTGATATGCAGAACAGGCGATATCTTGGTTTTCGTGGGGTTTCAAGCTGAGATATGCATTTTCTACGATAATCTTGGTGAGACTTCTGTCAGAAGTATGCAGGATCTTCGAGAACGCTCTTTTCGAGCTAGTTAAAGCGAGGAAAACCTTATCCGGTGTTTTCACTACTCCACAGTGCGTTGGATATGCAGAACCGGCGATATTTTGGTTTTCGTCGGGTTTCAAGCTGAGATATGCATTTTCTACGATAAGCTTGGTGAAACATCTGTCAAAAGTATGCAGAAACATCGAGAGCGCTCTTTTCGAGCTATTTAATGCGAGAAACACGTTTTCTGGGGTTTTCACCACTCCACAGTTCGTTGGATATGCAGAACAGTAGATAGCTTGGTTTTCGTCGGGTTTCAAGCTGAGATATGCATTTTCTACGATAATCTTGGTGAGACTTCTGTCAGAAGTATACAGGATCTTCGAGAACGCTCGTTTCGAGCTAGTTAATGCGAGGAAAACCTTATCCGGTGTTTTCACTACTCCACAGTGCGTTTGATATGCAAAACCGGCGATATTTTGGTTTTCGTCGGGTTTCAAGCTGAGATATGCATTTTCTACGATAATCTTGGTGAAACATCTGTCCGAAGTATGCAGAAACATCGGGAGCGCTCTTTTCGAGCTATTTAATGCGAGAAACTCGTTTTCTGGGGTTTTCACCACTCCACAGTTCGTTGGATATGCAGAACCGGAGATATCTTGGTTTTCGTGGGGTTTCAAGCTGAGATATGCATTTCCTGCGATAATCTTGGTGAGACTCCTGTCCGAAGTATGCTGAATCATCGAGATCGCTCTATTCGAGCTATTTAATGCGAGAAACTCGTTTTCTGGGGTTTTCACCACTCCACAGTTCGTTGGATATGCAGAACCGGAGATATCTTGGTTTTCGTGGGGTTTCAAGCTGAGATATGCATTTTCTGCGATAATCTTGGTGAGACTTCAGTCAGAAGTATGCAGAATCATCTAGATCGCTCTTTTCGAGCTACTCAATGCACGAAACACGTTTTCTGCTGTTTTCACCACTCCACAGTACGTTTGACCTGCAGAACCGGAGATATCTTGGTTTCGGTCTGGTTTCAAGCTGAGATATGCATTTTCTACGATAATCCTGGTGAGATTTCTGTCAGAAGTATGCAGAATCTTCGAGAACGCTCTTCTCGAGCTACTTAATGCGCGAAACACGTTTTCGGGTGTATTCACCACTCCACGGTACGTTTGATGTGCAGAACCGGAGATAACTCGGTTTTCGTCGGGTTTCAAGCTGAGATATGCATTTTCTACGATAATCTTGGTGAGACTTCTGTCATAAGTATGCAGGATCTTCGAGAACGCTCTTTTCGAGCTAGTTAATGCGAGAAAAACCTTATCCGGTGTTTTCACTACTCCACAGTGCGTTGGATATGCAGAACCGGCGATATTTTGGTTTTCGTCGGGTTTCAAGCTGAGATATGCATTTTCTACGATAAGCATGGTGAAACATCTGTCAAAAGTATGCAGGATCTTCGAGAACGCTCTTTTCGAGATACTTAATGCGCGAAACACGTTTTCTGGTGTTTTCTCCACTCCACAGTGCGTTTGATATGCAGAACCGGCGACATCTTGGTTTTCGTGGGGTTTCAAGCTGAGATATGTATTTTCTGCGATAATCTTGGTGAGACTTCTGACCGGAGTATGCTGAATCATCGAGATCGCTCTTTTCGAGCTAGCTAGTGCGAGAAACACGTTATCTGGTGTTTTCACCACTCCACAGTGCGTTTGATATGCAGAACAGTAGATGCCTTGGTTTTCGTGGGGTTTCAAGCTGAGATATGCATTTTCTGCGATCATCTTGTTGAGACTTCTGTCCGAAGTATGCAGAATCATCGAGATCGCTCGTTTCGAGCTACTGAATGCGAGAAACACGTTATCTGGTGTTTTCACAACTCCACAGTGCGTTGGGTATGCAGAACCGGAGATATTTTGGTTTTCGTCGGGTTTCAAGCTGAGATATGCATTTTCTACGATAAGCTTGGTAAAACATCTGTCCGAAGTATGCAAAACATCGAGAGCGCTCTTTTCGAGCTATTTAATCCGAGAAACACGTTGTCTGGGGGTTTCACCACTCCACAGTTCGTTGGATATGCAGAACAGTAGATGTCTTGGTTTTCGTGGGGTTTCAAGCTGAGATATGCATTTCCTGCGATAATCTTGGTGAGACTTCTGTCCGAAGTATGCTGAATCATCTAGATCGCTCTTTTCGAGCTATTTAATGCGAGAAACACGTTATCTGGTGTTTTCATCACTCCACAGTGCGTTTGATATGCAGAACCAGCGATATCTTGGTTTTCGTGGCATTTCAAGCTGAGATATGCATTTCCTGCGATAATCTTGGTGAGACTTCTGTCCGATGTATGCTGAATCATCGAGATCGCTCTTTTCGAGCTAGTTAGTGCGAGAAACACGTTATCTGGTGTTTTCACCACTCCACAGTGCGTTTGATATGCAGAACAGTAGATGCCTTGGTTTTCGTGGGGTTTCAAGCTGAGATATGCATTTTCTGCGATCATCTTGTTGAGACTTCTGTCCGAAGTATGCAGAATCATCGCGATCGCTCGTTTCGAGCTATTTAATGCGAGAAACACGTTATCTGGTGTTTTCACCACTCCACAGTGCGTTGGATATGCAGAACCGGAGATATTTTGGTTTTCGTCGGGTTTCAAGCTGAGATATGCATTTTCTACGATAAGCTTGGTGAAACATCTGTCCGAAGTATGCAGAAACATCGAGAGCGCTCTTTTCGAGCTATTTATTGCGAGAAACACGTTCTCTGGTGTTTTCACCACTCCACAGTTGGTTTGATATGCAGAACCGACGATATTTTGGTTTTCGTCGGGTTTCAAGCTGAGATATGCATTTTCTACGATAATCTTGGTGAAACATCTGTCCGAAGTATGCAGAAACATCGAGAGCGCTCTATTCGAGCTATTTAATGCGAGAAACACGTTTTCTGGGGTTTTCACCACTCCACAGTGCGTTTGATATGCAGAACCGGCGATATCTTGGTTTTCGTGGGGTTTCAAGCTGAGATATGCATTTTCTGCGATAATCTTGGTGAGACTTCAGTCAGAAGTATGCAGAATCATCTAGATCGCTCTTTTCGAGCTACTTAATGCGCGAAACACGTTTTCTGGTGTATTCACCACTCCACGGTACGTTTGATGTGCAGAACCGGAGATAACTCGGTTTTCGTCGGGTTTCAAGCTGAGATATGCATTTTCTGCGATAATCTTGGTGAGACTTCAGTCAGAAGTATGCAGAATCATCTAGATCGCTCTTTTCGAGCTACTCAATGCACGAAACACGTTTTCTGGTGTTTTCACCACTCCACGGTACGTTTGATGTGCAGAACCAGAGATAACTCGGTTTTCGGCGGGTTTCAAGCTGAGATATGCATTTTCTACGATAATCTTGGTGAGACTTCTGTCAGAAGTATGCAGGATCTTCAAGAACGCTCTTTTCGAGCTACTTAATGCGAGAAACACGTTTTCTGGTGTTTTCTCCACTCCACAGTGCGTTTGATATGCAGAACCGGCGACATCTTGGTTTTCGTGGGGTTTCAAGCTGAGATATGTATTTTCTGCGATAATCTTGGTGAGACTTCTGACCGGAGTATGCTGAATCATCGAGATCGCTCTTTTCGAGCTAGCTAGTGCGAGAAACACGTTATCTGGTGTTTTCACCACTCCACAGTGCGTTTGATATGCAGAACAGTAGATGCCTTGGTTTTCGTGGGGTTTCAAGCTGAGATATGCATTTTCTGCGATCATCTTGTTGAGACTTCTGTCCGAAGTATGCAGAAGCATCGAGATCGCTCGTTTCGAGCTACTGAATGCGAGAAACACGTTATCTGGTGTTTTCACAACTCCACAGTGCGTTGGGTATGCAGAACCGGAGATATTTTGGTTTTCGTCGGGTTTCAAGCTGAGATATGCATTTTCTACGATAAGCTTGGTAAAACATCTGTCCGAAGTATGCAAAACATCGAGAGCGCTCTTTTCGAGGTATTTAATCCGAGAAACACTTTTTCTGGGGGTTTCACCACTCCACAGTTCGTTGGATATGCAGAACAGTAGATGTCTTGGTTTTTGTGGGGTTTCAAGCTGAGATATGCATTTCCTGCGATAATCTTGGTGAGACTTCTGTCCGAAGTATGCTGAATCATCTAGATCGCTCTTTTCGATCTATTTAATGCGAGAAACACGTTATCTGGTGTTTTCATCACTCCACAGTGCGTTTGATATGCAGAACCAGCGATATCTTGGTTTTCGTGGCATTTCAAGCTGAGATATGCATTTCCTGCGATAATCTTGGTGAGACTTCTGTCCGATGTATGCTGAATCATCGTGATCGCTCTTTTCGAGCTAGTTAGTGCGAGAAACACGTTACCTGGTGTTTTCACCACTCCACAGTGCGTTTGATATGCAGAACAGTAGATATCTGGGTTTTCGTGGGGTTTCAGGCTGAGATATGCATTTTCTGCGATAATATTGGTGAGACTTCAGTCAGAAGTATGCTGAATCATCGAGATCGCTCTATTCGAGCTAGTTAGTGCGAGAAACACGTTATCTGGTGTTTTCACCACTCCACAGTGCGTTTGATATGCAGAACAGTAGATATCTTGGTTTTCGTGGGGTTTCAAGCAGAGATATGCATTTTCTTCGATAATCTTGGTGAGACTTCTGTCCGAAGTATGCTGAATCATCGAGATCGCCCTTTTCGAGCTAGTTAGTGCGAGAAACACGTTATCTGGTGTTTTCACCACTCCACAGTGTGTTTGATATGCAGAACCGGCGATATCTTGGTTTTCGTGGGGTTTCAAGCTGAGATATGCATTTTCTGCGATAACCTTGGTGAGACTTCTGTCCGAAGTATGCTGAAACATCGAGATCGCTCTTTTCGAGCTAGTTAATGCGAGAAAAACCTTATCCGGTGTTTTCACCACTCCACAGTGCGTTTGATATGCAGAACCAGCGATATCTTGGCTTTCGTGGGGTTTCAAGCTGAGATATGCATTTTTTACGATAATCTTGGTGAGACTTCTGTCCGAAGTATGCTGAATCATCGATATCGCTCTTTTCGAGCTAGTTAGTGCGAGAAAAACCTTATCCGGTGTTTTCACCACTCCACAGTGCGTTTGATATGCAGAACCAGCGATATCTTGGCTTTCGTGGGGTTTCAAGCTGAGATATGCATTTTCTGCGATAACCTTGGTGAGACTTCTGTCCGAAGTATGCTGAAACATCGAGATCGCTCTTTTCGAGCTAGTTAATGCGAGAAAAACCTTATCCGGTGTTTTCACCACTCCACAGTGCGTTTGATATGCAGAACCAGCGATATCTTGGCTTTCGTGGGGTTTCAAGCAGAGATATGCATTTTTTACGATAATCTTGGTGAGACTTCTGTCCGAAGTATGCTGAATCATCGATATCGCTCTTTTCGAGCTAGTTAGTGCGAGAAACACGTTATCTGGTGTTTCCACCACTCCACAGTGCGTTTGATATGCAGAACCGGAGATATTTTGGTTATCGTCGGGTTTCAAGCTGAGATATGCATTTTCTACGATAAGCTTGGTGAAACATCTGTCCGAAGTATGCAGAAACATCGAGATCGCACTTTTCGACTTATATAATGCGAGAAACACGTTTTCTGGGGTTTTCACCACTCCACAGTTCGTTGGATATGCAGAACAGTAGATATCTTGGTTTTCGTGGGGTTTCAAGCAGAGATATGCATTTTCTGCGATAATCTTGGTGAGACTTCTGTTAGAAGTATGCAGAATCATCGAGATCGCACTTTTCGAGCTATTTATTGCGAGAAACACGTTATCCGGTATTTTCACCACTCCACAGTGCGTTTGATATGCAGAAAAGTAGATATCTTTGTTTTCGTGGGGTTTCAAGCTGAAATATGCATTTTCTGCGATAATCTTGTTGAGACTTCTGTCCGAAGTATGCAGAATCATCGAGATCGCACTTTTCGAGCTATTTAATTCGAGAAACACGATCGCTGGTGTTTTCACCACTCCACAGTGCGTATGATATGCAGAACCGGCGATATCTTGGTTTTCGTGGGGTTTCAAGCTTAGATATGCATTTTTTACGATAATTATGGTGAAACTTCTGTCCGAAGTATGCAGAATCATCGAGATGGCTCGTCTCGAGAGATTTAATGCGAGAAACACGTTATCTGGTGTTTTAACCACTCCACAGTGCGTTTGATATGCAGAACCCGCGATATCTTGGTTTTCGTGGGGTTTCAAGCTGAGATATGCATTTTCTGCGATAATCTTGGTGAGTCTTCTGTCCGAAGTATGCTGAATCATCGAGATCGCTCTTTTCGAGCTAGTTAGTGCGAGAAACACGTTATCTGGTGTTTTCACCACTCCACAGTGCGTTTGATATGCAGGACTGGCGATATCTTGGTTTTCGTGGGGTTTCAGGCTGAGATATGCATTTTCTGCGATAATATTGGTGAGACTTCAGTCAGAAGTATGCTGAATCATCGAGATCGCTCTATTCGAGCTGGTTAGTGCGAGAAACACGTTATCTGGTGTTTTCACCACTCCACAGTGCGTTTGATATGCAGAACAGTAGATATCTTGGTTTTCGTGGGGTTTCAAGCAGAGATATGCATTTTCTGCGATAATCTTGGTGAGACTTCTGTCCGAAGTATGCTGAATCATCGAGATCGCTCTTTTCGAGCTAGTTAGTGCGAGAAACACGTTATCTGGTGTTTTCACCACTCCACAGTGCGTTTGATATGCAGAACAGTTGATATCTTTGTTTTCGTCAGGTTTCAAGCTGAGATATGCATTTTCTGCGATAATCTTGTTGAGACTTCTGTCCGAAGTATGCTGAATCATCGAGATCGCTCTTTTCAAGCTAGTTAGTGCGAGAAACACGTTATCTGGTGTTTTCACCACTCCACAGTGCGTTTGATATGCAGCACAGTAAATATCTTGGTTTTCGTGGGGTTTCTAGCTGAGATATGCATTTTCTGCGATAATCTTGTTGAGACTTCTGTCCGAAGTATGCAGAATCATCGAGATCGCTCGTTTCGAGCTACTTAATGCGCGAAACACGTTTTCTGGTGTTTTCACCAATCCACAGTGCGTTTGATATGCAGAACCGGCGACATCTTGGTTTTCGTGGGGTTTCAAGCTGAGATATGCATTTTCTGCGATAATCTTGTTGAGACTTCTGTCCGAAGTATGCAGAATCATCGAGATCGCTCGTTTCGAGCTACTTAATGCGCGAAACACGTTTTCTGGTGTTTTCACCAATCCACAGTGCGTTTGATATGCAGAACAGTTGATATCTTTGTTTTCGTCAGGTTTCAATCTGAGATATGCATTTTCTGCGATAATCTTGTTGAGACTTCTGTCCGAAGTATGCTGAATCATCGAGATCGCTCTTTTCAAGCTAGTTAGTGCGAGAAACACGTTGTCTGGTGTTTTCACCACTCCACAGTGCGTTTGATATGCAGAACAGTAAATATCTTGGTTTTCGTGGGGTTTCTAGCTGAGATATGCATTTTCTGCGATAATCTTGTTGAGACTTCTGTCCGAAGTATGCAGAATCATCGAGATCGCTCGTTTCGAGCTACTTAATGCGCGAAACACGTTTTCTGGTGTTTTCACCAATCCACAGTGCGTTTGATATGCAGAACCGGCGACATCTTGGTTTTCGTGGGGTTTCAAGCTGAGATATGCATTTTCTGCGATAATCTTGTTGAGACTTCTGTCCGAAGTATGCAGAATCATCGAGATCGCTCTTTTCAAGCTAGTTAGTGCGAGAAACACGTTATCTGGTGTTTTCACCACTCCACAGTGCGTTTGATATGCAGAACAGTAAATATCTTGGTTTTCGTGGGGTTTCTAGCTGAGATATGCATTTTCTGCGATAATCTTGTTGAGACTTCTGTCCGAAGTATGCAGAATCATCGAGATCGCTCGTTTCGAGCTACTTAATGCGCGAAACACGTTTTCTGGTGTTTTCACCCATCCACAGTGCGTTTGATATGCAGAACCGGCGACATCTTGGTTTTCGTGGGGTTTCAAGCTGAGATATGCATTTTCTGCGATAATCTTGTTGAGACTTCTGTCCGAAGTATGCAGAATCATCGAGATCGCTCGTTTCGAGCTACATAATGCGCGAGACACGTTTTCTGGTGTTGTCACCACTCCACAGTGCGTTTGATATGCAGAACCGGCGACATCTTGGTTTTCGTTGGGTTTCAAGCTGAGATATGCATTTTCTGCGATAATCTTGGTGAGAATTCTGTCCGAAGTATGCAGAATCATCGAGATGGCTCGTCTCGAGAGATTTAATGCGAGAAACACGTTATCTGGTGTTTTAACCACTCCACAGTGCGTTTGATATGCAGAACCCGCGATATCTTGGTTTTCGTGGGGTTTCAAGCTGAGATATGCATTTTCTGCGATAATCTTGGTGAGTCTTCTGTCCGAAGTATGCTGAATCATCGAGATCGCTCTTTTCGAGCTAGTTAGTGCGAGAAACACGTTATCCGGTGTTTTCACCACTCCACAGTGCGTTTGATATGCAGGACTGGCGATATCTTGGTTTTCGTGGGGTTTCAGGCTGAGATATGCATTTTCTGCGATAATATTGGTGAGACTTCAGTCAGAAGTATGCTGAATCATCGAGATCGCTCTATTCGAGCTGGTTAGTGCGAGAAACACGTTATCTGGTGTTTTCACCACTCCACAGTGCGTTTGATATGCAGAACAGTAGATATCTTGGTTTTCGTGGGGTTTCAAGCAGAGATATGCATTTTCTGCGATAATCTTGGTGAGACTTCTGTCCGAAGTATGCTGAATCATCGAGATCGCTCTTTTCGAGCTAGTTAGTGCGAGAAACACGTTATCTGGTGTTTTCACCACTCCACAGTGCGTTTGATATGCAGAACAGTTGATATCTTTGTTTTCGTCAGGTTTCAAGCTGAGATATGCATTTTCTGCGATAATCTTGTTGAGACTTCTGTCCGAAGTATGCTGAATCATCGAGATCGCTCTTTTCAAGCTAGTTAGTGCGAGAAACACGTTATCTGGTGTTTTCACCACTCCACAGTGCGTTTGATATGCAGCACAGTAAATATCTTGGTTTTCGTGGGGTTTCTAGCTGAGATATGCATTTTCTGCGATAATCTTGTTGAGACTTCTGTCCGAAGTATGCAGAATCATCGAGATCGCTCGTTTCGAGCTACTTAATGCGCGAAACACGTTTTCTGGTGTTTTCACCAATCCACAGTGCGTTTGATATGCAGAACCGGCGACATCTTGGTTTTCGTGGGGTTTCAAGCTGAGATATGCATTTTCTGCGATAATCTTGTTGAGACTTCTGTCCGAAGTATGCAGAATCATCGAGATCGCTCGTTTCGAGCTACTTAATGCGCGAAACACGTTTTCTGGTGTTTTCACCAATCCACAGTGCGTTTGATATGCAGAACAGTTGATATCTTTGTTTTCGTCAGGTTTCAATCTGAGATATGCATTTTCTGCGATAATCTTGTTGAGACTTCTGTCCGAAGTATGCTGAATCATCGAGATCGCTCTTTTCAAGCTAGTTAGTGCGAGAAACACGTTGTCTGGTGTTTTCACCACTCCACAGTGCGTTTGATATGCAGAACAGTAAATATCTTGGTTTTCGTGGGGTTTCTAGCTGAGATATGCATTTTCTGCGATAATCTTGTTGAGACTTCTGTCCGAAGTATGCAGAATCATCGAGATCGCTCGTTTCGAGCTACTTAATGCGCGAAACACGTTTTCTGGTGTTTTCACCAATCCACAGTGCGTTTGATATGCAGAACCGGCGACATCTTGGTTTTCGTGGGGTTTCAAGCTGAGATATGCATTTTCTGCGATAATCTTGTTGAGACTTCTGTCCGAAGTATGCAGAATCATCGAGATCGCTCTTTTCAAGCTAGTTAGTGCGAGAAACACGTTATCTGGTGTTTTCACCACTCCACAGTGCGTTTGATATGCAGAACAGTAAATATCTTGGTTTTCGTGGGGTTTCTAGCTGAGATATGCATTTTCTGCGATAATCTTGTTGAGACTTCTGTCCGAAGTATGCAGAATCATCGAGATCGCTCGTTTCGAGCTACTTAATGCGCGAAACACGTTTTCTGGTGTTTTCACCCATCCACAGTGCGTTTGATATGCAGAACCGGCGACATCTTGGTTTTCGTGGGGTTTCAAGCTGAGATATGCATTTTCTGCGATAATCTTGTTGAGACTTCTGTCCGAAGTATGCAGAATCATCGAGATCGCTCGTTTCGAGCTACATAATGCGCGAGACACGTTTTCTGGTGTTGTCACCACTCCACAGTGCGTTTGATATGCAGAACCGGCGACATCTTGGTTTTCGTTGGGTTTCAAGCTGAGATATGCATTTTCTGCGATAATCTTGGTGAGAATTCTGTCCGAAGTATGCAGAATCATCGAGATCGCTCTTCTCGAGGTATTTAATGCGAGAAACACGTTATCTGGTGTTTTCACCACTCCACAGTGCGTTTGATATGCAGAACCGGCGATATCTTGGATTTCGTGGGGTTTCAAGCTGAGATATGCATTTTCTGCGATAACCTTGGTGAGACTTCTGTCCGAAGTATGCTGAAACATCGAGATCGCTCTTTTCGAACTAGTTAATGCGAGAAAAACCTTATCCGGTGTTTTCACCACTCCACAGTGCGTTTGATATGCAGAACCAGCGATATCTTGGCTTTCGTGGGGTTTCAAGCTGAGATATGCATTTTTTACGATAATCTTGGTGAGACTTCTGTCCGAAGTATGCTGAATCATCGATATCGCTCTTTTCGAGCTAGTTAGTGCGAGAAACACGTTATCTGGTGTTTTCACCACTCCACAGTGCGTTTGATATGCAGAACCGGCGATATCTTGGTTTTCGGGGGGTTTCAAGCTGAGATATGCATTTTCTGCGATAACCTTGGTGAGACTTCTGTCCGAAGTATGCTGAAACATCGAGATCGCTCTTTTCGAGCTAGTTAATGCGAGAAAAACCTTATCCGGTGTTTTCACCACTCCACAGTGCGTTTGATATGCAGAAAAGTAGATATCTTTGTTTTCGTGGGGTTTCAAGCTGAGATATGCATTTTCTGCGATAACCTTGGTGAGACTTCTGTCCGAAGTATGCTGAAACATCGAGATCGCTCTTTTCGAGCTAGTTAATGCGAGAAAAACCTTATCCGGTGTTTTCACCACTCCACGGTGCGTTTGATATGCAGAACCAGCGATATCTTGGCTTTCGTGGGGTTTCAAGTTGAGATATGCATTTTTTACGATAATCTTGGTGAGACTTCTGTCCGAAGTATGCTGAATCATCGATATCGCTCTTTTCGAGCTAGTTAGTGCGAGAAACACGTTATCTGGTGTTTTCACCACTCCACAGTGCGTTTGATATGCAGAACCGGCGATATCTTGGTTTTCGGGGGGTTTCAAGCTGAGATATGCATTTTCTGCGATAACGTTGGTGAGACTTCTGTCCGAAGTATGCTGAAACATCGAGATCGCTCTTTTCGAGCTAGTTAGTGCGAGAAACACGTTATCTGGTGTTTTCACCACTCCACAGTGCGTTTGATATGCAGAACCGGCGATATCTTGGTTTTCGGGGGGTTTCAAGCTGAGATATGCATTTTCTGCGATAACCTTGGTGAGACTTCTGTCCGAAGTATGCTGAAACATCGAGATCGCTCTTTTCGAGCTAGTTAATGCGAGAAAAACCTTATCCGGTGTTTTCACCACTCCACAGTGCGTTTGATATGCAGAAAAGTAGATATCTTTGTTTTCGTGGGGTTTCAAGCTGAGATATGCATTTTCTGCGATAACCTTGGTGAGACTTCTGTCCGAAGTATGCTGAAACATCGAGATCGCTCTTTTCGAGCTAGTTAATGCGAGAAAAACCTTATCCGGTGTTTTCACCACTCCACGGTGCGTTTGATATGCAGAACCAGCGATATCTTGGCTTTCGTGGGGTTTCAAGTTGAGATATGCATTTTTTACGATAATCTTGGTGAGACTTCTGTCCGAAGTATGCTGAATCATCGATATCGCTCTTTTCGAGCTAGTTAGTGCGAGAAACACGTTATCTGGTGTTTTCACCACTCCACAGTGCGTTTGATATGCAGAACCGGCGATATCTTGGTTTTCGGGGGGTTTCAAGCTGAGATATGCATTTTCTGCGATAACGTTGGTGAGACTTCTGTCCGAAGTATGCTGAAACATCGAGATCGCTCTTTTCGAGCTAGTTAATGCGAGAAGAACCTTATCCGGTGTTTTCACCACTCCACAGTGCGTTTGATATGCAGAACCAGCGATATCTTGGCTTTCGCGGGGTTTCAAGCTGAGATATGCATTTTTTACGCTAATCTTGGTGAGACTTCTGTCCGAAGTATGCTGAATCATCGATATCGCTCTTTTCGAGCTAGTTAGTGCGAGAAACACGTTATCTGGTGTTTCCACCACTCCACAGTGCGTTTGATATGCAGAACAGTAGATATCTTGGTTTTCGTGGGGTTTCAAGCTGAAATATGCATTTTCTGCGATAATCTTGTTGAGACTTCTGTCCGAGGGATGCAGAATCATCGAGATCGCACTTTTCGAGCTATTTAATGCGAGAAACACGTTATCTGGTGTTTTCACCACTCCACAGTGCGTATAGTATGCAGAACCGGCGATATCTTGGTTTTCGTGGGGTTTCAAGCTGAGATATGCATTTTCTGCGATAATCTTGTTGAGACTTCTGTCCGAAGTAAGCAGAATCATCGAGATCGCTCGTTTCGAGCTATTTAATGGGAGAAACACGTTATCTGGTGTTTTCACCATTCCACAGTATGTTGGATATGCAGAACCGGAGATATTTTGGTTTTCGTCGGGTTTCAAGCTGAGATATGCATTTTCTGCGATAATCTTGGTGAGACTTCTGTCCGAAGTATGCAGAATCATCGAGATGGCTCGTCTCGAGAGATTTAATGCGAGAAACACGTTATCTGGTGTTTTCACCACTCCACAGTGCGTTTGATATGCAGAACAGTAGATATCTTGGTTTTCGTGGGGTTTCAAGCAGAGATATGCATTTTCTGCGATAATCTTGGCGAGACTTCTGTTAGAAGTATGCAGAATCATCGAGATCGCACTTTTCGAGCTATTTATTGCGAAAAACACGTTATCCGGTATTTTCACCACTCCACAGTGCGTTTGATATGCAGAACAGTAGATATCTTTGTTTTCGTGGGGTTTCAAGCTGAAATATGCATTTTCTGCGATAATCTTGTTGAGACTTTTGTCCGAAGTATGCAGAATCATCGAGATCGCACTTTTCGAGCTATTTAATGCGAGAAACACGATAGCTGGTGTTTTCACCACTCCACAGTGCGTATGATATGCAGAACCGGCGATATCTTGGTTTTCGTGGGGTTTCAGGCTGAGATATGCATTTTCTGCGATAATCTTGGTGAGTCTTCTGTCCGAAGTATGCTGAATCATCGAGATCGCTCTTTTCGAGCTAGTTAGTGCGAGAAACACGTTATCTGGTATTTTCACCGTTCCACAGTGCGTTTGATATGCAGGACTGGCGATATCTTGGTTTTCGTGGGGTTTCAGGCTGAGATATGCATTTTCTGCGATAATATTGGTGAGACTTCAGTCAGAAGTATGCTGAATCTTCGAGATCGCTCTATTCGAGCTAGTTAGTGCGAGAAACACGTTATCAGGTGTTTTCACCACTCCACAGTGCGTTTGATATGCAGAACAGTAGATATCTTGGTTTTCGTGGGGTTTCAAGCAGAGATATGCATTTTCTGCGATAATCTTGGTGAGACTTCTGTCCGAAGTATGCAGAATCATCGAGATGGCTCGTCTCGAGAGATTTAATGCGAGAAACACGTTATCTGGTGTTTTCACCACTCCACAGTGCGTTTGATATGCAGAACCCGCGATATCTTGGTTTTCGTGGGGTTTCAAGCTGAGATATGCATTTTCTGCGATAATCTTGGTGAGTCTTCTGTCCGAAGTATGCTGAATCATCGAGATCGCTCTTTTCGAGCTAGTTAGTGCGAGAAACACGTTATCTGGTGTTTTCACCGTTCCACAGTGCGTTTGATATGCAGGACTGGCGATATCTTGGTTTTCGTGGGGTTTCAGGCTGAGATATGCATTTTCTGCGATAATATTGGTGAGACTTCAGTCAGAAGTATGCTGAATCATCGAGATCGCTCTATTCGAGCTAGTTAGTGCGAGAAACACGTTATCTGGTGTTTTCACCACTCCACAGTGCGTTTGATATGCAGAACAGTAGATATCTTGGTTTTCGTGGGGTTTCAAGCAGAGATATGCATTTTCTGCGATAATCTTGGTGAGACTTCTGTCCGAAGTATGCTGAATCATCGAGATCGCTCTTTTCGAGCTAGTTAGTGCGAGAAACACGTTATCTGGTGTTTTCACCACTCCACAGTGCGTTTGATATGCAGAACAGTTGATATCTTTGTTTTCGTCGGGTTTCAAGCTGAGATATGCATTTTCTGCGATAATCTTGTTGAGACTTCTGTCCGAAGTATGCTGAATCATCGAGATCGCTCTTTTCAAGCTAGTTAGTGCGAGAAACACGTTATCTGGTGTTTTCACCACTCCACAGTGCGTTTGATATGCAGAACAATAAATATCTTGGTTTTCGTGGGGTTTCTAGCTGAGATATGCATTTTCTGCGATAATCTTGTTGAGACTTCTGTCCGAAGTATGCAGAATCATCGAGATCGCTCGTTTCGAGCTACTTAATGCGCGAAACACGTTTTCTGGTGTTTTCACCAATCCACAGTGCGTTTGATATGCAGAACCGGCGACATCTTGGTTTTCGTGGGGTTTCAAGCTGAGATATGCATTTTCTGCGATAATCTTGTTGAGACTTCTGTCCGAAGTATGCAGAATCATCGAGATCGCTCTTTTCAAGCTAGTTAGTGCGAAAAACACGTTATCTGGTGTTTTCACCACTCCACAGTGCGTTTGATATGCAGAACAGTAAATATCTTGGTTTTCGTGGGGTTTCTAGCTGAGATATGCATTTTCTGCGATAATCTTGTTGAGACTTCTGTCCGAAGTATGCAGAATCATCGAGATCGCTCGTTTCGAGCTACTTAATGCGCGAAACACGTTTTCTGGTGTTTTCACCAATCCACAGTGCGTTTGATATGCAGAACCGGCGACATCTTGGTTTTCGTGGGGTTTCAAGCTGAGATATGCATTTTCTGCGATAATCTTGTTGAGACTTCTGTCCGAAGTATGCAGAATCATCGCGATCGCTCGTTTCGAGCTGCTTAATGCGCGAAACACGTTTTCTGGTGTTGTCACCACTCCACAGTGCGTTTGATATGCAGAACCGGCGTCATCTTGGTTTTCGTTGGGTTTCAAGCTGAGATATGCATTTTCTGCGATAATCTTGGTGAGAATTCTGTCTGAAGTATGCAGAATCATCGAGATCGCTCTTTTCGAGCTATTTAATGCGAGAAACACGTTATCTGGTGTTTTCACCACTCCACAGTGCGTTTGATATGCAGAACCGGCGATATCTTGGATTTCGTGGGGTTTCAAGCTGAGATATGCATTTTCTGCGATAACCTTGGTGAGACTTCTGTCCGAAGTATGCTGAAACATCGAGATCGCTCTTTTCGAGCTACTTAATGCGCGAAACACGTTTTCTGGTGTTTTCACCAATCCACAGTGCGTTTGATATGCAGAACCGGCGACATCTTGGTTTTCGTGGGGTTTCAAGCTGAGATATGCATTTTCTGCGATAATCTTGTTGAGACTTCTGTCCGAAGTATGCAGAATCATCGAGATCGCTCTTTTCAAGCTAGTTAGTGCGAAAAACACGTTATCTGGTGTTTTCACCACTCCACAGTGCGTTTGATATGCAGAACAGTAAATATCTTGGTTTTCGTGGGGTTTCTAGCTGAGATATGCATTTTCTGCGATAATCTTGTTGAGACTTCTGTCCGAAGTATGCAGAATCATCGAGATCGCTCGTTTCGAGCTATTTAATGGGAGAAACACGTTATCTGGTGTTTTCACCATTCCACAGTATGTTGGATATGCAGAACCGGAGATATTGTGGTTTTCGTCGGGTTTCAAGCAGAGATATGCATTTTCTACGATAAGCTTGGTGAATCATCTGTCCGAAGTATGCAGAAACATCGAGATCGCTCTTTTCGACCTATTTAATGCGAGAAACACGTTTTCTGGGGTTTTCACCACTCCACAGTTCGTTGGATATGCAGAACAGTAGATATCTTGGTTTTCGTGGGGTTTCAAGCAGAGATATGCATTTTCTGCGATAATCTTGGTGAGACTTCTGTTAGAAGTATGCAGAATCATCGAGATCGCACTTTTCGAGCTATTTATTGCGAGAAACACGTTATCCGGTATTTTCACCACTCCACAGTGCGTTTGATATGCAGAACAGTAGATATCTTGGTTTTCGTGGGGTTTCAGGCTGAGATATGCATTTTCTGCGATAATATTGGTGAGACTTCAGTCAGAAGTATGCTGAATCATCGAGATCGCTCTATTCGAGATAGTTAGTGCGAGAAACACGTTATCTGGTGTTTTCACCACTCCACAGTGCGTTTGATATGCAGAACAGTTGATATCTTGGTTTTCGTGGGGTATCAAGCAGAGATATGCATTTTCTGCGATAATCTTGGTGAGACTTCTGTCCGAAGTATGCTGAATCATCGAGATCGCTCTTTTCGAGCTAGTTAGTGCGAGAAACACGTTATCTGGTGTTTTCACCGCTCCACAGTGCGTTTGATATGCAGAACAGTTGATATCTTTGTTTTCGTCGGGTTTCAAGCTGAGATATGCATTTTCTGCGATAATCTTGTTGAGACTTCTGTCCGAAGTATGCTGAATCATCGAGATCGCTCTTTTCGAGCTAGTTAGTGCGACAAACACGTTATCTGGTGTTTTCACCACTCCACAGTGCGTTTGATATGCGGAACAGTAAATATCTTGGTTTTCGTGGGGTTTCAAGCTGAGATATGCATTTTCTGCGATAATCTTGTTGAGACTTCTGTCCGAAGTATGCAGAATCATCGAGTTCGCTCGTTTCGAGCTACTTAATGCGCGAAACACGTTTTCTGGTGTTGTCACCACTCCACAGTGCGTTTGATATGCAGAACCGGCGATATCTTGGTTTTCGTGGGGTTTCAAGCTGAGATATGCATTTTCTGCGATAACCTTGGTGAGACTTCTGTCCGAAGTATGCTGAAACATCGAGATCGCTCTTTTCGAGCTAGTTAATGCGAGAAACACGATAGCTGTTGTTTTCACCACTCCACAGTGCGTATGATATGCAGAACCGGCGATATCTTGGTTTTCGTGGGGTTTCAGGCTGAGATATGCATTTTCTGCGATAATCTTGGTGAGTCTTCTGTCCGAAGTATGCTGAATCATCGAGATCGCATTTTTCGAGCTAGTTAATGCGAGAAAAACCTTATCCGGTGTTTTCACCACTCCACAGTGCGTTTGATATGCAGAACCAGCGATATCTTGGCTTTCGTGGGGTTTCAAGCTGAGATATGCATTTTTTACGATAATTGTGGTGAGACTTCTGTCCGAAATATGCTGAATCATCGATATCGCTCTTTTCGAGCTAGTTAGTGCGAGAAACACGTTATCTGGTGTTTTCACCACTCCACAGTGCGTATGATATGCAGAACCGGCGATATCTTGGTTTTCGTGTGGTTTCAAGCTGAAATATGCATTTTCTGCGATAATCATGTTGAGACTTCTGTCCGAAGGATGCAGAATCATCGAGATCGCACATTTCGAGCTATTTAATGCGAGAAACACGTTATCTGGTGTTTTCACCACTCCACAGTGCGTATGGTATGCAGAACCGGCGATACCTTGGTTTTCGTGGGGTTTCAAGCTGAGATATGCATTTTCTGCGATAATCTTGTTGAGACTTCTGTCCGACGTAAGCAGAATCATCGAGATCGCTCGTTTCGAGCTATTTAATGGGAGAAACACGTTATCTGGTGTTTTCACCATTCCACAGTATGTTGGATATGCAGAACCGGAGATATTGTGGTTTTCGTCGGGTTTCAAGCAGAGATATGCATTTTCTACGATAAGCTTGGTGAATCATCTGTCCGAAGTATGCAGAAACATCGAGATCGCTCTTTTCGACCTATTTAATGCGAGAAACACGTTTTCTGGGGTTTTCACCACTCCACAGTTCGTTGGATATGCAGAACAGTAGATATCTTGGTTTTCGTGGGGTTTCAAGCAGAGATATGCATTTTCTGCGATAATCTTGGTGAGACTTCTGTTAGAAGTATGCAGAATCATCGAGATCGCACTTTTCGAGCTATTTATTGCGAGAAACACGTTATCCGGTATTTTCACCACTCCACAGTGCGTTTGATATGCAGAACAGTAGATATCTTGGTTTTCGTGGGGTTTCAGGCTGAGATATGCATTTTCTGCGATAATATTGGTGAGACTTCAGTCAGAAGTATGCTGAATCATCGAGATCGCTCTATTCGAGATAGTTAGTGCGAGAAACACGTTATCTGGTGTTTTCACCACTCCACAGTGCGTTTGATATGCAGAACAGTTGATATCTTGGTTTTCGTGGGGTATCAAGCAGAGATATGCATTTTCTGCGATAATCTTGGTGAGACTTCTGTCCGAAGTATGCTGAATCATCGAGATCGCTCTTTTCGAGCTAGTTAGTGCGAGAAACACGTTATCTGGTGTTTTCACCGCTCCACAGTGCGTTTGATATGCAGAACAGTTGATATCTTTGTTTTCGTCGGGTTTCAAGCTGAGATATGCATTTTCTGCGATAATCTTGTTGAGACTTCTGTCCGAAGTATGCTGAATCATCGAGATCGCTCTTTTCGAGCTAGTTAGTGCGACAAACACGTTATCTGGTGTTTTCACCACTCCACAGTGCGTTTGATATGCGGAACAGTAAATATCTTGGTTTTCGTGGGGTTTCAAGCTGAGATATGCATTTTCTGCGATAATCTTGTTGAGACTTCTGTCCGAAGTATGCAGAATCATCGAGTTCGCTCGTTTCGAGCTACTTAATGCGCGAAACACGTTTTCTGGTGTTGTCACCACTCCACAGTGCGTTTGATATGCAGAACCGGCGATATCTTGGTTTTCGTGGGGTTTCAAGCTGAGATATGCATTTTCTGCGATAACCTTGGTGAGACTTCTGTCCGAAGTATGCTGAAACATCGAGATCGCTCTTTTCGAGCTAGTTAATGCGAGAAACACGATAGCTGTTGTTTTCACCACTCCACAGTGCGTATGATATGCAGAACCGGCGATATCTTGGTTTTCGTGGGGTTTCAGGCTGAGATATGCATTTTCTGCGATAATCTTGGTGAGTCTTCTGTCCGAAGTATGCTGAATCATCGAGATCGCATTTTTCGAGCTAGTTAGTGCGAGAAACACGTTATCTGGTATTTTCACCGTTCCACAGTGCGTTTGATATGCAGGACTGGCGATATCTTGGTTTTCGTGGGGTTTCAGGCTGAGATATGCATTTTCTGCGATAATATTGGTGAGACTTCTGTCCGAAGTATGCAGAATCATCGAGATGGCTCGTCTCGAGAGATTTAATGCGAGAAACACGTTATCTGGTGTTTTCACCACTCCACAGTGCGTTTGATATGCGGAACAGTAAATATCTTGGTTTTCGTGGGGTTTCAAGCTGAGACATGCATTTTCTGCGATAATCTTGTTGAGACTTCTGTCCGAAGTATGCTGAATCATCGAGATCGCTCTATTCGAGCTAGTTAGTGCGAGAAACACGTTATCTGGTGTTTTCACCACTCCACAGTGCGTTTGATATGCAGAACAGTAGATATCTTGGTTTTCGTGGGGTTTCAAGCAGAGATATGCATTTTCTGCGATAATCTTGGTGAGACTTCTGTCCGAAGTATGCTGAATCATCGAGATCGCTCTTTTCGAGCTAGTTAGTGCGAGAAACACGTTATCTGGTGTTTTCACCAATCCACAGTGCGTTTGATATGCAGAACCGGCGACATCTTGGTTTTCGTGGGGTTTCAAGCTGAGATATGCATTTTCTGCGATAATCTTGTTGAGACTTCTGTCCGAAGTATGCAGAATCATCGAGATCGCTCTTTTCAAGCTAGTTAGTGCGAAAAACACGTTATCTGGTGTTTTCACCACTCCACAGTGCGTTTGATATGCAGAACAGTAAATATCTTGGTTTTCGTGGGGTTTCTAGCTGAGATATGCATTTTCTGCGATAATCTTGTTGAGACTTCTGTCCGAAGTATGCAGAATCATCGAGATCGCTCGTTTCGAGCTACTTAATGCGCGAAACACGTTTTCTGGTGTTTTCACCAATCCACAGTGCGTTTGATATGCAGAACCGGCGACATCTTGGTTTTCGTGGGGTTTCAAGCTGAGATATGCATTTTCTGCGATAATCTTGTTGAGACTTCTGTCCGAAGTATGCAGAATCATCGAGATCGCTCTTTTCAAGCTAGTTAGTGCGAAAAACACGTTATCTGGTGTTTTCACCACTCCACAGTGCGTTTGATATGCAGAACAGTAAATATCTTGGTTTTCGTGGGGTTTCTAGCTGAGATATGCATTTTCTGCGATAATCTTGTTGAGACTTCTGTCCGAAGTATGCAGAATCATCGAGATCGCTCGTTTCGAGCTACTTAATGCGCGAAACACGTTTTCTGGTGTTTTCACCAATCCACAGTGCGTTTGATATGCAGAACCGGCGACATCTTGGTTTTCGTGGGGTTTCAAGCTGAGATATGCATTTTCTGCGATAATCTTGTTGAGACTTCTGTCCGAAGTATGCAGAATCATCGCGATCGCTCGTTTCGAGCTACTTAATGCGCGAAACACGTTTTCTGGTGTTGTCACCACTCCACAGTGCGTTTGATATGCAGAACCGGCGTCATCTTGGTTTTCGTTGGGTTTCAAGCTGAGATATGCATTTTCTGCGATAATCTTGGTGAGAATTCTGTCTGAAGTATGCAGAATCATCGAGATCGCTCTTTTCGAGCTATTTAATGCGAGAAACACGTTATCTGGTGTTTTCACCACTCCACAGTGCGTTTGATATGCAGAACCGGCGATATCTTGGATTTCGTGGGGTTTCAAGCTGAGATATGCATTTTCTGCGATAACCTTGGTGAGACTTCTGTCCGAAGTATGCTGAAACATCGAGATCGCTCTTTTCGAGCTACTTAATGCGCGAAACACGTTTTCTGGTGTTTTCACCAATCCACAGTGCGTTTGATATGCAGAACCGGCGACATCTTGGTTTTCGTGGGGTTTCAAGCTGAGATATGCATTTTCTGCGATAATCTTGTTGAGACTTCTGTCCGAAGTATGCAGAATCATCGAGATCGCTCTTTTCAAGCTAGTTAGTGCGAAAAACACGTTATCTGGTGTTTTCACCACTCCACAGTGCGTTTGATATGCAGAACAGTAAATATCTTGGTTTTCGTGGGGTTTCTAGCTGAGATATGCATTTTCTGCGATAATCTTGTTGAGACTTCTGTCCGAAGTATGCAGAATCATCGAGATCGCTCGTTTCGAGCTACTTAATGCGCGAAACACGTTTTCTGGTGTTTTCACCAATCCACAGTGCGTTTGATATGCAGAACCGGCGACATCTTGGTTTTCGTGGGGTTTCAAGCTGAGATATGCATTTTCTGCGATAATCTTGTTGAGACTTCTGTCCGAAGTATGCAGAATCATCGAGATCGCTCGTTTCGAGCTACTTAATGCGCGAAACACGTTTTCTGGTGTTGTCACCACTCCACAGTGCGTTTGATATGCAGAACCGGCGTCATCTTGGTTTTCGTTGGGTTTCAAGCTGAGATATGCATTTTTTTCGATAATCTTGGTGAGAATTCTGTCTGAAGTATGCAGAATCATCGAGATCGCTCTTTTCGAGCTATTTAATGCGAGAAACACGTTATCTGGTGTTTTCACCACTCCACAGTGCGTTTGATATGCAGAACCGGCGATATCTTGGATTTCGTGGGGTTTCAAGCTGAGATATGCATTTTCTGCGATAACCTTGGTGAGACTTCTGTCCGAAGTATGGTGAAACATCGAGATCGCTCTTTTCGAGCTAGTTAATGCGAGAAAAACCTTATCCGGTGTTTTCACCACTCCACAGTGCGTTTGATATGCAGAACCAGCGATATCTTGGCTTTCGTGGGGTTTCAAGCTGAGATATGCATTTTTTACGATAATTTTGGTGAGACTTCTGTCCGAAGTATGCTGAATCATCGATATCGCTCTTTTCGAGCTAGTTAGTGCGAGAAACACGTTATCTGGTGTTTTCACCACTCCACAGTGCGTTTGATATGCAGAACCGGCGACATCTTGGTTTTCGGGGGGTTTCAAGCTGAGATATGCATTTTCTGCGATAACCTTGGTGAGACTTCTGTCCGAAGTATGCTGAAACATCGAGATCGCTCTTTTCGAGCTAGTTAATGCGAGAAAAACCTTATCCGGTGTTTTCACCACTCCACAGTGCGTTTGATATGCAGAAAAGTAGATATCTTTGTTTTCGTGGGGTTTCAAGCTGAGATATGCATTTTCTGCGATAACCTTGGTGAGATTTCTGTCCGAAGTATGCTGAAACATCGAGATCGCTCTTTTCGAGCTAGTTAATGCGAGAAAAACCTTATCCGGTGTTTTCACCACTCCACAGTGCGTTTGATATGCAGAACCAGCGATATCTTGGCTTTCGTGGGGTTTCAAGCTGAGATATGCATTTTTTACGATAATTGTGGTGAGACTTCTGTCCGAAATATGCTGAATCATCGATATCGCTCTTTTCGAGCTATTTAATGCGAGCAACACGTTATCTGGTGTTTTCACCACTCCACAGTGCGTTTGATACGTAGAACCAGCGATATCAGGGTTTTCGTGGGGTTTCAAGCTGAGATATGCATTTTCTGCGATAATCTTGGTGAGACTTCTGTCCGAAGTGTGCAGAATCATCGAGAACGCTCTTTGCGAGCTATTTAATGCGAGAAACACGTTTTCTGGGGTTTTTACCACACCACAGTTCGTTGGATATGCAGAACAGGTGATATCTTGGTTTTCGAGGGTTTTCAAGCTGAGATATGCATTTTCTGCGATAATCTTGGTGAGACATCTCTCCGAAGTATGCAGAAACATCGAGAGCACTCTTTTCGAGCTTTTTAATGCGAGAAACACGTTATTTGGTGTTTTCACCACTCCACAGTTCGTTGGATATGCAGAACAGGAGATATCTTGGTTTTCGTGGGGTTTCTAGCAGAGATATGCATTTTCTGCGATAATCTTTGTGAGACCTCTGTCCGAAGCATGCAGAAAAATCGAGATCGCTCTTTTCGACCTATTTAATGCGAGAAACACGTTATCTGGTGTTTTCACCACTCCACAGTGCGTTTGATATGCAGAACCAGGGATATCTTGGTTTTCGTGGGGTTTCTAGCAGAGATATGCATTTTCTGCGATAATCTGGGTGAGACTTCAGTCCGAAGGATGCAGAAACATCAAGAGCGCTCTTTTCGAGCTATTTAATGTGAGAAACACGTTATCTGGGGTTTTCGCCACACCACAGTTCGTTGGATGTGCAGAACCGGAGATATCTTGGTTTTCGTGGGGTTTCAAGCTGAGATATGCATTTTCTGCGATAATCTTTGTGAGACCTCTGTCCGAAGCATGCAGAAAAATCGAGATCGCTCTTTTCGACCTATTTAATGCGAGAAACACGTTATCTGGTGTTTTCACCACTCCACAGTGCGTTTGATATGCAGAACCAGGGATATCTTGGTTTTCGTGGGGTTTCAAGCTGAGATATGCATTTTCTGCGATAATCTTGGTGAGACTTCTGTCCGAAGTATGCAGAATCATCGAGATCGCACTTTTCGAGCTATTTAATGCGAGAAACACGTTATCTGGTGTTTCCAACACTCCACAGTGCGTTTGATACGTAGAACCAGCGATATCAGGGTTTTCGTGGGGTTTCAAGCTGAGATATGCATTTTCTGCGATAATCTTGGTGAGACTTCTGTCCGAAGTATGCTTAATCATCGAGATCGCTCTATTCGAGCTATTTAATGCGAGAAACACGTTATCGGGTGTTTTCAGCACTCCACAGTGCGTTTGATATGCAGAACCAGCGATATCTTGGTTTTCGTGTGGTTTCAAGCTGAGATATGCAATTACTGCGATAATCTTGGTGAGACTTCTATCCGAAGTATGCAGAGTCATCGAGATCGTATTTTTCGAGCTATTTAATGCGAGAAACACGTTTTCTGGGGTTTTCACCACTCCACAGTTCGTTGGATATGCAGAACAGGAGATATCTTGGTTTTCGTGCGGTTTCTAGCAGAGATATGCATTTTCTGCGATAATCATGGTGAGACTTCTGTCCGAAGTATGCAGAATCATCGAGATCGCACTTTTCGAGCTATTTAATGCGAGAAACACGTTATCTGGTGTTTTCACCACTCCACAGTTCGTTGGATATGCAGAACAGGAGATATCGTGGTTTTCGTGGGGTTTCTAGCAGTGATATGCATTTTCTGCGATAATCATGGTGAGACTTCTGTTAGAAGTATGCAGAATCATCGAGATCGCACTTTTCGAGCTATTTAATGCGAGAAACACGTTATCTGGTGTTTTCACCATTCCACAGTGCGTATGATATGCGGAACCGGCGATATCTTGGTTTTCGTGGGGTTTCAAGCTCAGATATCCATTTTCTGCATTAATCTTGGTGAGACTTCTGTCCGAAGTATGCAGAATCATCGCGATCGCTCGTTTCGAGCTATTTAATGCGAGAAACACGTTATCTGGTGTTTTCACCACTCCACAGTTCGTTGGATATGCAGAACAGGAGATATCTTGGTTTTCGTGGGGTTTCAAGCTGAGATATGCATTTTCTGCGATAATCGTTGTGAGACCTCTGTCCGAAGCATGCAGAAAAATCGAGATCGCTCTTTTCGACCTATTTAATGCGAGAAACACGTTATCTGGTGTTTTCACCACTCCACAGTGCGTTTGATATGCAGAACCAGGGATATCTTGGTTTTTGTGGGGTTTCAAGCTGAGATATGCATTTTTTACGATAATCATGGTGAGACTTCTGTCCGAAGTATGCAGAATCATCGAGATCGCACTTTTCGAGCTATTTAATGCGAGAAACACGTTATCTGGTGTTTCCAGCACTCCACAGTGCGTTTGATACGTAGAACCAGCGATATCAGGGTTTTCGTGGGGTTTCAAGCTGAGATATGCATTTTCTGCGATAATCTTGGTGAGACTTCTGTCCGAAGTATGCAGAATCATCGAGATCGCACTTTTCGAGCTATTTAAAGGGAGCAACACGTTTTCTGGAGTTTTTACCACACCACAGTTCGTTGGATATGCAGAACAGGTGATATCTTGGTTTTCGAGGGTTTTCAAGCTGAGATATGCATTTTCTGCGATAATCTTGGTGAGACATCTCTCCGAAGTATGCAGAAACATCGAGAGCACTCTTTTCGAGCTTTTTAATGCGAGAAACACGTTATTTGGTGTTTTCACCACTCCACAGTTCGTTGGATATGCAGAACAGGAGATATCTTGGTTTTCGTGGGGTTTCTAGAAGAGATATGCATTTTCTGCGATAATCTAGGTGAGACTTCAGTCCGAAGGATGCAGAAACATCAAGAGCGCTCTTTTCGAGCTATTTAATGTGAGAAACACGTTATCTGGGGTTTTCGCCACACCACAGTTCGTTGGATGTGCAGAACCGGAGATATCTTGGTTTTCGTGGGGTTTCAAGCTGAGATATGCGTTTTCTGCGATAATCTTTGTGAGACCTCTGTCCGAAGCATGCAGAAAAATCGAGATCGCTCTTTTCGACCTATTTAATGCGAGAAACACGTTATCTGGTGTTTTCACCACTCCACAGTGCGTTTGATATGCAGAACCAGGGATATCTTGGTTTTCGTGGGGTTTCAAGCTGAGATATGCATTTTCTGCGATAATCTTGGTGAGACCTCTGTCCGAAGTATGCTGAATCATCGAGATCGCACTTTTCGAGATAGTTAATGCGAGGAAAACCTTACCTGGTGTTTTCACCACTCCACAGTGCGTTTGATATGCAGAACCAGGGATATCTTGGTTTTTGTGGGGTTTCAAGCTGAGATATGCATTTTTTACGATAATCATGGTGAGACTTCTGTCCGAAGTATGCAGAATCATCGAGATCGCACTTTTCGAGCTATTTAATGCGAGAAACACGTTATCTGGTGTTTCCAGCACTCCACAGTGCGTTTGATACGTAGAACCAGCGATATCAGGGTTTTCGTGGGGTTTCAAGCTGAGATATGCATTTTCTGCGATAATCTTGGTGAGACTTCTGTCCGAAGTATGCAGAATCATCGAGATCGCACTTTTCGAGCTATTTAATGCGAGCAACACGTTATCTGGTGTTTTCACCACTCCACAGTGCGTTTGATATGCAGAACCGGTGATATCTTGGTTTCTGTGGGGTTTCAAGCTGAGATATGCATTTTTTACGATAATCATGGTGAGACTTCTGTCCGAAGTATGCAGAATCATCGAGATCGCACTTTTCGAGCTATTTAATGCGAGAAACACGTTATCTGGTGTTTCCAACACTCCACAGTGCGTTTGATACGTAGAACCAGCGATATCAGGGTTTTCGTGGGGTGTCAAGCTGAGATATGCATTTTCTGCGATAATCTTGGTGAGACTTCTGTCCGAAGTATGTAGAATCATCGAGATCGCACTTTTCGAGCTATTTAATGGGAGCAACACGTTTTCTGGAGTTTTTACCACACCACAGTTCGTTGGATATGCAGAACAGGTGATATCTTGGTTTTCGAGGGTTTTCAAGCTGAGATATGCATTTTCTGCGATAATCTTGGTGAGACATCCCTCCGAAGTATGCAGAAACATCGAGAGCACTCTTTTCGAGCTTTTTAATGCGAGAAACACGTTATTTGGTGTTTTCACCACTCCACAGTTCGTTGGATATGCAGAACAGGAGATATCTTGGTTTTCGTGGGGTTTCTAGAAGAGATATGCATTTTCTGCGATAATCTAGGTGAGACATCAGTCCGAAGGATGCAGAAACATCAAGAGCGCTCTTTTCGAGCTATTTAATGTGAGAAACACGTTATCTGGGGTTTTCGCCACACCACAGTTCGTTGGATGTGCAGAACCGGAGATATCTTGGTTTTCGTGGGGTTTCAAGCTGAGATATGCATTTTCTGCGATAATCTTTGTGAGACCTCTGTCCGAAGCATGCAGAAAAATCGAGATCGCTCTTTTCGACCTATTTAATGCGAGAAACACGTTATCTGGTGTTTTCACCACTCCACAGTGCGTTTGATATGCAGAACCAGGGATATCTTGGTTTTCGTGGGGTTTCAAGCTGAGATATGCATTTTCTGCGATAATCTTGGTGAGACCTCTGTCCGAAGTATGCTGAATCATCGAGATCGCACTTTTCGAGATAGTTAATGCGAGGAAAACCTTACCTGGTGTTTTCACCACTCCACAGTGCGTTTGATATGCAGAACCAGCGATATCTTGGCTTTCGTGGGGTTTCAAGCTGAGATATGCATTTTTTACGATAATCTTGGTGAGACTTCTATCCGAAGAATGCAGAATCATCGAGATCGCTCTTTTCGAGCTATTTAATGCGAGAAACACGTTATCTGGTATTTTCACCACTCCACAGAGCGTTTGATATGCAGTACCAGCGATATCTTGGTTTTCGTGGGGTTTCAAGCTGAGATATGCATTTTCTGCGATAATCTTGGTGAGATTTCCGTCCGAAGTATGCAGAATCATCGAGATCGCACTTTTCGAGCTATTTAATGCGAGAAACACGTTATCTGGTGTTTTCACCACTCCACAGTGCGTTTGATATGCAGAACCGGCGATATCTTGGTTTTTGTGGGGTTTCATGCTGAGATATGCATTTTTTACGATAAGCTTGGTGAGACTTCTGTCCGAAGTATGCTTAATCATCGAGATCGCTCTATTCGAGCTATTTAATGCGAGAAACACGTTATCTGTTGTTTTCAGCACTCCACAGTGCGTTTGATATGCAGAACCAGCGATATCTTCGTTTTAGTGGGGATTCAAGCTGAGATATGCAATTTCTGCGATAATCTTGGTGAGACTTCTGTCCGAAGTATGCTTAATCATCGAGATCGCTCGTTTCGAGCTGTTTAATGCGAGAAACACGTTATCTGGTGTTTTCACCACTCCACAGTGCGTATGATATGCAGAACCGACGATATCTTGGTTTTCGTGTGGTTTCAATCTCAGATATGCATTTTCTGCGATAATCTTGGCGAGACTTCTATCCGAAGTATGCAGAGTCATCGAGATCGTATTTTTCGAGCTATTTAATGCGAGAAACACGTTTTCTGGGGTTTTCACCACTCCACAGTTCGTTGGATATGCAGAACAGGAGATATCTTGGTTTTCGTGCGGTTTCTAGCAGAGATATGCATTTTCTGCGATAATCATGGTGAGACTTCTGTCCGAAGTATGGAGAATCATCGAGATCGCACTTTTCGAGCTATTTAATGCGAGAAACACGTTATCTGGTGTTTTCACCACTCCACACTTCGTTGGATATGCAGAACAGGAGATATCTTGGTTTTCGTGGGGTTTCTAGCAGTGATATGCATTTTCTGCGATAATCATGGTGAGACTTCTGTTAGAAGTATGCAGAATCATCGAGATCGCACTTGTCGAGCTATTTAATGCGAGAAACACGTTATCTGGTGTTTTCACCACTCCACAGTGCGTATGATATGCAGAACCGGCGATATCTTGCTTTTCGTGGGGTTTCAAGCTGAGATATGCATTATCTGCGATAATCTTGGTGAGACTTCTGTCCGAAGTGTGCAGAATCATCGAGATCGCTCGTTTCGAGCTATTTAATGCGAGAAACACGTTATCTGGTGTTTTCACCACTCCACAGTGCGTTGGATATGCAGAACCGGAGATATTTTGGTTTTCGTCGGGTTTCAAGCTGAGATATGCATTTTCTACGATAAGCTTGGTGAGACATCTCTCCGAAGTATGCAAAAACATCGAAAGCACTCTTTTCGAGCTTTTTAATGCGAGAAACACGTTATTTGGTGTTTTCACCACTCCACAGTTCGTTTGATATGCAGAACCGGCGATATCTTGGTTTTCGTGGGGTTTCATGCTGAGATATGCATTTTCTGCGATAATCTTGGTGAAACTTCTGTCCGAAGTATGCTTAATCATCGAGATCGCTCGTTTCGAGCTATTTAATGCGAGAAACACGTTATCTGGTGTTTTCACCACTCCACAGTTCGTTGGATCTGCAGAACAGGAGATATCTTGGTTTTGGTGGGGTTTCTAGCAGAGATATGCATTTTCTGCGATAATCTTGGTGAGACTTCAGTCCGAAGGATGCAGAAACATCAAGAGCGCTCTTTTCGAGCTATTTAATGTGAGAAACACGTTTTCTGGGGTTTTCGCCACACCACAGTTCGTTGGATGTGCAGAACCGGAGATATCTTGGTTTTCGTGGGGTTTCAAGCTGAGATATGCATTTTCTGCGATAATCTTTGTGAGACCTCTGTCCGAAGCATGCAGTAAAATCGAGATCGCTCTTTTCGACCTATTTAATGCGAGAAACACGTTATCTGGTGTTTTCACGACTCCACAGTGCGTTTGATATGCAGAACCAGGGATATCTTGGTATTTGTGGGGTTTCAAGCTGAGATATGGATTTTTTACGATAATCATGGTGAGACTTCTGTCCGAAGTATGCAGAATCATCGAGATCGCACTTTTGGAGCTATTTAATGCGAGAAACACGTTATCTGGTGTTTCCAGCACTCCACAGTGCGTTTGATACGTAGAACCAGCGATATCAGGGTTTTCGTGGGGTTTCTAGCAGAGATATGCATTTTCTGCGATAATCTGGGTGAGACTTCAGTCCGAAGGATGCAGAAACATCAAGAGCGCTCTTTTCGAGCTATTTAATGTGAGAAACACGTTATCTGGGGTTTTCGCCACACCACAGTTCGTTGGATGTGCAGAACCGGAGATATCTTGGTTTTCGTGGGGTTTCAAGCTGAGATATGCATTTTCTGCGATAATCTTTGTGAGACCTCTGTCCGAAGCATGCAGAAAAATCGAGATCGCTCTTTTCGACCTATTTAATGCGAGAAACACGTTATCTGGTGTTTTCACCACTCCAGAGTGCGTATGATATGCAGAACCGACGATATCTTGGTTTTCGTGGGGTTTCAAGCTCGGATATGCATTTTCTGCGATAACCCTGGTGAGACTTCTGTCCGAAGTATGCAGAATCATCGAGATCGCACTTTTCGAGCTATTTAATGCGAGAAACACGTTATCTGGTGTTTTCACCACTCCACAGTGCGTTTGATATGCAGAACCGGCGATATCTTGGTTTTTGTGGGGTTTCATGCTGAGATATGCATTTTTTACGATAAGCTTGGTGAGACTTCTGTCCGAAGTATGCTTAATCATCGAGATCGCTCTATTCGAGCTATTTAATGCGAGAAACACGTTATCTGTTGTTTTCAGCACTCCACAGTGCGTTTGATATGCAGAACCAGCGATATCTTCGTTTTCGTGGGGATTCAAGCTGAGATATGCAATTTCTGCGATAATCTTGGTGAGACTTCTGTCCGAAGTATGCTTAATCATCGAGATCGCTCGATTCGAGCTATTTAATGCGAGAAACACGTTATCTGGTGTTTTCACCACTCCTCAGTGCGTATGATATGCAGAACCGGCAATGTTTGGTTTTCGTCGGGTTTCAAGCTGAGATATGCATTTTCTGCGATAATCATGGTGAGACTTCTGTTAGAAGTATGCTTAATCATCGAGATCGCTCGTTTCGACCTGTTTAATGCGAGAAACACGTTTTCTGGGGTTTTCACCACACCACAGTTCGTTGGATGTGCAGAACCGGAGATATCTTGGTTTTCGTGGGGTTTCAAGCTGAGATATGCATTTTCTGCGATAATCTTTGTGAGACCTCTGTCCGAAGTATGCTGAATCATGGAGATCGCACTTTTCGAGATAGTTAATGCGAGAAAAACCTTATCTGGTGTTTTCTCCACTCCACAGTGCGTTTGATATGCAGTACCAGCGATATCTTGGTTTTCGTGGGGTTTCAAGCTGAGATATGCATTTTCTGCGATAATCTTGGTGAGATTTCTGTCCGAAGTATGCAGAATCATCGACATCGCATTTTTCGAGCTATTTAATGCGAGAAACACGTTATCTGGTGTTTTCAGCACTCCACAGTGCGTTTGATATGTAGAACCAGCGATATCTGGGTATTCGTGGGGTTTCAAGCTGAGATATGCATTTTCTACGATAATCTTGGTGAGACTTCTGTCCGAAGTGTGCAGAATCATCGAGATCGCTCTTTTCGATCTAGTTAATGCGAGGACCACGTTATCTGGTGTATTGACCACTCCACAGTGCGTTTGATATGCAGAACCGGCGACATCTTGGTTTTCGTTGGGTTTCCTGCTGAAATATGCATTTTCTGCGATAATCTTGGTGTTTTATCTATGAGAAGTATGCAGAAACATCGAGATCGCTCGATTCGAGCTATTTAATGCGAGAAACACGTTATCTGGTGTTTTCACCACTCCACAGTGCGTATGATATGCAGAACCGGCAATGTTTGGTTTTCGTCGGGTTTCAAGCTGAGATATGCATTTTCTGCGATAATCATGGTGAGACTTCTGTTAGAAGTATGCAGAATCATCGAGATCGCACTTTTCGAGCTATTTAATGCGAGAAACACGTTATCTGGTGTTTTCAGCACTCCACAGTGCGTTTGATATGTAGAACCATTCATATCTGGGTTTTCGTGGGGTTTCAAGCTGAGATATGCATTTTTTACGATAATTTTGGTGAGACTTCTGTCCGAAGTATGCTTAATCATCGAGATCGCTCGTTTCGACCTATTTAATGCGAGAAACACGTTATCTGGTATTGTCACCACTCCACAGAGCGTTTGATATGCAGAACCAGCGATATCTTCGTTTTCGTGGGGATTCAAGCTGAGATATGCAATTTCTGCGATAATCTTGGTGAGACTTCTGTCCGAAGTATGCTTAATCATCGAGATCGCTCGATTCGAGCTATTTAATGCGAGAAACACGTTATCTGGTGTTTTCACCACTCCTCAGTGCGTATGATATGCAGAACCGGCAATGTTTGCTTTTCGTCGGGTTTCAAGCTGAGATATGCATTTTCTGCGATAATCATGGTGAGACTTCTGTTAGAAGTATGCAGAATCATCGAGATCGCACTTTTCGAGCTATTTAATGCGAGAATCACGTTATCTGGTGTTTTCAGCACTCCACAGTGCGTTTGATATGTAGAACCAGCGATATCTGGGTTTTCGTGGGGATTCAAGCTGAGATATGCATTTTTTACGATAATTTTGGTGAGACTTCTGTCCGAAGTATGCTTAATCATCGAGATCGCTCGTTTCGACCTGTTTAATGCGAGAAACACGTTTTCTGGGGTTTTCACCACACCACAGTTCGTTGGATGTGCAGAACCGGAGATATCTTGGTTTTCGTGGGGTTTCAAGCTGAGATATGCATTTTCTGCGATAATCTTTGTGAGACCTCTGTCCGAAGTATGCTGAATCATGGAGATCGCACTTTTCGAGATAGTTAATGCGAGAAAAACCTTATCTGGTGTTTTCTCCACTCCACAGTGCGTTTGATATGCAGTACCAGCGATATCTTGGTTTTCGTGGGGTTTCTAGCTGAGATATGCAGTTTCTGCGATAATCTTGGTGAGATTTCTGTCCGAAGGATGCAGAAACATCAAGAGCGCTCTTTTCGAGCTACTTAATGCGAGAAACACGTTTTCTGGTGTTTTCGCCACACCACAGTTCGTTGGATGTGCAGAACCGGAGATATCTTGGTTTTCGTGGGGTTTCAAGCTGAGATATGCATTTTCTGCGATAATCTTTGTGAGACCTCTGTCCGAAGTATGCTGAATCATCGAGATCGCACTTTTCGAGATAGTTAATGCGAGAAAAACCTTATCTGGTGTTTTCTCCACTCCACAGTGCGTTTGATATGCAGTACCAGCGATATCTTGGTTTTCGTGGGGTTTCAAGCTGAGATATGCATTTTCTGCGATAATCTTGGTGAGATTTCTGTCCGAAGTATGCAGAATCATCGAGATCGCACTTTTCGAGCTATTTAATGCGAGAAACACGTCATCTGGTATTTTCACCACTCCACAGAGCGTTTGATATGTAGAACCAGCGATATCTGGGTATTCGTGGGGTTTCAAGCTGAGATATGCATTTTCTACGATAATCTTGGTGAGACTTCTGTCCGAAGTGTGCAGAATCATCGAGATCGCTCTTTTCGATCTAGTTAATGCGAGGACCACGTTATCTGGTGTATTGACCACTCCACAGTGCGTTTGATATGCAGAACCGGCGACATCTTGGTTTTCGTTGGGTTTCCTGCTGAAATATGCATTTTCTGCGATAATCTTGGTGTTTTATCTATGAGAAGTATGCAGAAACATCGAGATCGCTCGATTCGAGCTATTTAATGCGAGAAACATGTTATCTGGTGTTTTCACCACTCCACAGTGCGTATGATATGCAGAACCGGCAATGTTTGGTTTTCGTCGGGTTTCAAGCTGAGATATGCATTTTCTGCGATAATCATGGTGAGACTTCTGTTAGAAGTATGCAGAATCATCGAGATCGCACTTTTCGAGCTATTTAATGCGAGAAACACGTTATCTGGTGTTTTCAGCACTCCACAGTGCGTTTGATATGTAGAACCATTCATATCTGGGTTTTCGTGGGGTTTCAAGCTGAGATATGCATTTTTTACGATAATTTTGGTGAGACTTCTGTCCGAAGTATGCTTAATCATCGAGATCGCTCGTTTCGACCTATTTAATGCGAGAAACACGTTATCTGGTATTTTCACCACACCACAGAGCGTTTGATATGCAGTACCAGCGATATCTTGGTTTTCGTGGGGTTTCAAGCTGAGATATGCATTTTCTGCGATAATCTTGGTGAGATTTCTGTCCGAAGTATGCAGAATCATGGAGATCGCACTTTTCGAGCTATTTAATGCGAGAAACACGTTATCTGGTGTTTACACCACTCCAGAGTGCGTATGATATGCAGAACCGACGATATCTTGGTTTTCGTTGGGTTTCAAGCTCGGATATGCATTTTCTGCGATAACCCTGGTGAGATTTCTGTCCGAAGTATGCAGAATCATCGAGATCGCACTTTTCGAGCTATTTAATGCGTGAAACACGTTATCTGGTGTTTTCACCACTCCAGAGTGCGTATGATATGCAGAACCGACGATATCTTGGTTTTCGTGGGGTTTCAAGCTGAGATATGCATTTTTTACGATAATTTTGGTGAGACTTCTGTCCGAAGTATGCTTAATCATCGAGATCGCTCGTTTCGACCTATTTAATGCGAGAAACACGTTATCTGGTGTTTTCACCACTCCACAGTTCGTTGGATATGCAGAACAGGAGATATCGTGGTTTTCGTGGGGTTTCTAGCAGATATATGCATTTTCTGCGATAATCTTGCTGAGACTTCTGTCCGAAGTGTGCAGAATCATCGAGATCGCTCTTTTCGAGCTATTTAATGCGAGAAACACGTTTTCTGGTGTTTTGACCACTCCACAGTGCGTTTGATATGTAGAGCCGCCGATAACTTGGTTTTTGTGGGGTTTCCAGCTGAAGTATGCATTTTCTGCGAAAATCTTGGTGTTTCATCTATGAGAAGTATGCAGAATCATCGTGATCGCTCTATTCGAGCTATTTAATGCGAGAAACACGCTTTCTGGTGTTTTCACCACCCCACAGTGCGTTTGATATGCAGAACCAGCGATATCTTGGCTTTCGTGGGGTTTCAAGCTGAGATATGCATTTCTTACGATAATCTTGGTGAGACGTCTGTCCGAAGTATGCAGAATCATCGAGATCGCTCTTTTCGAGCTATTTAATGCGAGAAACACGTTATCTGGTATTTTCACCACTCCACAGAGCGTTTGATATGCAGTACCAGCGATATCTTGGTTTTCGTGGGGTTTCAAGCTGAGATATGCATTTTCTGCGATAATCTTGGTGAGATTTCTGTCCGAAGTATGCAGAATCATCAAGATCGCACTTTTCGAGCTATTTAATGCGAGACACACGTTACCTGGTGTTTTCACCACTCCAGAGTGCGTATGATATGCAGAACCGACGATATCTTGGTTTTCGTGGGGTTTCAAGCTCGGATATGCATTTTCTGCGATAACCCTGGTGAGACTTCTGTCCGAAGTATGCTTAATCATCGAGATCGCTCGATTCGAGCTATTTAATGCGAGAAACACGTTATCTGGTGTATTCACCACTCCACTGTACGTTTGACATGCAGAACCGGATATATCTTGGTTTCGGACGAGTTTCAAGCTGCGATATGCATTTTCTACGATAATATTGGTGAGACCTCTGTCAGAAGTATGCAGAATCTTCGAGAACGCTCTTTTCGAGCTACTTAATGCGAGAAACACGTTTTCTGGTGTTTTCCACACTCCACAGTGCGTTTGATATGTAGAGCCGCCGATAACTTGGTTTTCGTGGGGTTTCCTGCTGAAATATGCATTTTCTGCGATAAACTTGGTGTTTCATCTATGAGAAGTATGCAGAATCATCGAGAACGCTCTTATCGAGCTAGTTAATGCGAGAAACACGTTTTCTGGTGTTTTCACCACTCCACAGTGCGTCTGATATGCAGAACAGGCGATATCTTGGTTTTCGTGGGGTTTCCAGCTGAGATATGCATTTTCTGCGATAATCTTGGTGAGTCTTCTGTCAGAAGTATGCCGAATCATCGAGATCGCTCTATTCGAGCTATTTAATGCGAGAAACACGTTATCTGGTTGTTTTCACCATTCCACAGTGCGTTTGATATGCAGAACCGGCGTCATCTTGATTTTCGTGAGGTTTCTAGCTGAGATATGCATTTTCTGCGATGATAGTGGTGAGACTTCAGTCAGAAGTATGCAGAATCATCTAGATTGCTCGATTCGAGCTATTTAATGCGTGAAACACGTTTTCTGGTGTATTCACCACTCCACAGTACGTTAGACATGCAGAGCCGCCGATATCTTGGTTTTCGTGGGGTTTCAAGCTGAGATATGCATTTTTTACGATTATCTTTGTGAGACTTCTGTCCGAAGTATGCAGAATCATCGAGAACGCTCTTTTCGAGCTACTTAATGCGAGAAACACGTTTTCTGGTGTTTTGACCACTCCACAGTGCGTTTGATATGTAGAGCCGCCGATAACTTGGTTTTTGTGGGGTTTCCAGCTGAAGTATGCATTTTCTGCGAAAATCTTGGTGTTTCATCTATGAGAAGTATGCAGAATCATCGTGATCGCTCTATTCGAGCTATTTAATGCGAGAAACACGCTTTCTGGTGTTTTCACCACCCCACAGTGCGTTTGATATGCAGAACCGGCGACATCGTGGTTTTTGTCGGGTTTCAAGCTGAGATATGCATTTTCTGCGATAATATTGGTGAGACTACAGTCAGAAGTATGCAGAATCACCTAGATCGCTCGTTTCGAGCTATCTAATGCGAGAAACACGTTATCTGGTTGTTTTCACCACTCCACAGTGCGTTTGATATGCAGAACCGGCGTCATCTTGATTTTCGTGAGGTTTCAAGCTGAGATATGCTTTTTCTGCGATAATATTGGTGAGACTTCTATCCGAAGTATGCAGAATCATCGATATCGCTCTTTTCGAGCTATTTAATGCGAGAAACACGTTATCTGGTGTTTTCACCACTCCACAGTGCGTTTGATATGCAGAACCGGCGATATCTTGGTTTTTGTGGGGTTTCATGCTGAGATATGCATTTTTTACGATAAGCTTGGTGAGACTTCTGTCCGAAGTATGCTTAATCATCGAGATCGCTCTATTCGAGCTATTTAATGCGAGAAACACGTTATCTGTTGTTTTCAGCACTCCACAGTGCGTTTGATATGCAGAACCAGCGATATCTTCGTTTTCGTGGGGATTCAAGCTGAGATATGCATTTTCTGCGATAATCTTGGTGAGATTTCTGTCCGAAGTATGCAGAATCATCGAGATCGCATTTTTCGAGCTATTTAATGCGAGAAACACGTTATCTGGTGTTTTCAGCACTCCACAGTGCGTTTGATATGTAGAACCAGCGATATCTGGGTATTCGTGGGGTTTCAAGCTGAGATATGCATTTTCTACGATAATCTTGGTGAGACTTCTGTCCGAAGTGTGCAGAATCATCGAGATCGCTCTTTTCGAGCTATTTAATGCGAGAAACACGTTATCTGGTGTTTTCAGCACTCCACAGTGCGTTTGATATGTAGAACCATTCATATCTGGGTTTTCGTGGGGTTTCAAGCTGAGATATGCATTTTTTACGATAATTTTGGTGAGACTTCTGTCCGAAGTATGCTTAATCATCGAGATCGCTCGTTTCGACCTATTTAATGCGAGAAACAGGTTATCTGGTATTTTCACCACTCCACAGAGCGTTTGATATGCAGTACCAGCGATATCTTGGTTTTCGTGGGGTTTCAAGCTGAGATATGCATTTTCTGCGATAATCTTGGAGAGATTTCTGTCCGAAGTATGCAGAATCATCAAGATCGCACTTTTCGAGCTATTTAATGCGAGACACACGTTATCTGGTGTATTGACCACTCCACAGTGCGTTTGATATGCAGAACCGGCGACATCTTGGTTTTCGTTGGGTTTCCTGCTGAAATATGCATTTTCTGCGATAATCTTGGTGTTTTATCTATGAGAAGTATGCAGAAACATCGAGATCGCTCGATTCGAGCTATTTAATGCGAGAAACACGTTATCTGGTGTTTTCACCACTCCACAGTGCGTATGATATGCAGAACCGGCAATGTTTGGTTTTCGTCGGGTTTCAAGCTGAGATATGCATTTTTTACGATAATTTTGGTGAGACTTCTGTCCGAAGTATGCTTAATCATCGAGATCGCTCGTTTCGACCTATTTAATGCGAGAAACACGTTATCTGGTATTTTCACCACTCCACAGAGCGTTTGATATGCAGTACCAGCGATATCTTGGTTTTCGTGGGGTTTCAAGCTGAGATATGCATTTTCTGCGATAATCTTGGTGAGATTTCTGTCCGAAGTATGCAGAATCATCGAGATCGCACTTTTCGAGCTATTTAATGCGAGAAACACGTTATCTGGTGTTTACACCACTCCAGAGTGCGTATGATATGCAGAACCGACGATATCTTGGTTTTCGTTGGGTTTCAAGCTCGGATATGCATTTTCTGCGATAACCCTGGTGAGATTTCTGTCCGAAGTATGCAGAATCATCGAGATCGCACTTTTCGAGCTATTTAATGCGTGAAACACGTTATCTGGTGTTTTCACCACTCCAGAGTGCGTATGATATGCAGAACCGACGATATCTTGGTTTTCGTGGGGTTTCAAGCTGAGATATGCATTTTTTACGATAATTTTGGTGAGACTTCTGTCCGAAGTATGCTTAATCATCGAGATCGCTCGTTTCGACCTATTTAATGCGAGAAACACGTTATCTGGTGTTTTCACCACTCCACAGTTCGTTGGATATGCAGAACAGGAGATATCTTGGTTTTCGTGGGGTTTCTAGCAGAGATATGCATTTTCTGCGATAATCTTGGTGGGACTTCTGTCCGAAGTGTGCAGAATCATCGAGATCGCTCTTTTCGAGCTATTTAATGCGAGAAACACGTTTTCTGGGGTTTTCACCACACCACAGTTCGTTGGATGTGCAGAACCGGAGATATCTTGGTTTTCGTGGGGTTTCAAGCTGAGATACGCATTTTCTGCGATAATCGTGGTGAGACCTCTGTCCGAAGTATGCTGAATCATCGAGATCGCACTTTTCGAGATAGTTAATGCGAGGAAAACCTTATCTGGTGTTTTCACCACTCCACAGTGCGTTTGATATGCAGAACCAGCGATATCTTGGCTTTCGTGGGGTTTAAAGCTGAGATATGCATTTCTTACGATAATCTTGGTGAGACTTCTGTCCGAAGTATGCAGAATCATCGAGATCGCTCTTTTCGAGCTATTTAATGCGAGAAACACGTTATCTGGTATTTTCACCACTCCACAGAGCGTTTGATATGCAGTACCAGCGATATCTTGGTTTTCGTGGGGTTTCAAGCTGAGATATGCATTTTCTGCGATAATCTTGGAGAGATTTCTGTCCGAAGTATGCAGAATCATCAAGATCGCACTTTTCGAGCTATTTAATGCGAGACACACGTTACCTGGTGTTTTCACCACTCCAGAGTGCGTATGATATGCAGAACCGACGATATCTTGGTTTTCGTGGGGTTTCAAGCTCGGATATGCATTTTCTGCGATAACCCTGGTGAGACTTCTGTCCGAAGTATGCTTAATCATCGAGATCGCTCGATTCGAGCTATTTAATGCGAGAAACACGTTATCTGGTGTATTCACCACTCCACTGTACGTTTGACATGCAGAACCGGATATATCTTGGTTTTGGTCGAGTTTCAAGCTGCGATATGCATTTTCTACGATAATATTGGTGAGACCTCTGTCAGAAGTATGCAGAATCTTCGAGAACGCTCTTTTCGAGCTACTTAATGCGAGAAACACGTTTTCTGGTGTTTTCCACACTCCACAGTGCGTTTGATATGTAGAGCCGCCGATAACTTGGTTTTCGTGGGGTTTCCTGCTGAAATATGCATTTTCTGCGATAAACTTGGTGTTTCATCTATGAGAAGTATGCAGAATCATCGAGAACGCTCTTATCGAGCTAGTTAATGCGAGAAACACGTTTTCTGGTGTTTTCACCACTCCACAGTGCGTCTGATATGCAGAACAGGCGATATCTTGGTTTTCGTGGGGTTTCCAGCTGAGATATGCATTTTCTGCGATAATCTTGGTGAGTCTTCTGTCAGAAGTATGCCGAATCATCGAGATCGCTCTATTCGAGCTATTTAATGCGAGAAACACGTTATCTGGTTGTTTTCACCACTCCACAGTGCGTTTGATATGCAGAACCGGCGTCATCTTGATTTTCGAGAGGTTTCTAGCTGAGATATGCATTTTCTGCGATGATAGTGGTGAGACTTCAGTCAGAAGTATGCAGAATCATCTAGATTGCTCGATTCGAGCTATTTAATGCGTGAAACACGTTTTCTGGTGTATTCACCACTCCACAGTACGTTAGACATGCAGAGCCGCCGATATCTTGGTTTTCGTGGGGTTTCAAGCTGAGATATGCATTTTTTACGATTATCTTTGTGAGACTTCTGTCCGAAGTATGCAGAATCATCGAGAACGCTCTTTTCGAGCTACTTAATGCGAGAAACACGTTTTCTGGTGTTTTGACCACTCCACAGTGCGTTTGATATGTAGAGCCGCCGATAACTTGGTTTTTGTGGGGTTTCCAGCTGAAGTATGCATTTTCTGCGAAAATCTTGGTGTTTCATCTATGAGAAGTATGCAGAATCATCGTGATCGCTCTATTCGAGCTATTTAATGCGAGAAACACGCTTTCTGGTGTTTTCACCACCCCACAGTGCGTTTGATATGCAGAACCGGCGACATCGTGGTTTTTGTCGGGTTTCAAGCTGAGATATGCATTTTCTGCGATAATATTGGTGAGACTACAGTCAGAAGTATGCAGAATCACCTAGATCGCTCGTTTCGAGCTATCTAATGCGAGAAACACGTTATCTGGTTGTTTTCACCACTCCACAGTGCGTTTGATATGCAGAACCGGCGTCATCTTGATTTTCGTGAGGTTTCAAGCTGAGATATGCTTTTTCTGCGATAATATTGGTGAGACTTCTATCCGAAGTATGCAGAATCATCGATATCGCTCTTTTCGAGCTATTTAATGCGAGAAACACGTTATCTGGTGTTTTGACAACTCCACAGTGCGTTTGATATGTAGAGCCGCCGATAACTTGGTTTTCGTGGGGTTTCCTGCTGAAATATGCATTTTCTGCGAAAATCTTGGTGTTTCATCTATGAGAAGTATGCAGAATCATCGTGATCGCTCTATTCGAGCTATTTAATGCGAGAAACACGTTTTCTGGTGTTTTCACCACTCCACAGTGCGTCTGATATGCAGAACAGGCGATATCTTGGTTTTCGTGGGGTTTCCAGCTGAGATATGCATTTTCTGCGATAATCTTGGTGAGTCTTCTGTCAGATGTATGCCGAATCATCGAGATCGCTCTATTCGAGCTATTTAATGCGAGAAACACGTTATCTGGTTGTTTTCACCACTCCACAGTGCGTTTGATATGCAGAACCGGCGTCATCTTGATTTTCGTGAGGCTTCTAGCTGAGATATGCATTTTCTGCGATGATATTGGTGAGACTTCAGTCAGAAGTATGCAGAATCATCTAGATTGCTCGTTTCGAGCTATTTAATGCGAGAAACACGTTTTCTGGTGCATTCACCACTCCACAGTACGTTAGACATGCAGAACCGGAGATATCTTGGTTTCGGTCGAGTTTCAAGCTGAGATATGCATTTTCTACGATAATATTGGTGAGACCTCTGTCAGAAGCTTGCAGAATCATCTAGATCGCTCTTTTCGAGCTATTTAATGCGAGAAACACGTTTTCTGGTGTATTCACAACTCCACTGTACGTTTGACATGCAGAACCGGAGATATCTTGGTTTCGGTCGAGTTTCAAGCTGAGATATGCATTTTCTACGATAATATTGGTGAGACCTCTGTCAGAAGTATGCAGAATCTTCGAGAACGCTCTTTTCGAGCTACTTAATGCGAGAAACACGTTTTCTGGTGTTTTGACCACTCCACAGTGCGTTTGATATGTAGAGCCGCCGATAACTTGGTTTTCGTGGGGTTTCCAGTTGAGATATGCATTTTCTGCGATAACCTTGGTGAGTCTTCTGCCAGAAGTATGCAGAATCATCTAGATCGCTCTTTTCGAGCTATTTAATGCGAGAAACACGTTTTCTGGTGTATTCACAACTCCACTGTACGTTTGACATGCAGAACCGGAGATATCTTGGTTTCGGTCGAGTTTCAAGCTGAGATATGCATTTTCTACGATAATATTGGTGAGACCTCTGTCAGAAGTATGCAGAATCTTCGAGAACGCTCTTTTCGAGCTACTTAATGCGAGAAACACGTTTTCTGGTGTTTTGACCACTCCACAGTGCGTTTGATATGTAGAGCCGCCGATAACTTGGTTTTCGTGGGGTTTCCAGCTGAAGTATGCATTTTCTGCGATAATCTTGGTGTTTCATCTATGAGAAGTATGCAGAATGATCGAGAACGCTCTTTTCGAGCTAGTTAATGCGAGAAACACGCTTTCTGGTGTTTTCACCACTCCACAGTGCGTCTGATATGCAGAGCAGGCGATATCTTGGTTTTCGTGGGGTTTCCAGCTGAGATATGCATTTTCTGCGATAAGCTTGGTGAGTCTTCTGTCAGAAGTATGCCGAATCACCGAGATCGCTCTATTCGAGCTACTTAATGCGAGAAACACGTTATCTGGTTGTTTTCACCACTCCACAGTGCGTTTGATATGCAGAACCGGCGTCATCTTGATTTTCGTGAGGTTTCTAGCTGAGATATGCATTTTCTGCGATGATATGGTTGAGACTTCAGTCAGAAGTATGCTTAATCATCGAGATCGCTCGTTTCGAGCTATTTAATGCGAGAAACACGTTATCTGGTGTTTTCACCACTCCACAGTTCGTTGGATCTGCAGAACAGGAGATATCTTGGTTTTCGTGGGGTTTCTAGCAGAGATATGCATTTTCTGCGATAATCTTGGTGAGACTTCAGTCCGAAGGATGCAGAAACATCAAGAGCGCTCTTTTCGAGCTATTTAATGTGAGAAACACGTTTTCTGGGGTTTTCGCCACACCACAGTTCGTTGGATGTGCAGAACCGGAGATATCTTGGTTTTCGTGGGGTTTCAAGCTGAGATATGCATTTTCTGCGATAATCTTTGTGAGACCTCTGTCCGAAGCATGCAGAAAAATCGAGATCGCTCTTTTCGACCTATTTAATGCGAGAAACACGTTATCTGGTGTTTTCACCACTCCACAGTGCGTTTGATATGCAGAACCAGGGATATTAGTGGTATTTGTGGGGTTTCAAGCTGAGATATGCATTTTTTACGATAATCATGGTGAGACTTCTGTCCGAAGTATGCAGAATCATCGAGATCGCACTTTTGGAGCTATTTAATGCGAGAAACACGTTATCTGGTGTTTCCAGCATTCCACAGTGCGTTTGATACGTAGAACCAGCGATATCAGGGTTTTCGTGGGGTTTCTAGCAGAGATATGCATTTTCTGCGATAATCTGGGTGAGACTTCAGTCCGATGGATGCAGAAACATCAAGAGCGCTCTTTTCGAGCTATATAATGTGAGAAACACGTTATCTGGGGTTTTCGCCACACCACAGTTCGTTGGATGTGCAGAACCGGAGATAGCTTGGTTTTCGTGGGGTTTCAAGCTGAGATATGCATTTTCTGCGATAATCTTTGTGAGACCTCTGTCCGAAGCATGCAGAAAAATCGAGATCGCTCTTTTCGACCTGTTTAATGCGAGAAACACGTTATCTGGTGTTTTCACCACTCCACAGTTCGTTGGATCTGCAGAACAGGAGATATCTTGGTTTTCGTGGGGTTTCTAGCAGAGATATGCATTTTCTGCGATAATCTTGGTGAGACTTCAGTCCGAAGGATGCAGAAACATCAAGAGCGCTCTTTTCGAGCTATTTAATGTGAGAAACACGTTTTCTGGGGTTTTCGCCACACCACAGTTCGTTGGATGTGCAGAACCGGAGATATCTTGGCTTTCGTGGGGTTTCAAGCTGAGATATGCATTTTCTGCGATAATCTTTGTGAGACCTCTGTCCGAAGCATGCAGAAAAATCGAGATCGCTCTTTTCGACCTATTTAATGCGAGAAACACGTTATCTGGTGTTTTCACCACTCCACAGTGCGTTTGATATGCAGAACCAGGGATATCTTGGTATTTGTGGGGTTTCAAGCTGAGATATGCATTTTTTACGATAATCATGGTGAGACTTCTGTCCGAAGTATGCAGAATCATCGAGATCGCACTTTTGGAGCTATTTAATGCGAGAAACACGTTATCTGGTGTTTCCAGCACTCCACAGTGCGTTTGATACGTAGAACCAGCGATATCAGGGTTTTCGTGGGGTTTCTAGCAGAGATATGCATTTTCTGCGATAATCTGGGTGAGACTTCAGTCCGAAGGATGCAGAAACATCAAGAGCGCTCTTTTCGAGCTACTTAATGCGAGAAACACGTTTTCTGGTGTTTTCGCCACACCACAGTTCGTTGGATGTGCAGAACCGGAGATATCTTGGTTTTCGTGGGGTTTCAAGCTGAGATATGCATTTTCTGCGATAATCTTTGTGAGACCTCTGTCCGAAGCATGCAGAAAAATCGAGATCGCTCTTTTCGACCTATTTAATGCGAGAAACACGTTATCTGGTGTTTTCACCACTCCAGAGTGCGTATGATATGCAGAACCGACGATATCTTGGTTTTCGTGGGGTTTCAAGCTCGGATATGCATTTTCTGCGATAACCCTGGTGAGACTTCTGTCCGAAGTATGCAGAATCATCGAGATCGCTCGTTTCGAGCTATTTAATGCGAGAAACGCGTTATCTGGTGTTTTCACCACTCCACAGTTCGTTGGATCTGCAGAACAGGAGATATCTTGGTTTTCGTGGGGTTTCTAGCAGAGATATGCATTTTCTGCGATAATCTTGGTGAGACTTCAGTCCGAAGGATGCAGAAACATCAAGAGCGCTCTTTTCGAGCTATTTAATGTGAGAAACACGTTTTCTGGGGTTTTCGCCACACCACAGTTCGTTGGATGTGCAGAACCGGAGATATCTTGGTTTTCGTGGGGTTTCTAGCAGAGATATGCATTTTCTGCGATAATCTTGGTGAGACTTCAGTCCGAAGGATGCAGAAACATCAAGAGCGCTCTTTTCGAGCTATTTAATGTGAGAAACACGTTTTCTGGGGTTTTCGCCACACCACAGTTCGTTGGATGTGCAGAACCGGAGATATCTTGGTTTTCGTGGGGTTTCAAGCTGAGATATGCATTTTCTGCGATAATCTTTGTGAGACCTCTGTCCGAAGCATGCAGAAAAATCGAGATCGCTCTTTTCGACCTATTTAATGCGAGAAACACGTTATCTGGTGTTTTCACCATTCCACAGTGCGTTTGATATGCAGAACCAGGGATATCTTGGTATTTGTGGGGTTTCAAGCTGAGATATGCATTTTTTACGATAATCATGGTGAGACTTCTGTCCGAAGTATGCAGAATCATCGAGATCGCACTTTTGGAGCTATTTAATGCGAGAAACACGTTATCTGGTGTTTCCAGCACTCCACAGTGCGTTTGATACGTAGAACCAGCGATATCAGGGTTTTCGTGGGGTTTCTAGCAGAGATATGCATTTTCTGCGATAATCTGGGTGAGACTTCAGTCCGAAGTATGCAGAAACATCAAGAGCGCTCTTTTCGAGCTACTTAATGCGAGAAACACGTTTTCTGGTGTTTTCGCCACACCACAGTTCGTTGGATGTGCAGAACCGGAGATATCTTGGTTTTCGTGGGGTTTCAAGCTGAGATATGCATTTTCTGCGATAATCTTTGTGAGACCTCTGTCCGAAGCATGCAGAAAAATCGAGATCGCTCTTTTCGACCTATTTAATGCGAGAAACACGTTATCTGGTGTTTTCACCACTCCAGAGTGCGTATGATATGCAGAACCGACGATATCTTGGTTTTCGTGGGGTTTCAAGCTCGGATATGCATTTTCTGCGATAACCCTGGTGAGACTTCTGTCCGAAGTATGCAGAATCATCGAGATCGCTCGTTTCGAGCTATTTAATGCGAGAAACACGTTATCTGGTGTTTTCACCACTCCACAGTTCGTTGGATCTGCAGAACAGGAGATATCTTGGTTTTCGTGGGGTTTCTAGCAGAGATATGCATTTTCTGCGATAATCTTGGTGAGACTTCAGTCCGAAGGATGCAGAAACATCAAGAGCGCTCTTTTCGAGCTATTTAATGTGAGAAACACGTTTTCTGGGGTTTTCGCCACACCACAGTTCGTTGGATGTGCAGAACCGGAGATATCTTGGTTTTCGTGGGGTTTCAAGCTGAGATATGCATTTTCTGCGATAATCTTTGTGAGACCTCTGTCCGAAGCATGCAGAAAAATCGAGATCGCTCTTTTCGACCTATTTAATGCGAGAAACACGTTATCTGGTGTTTTCACCACTCCACAGTGCGTTTGATATGCAGAACCAGGGATATCTTGGTATTTGTGGGGTTTCAAGCTGAGATATGCATTTTTTACGATAATCATGGTGAGACTTCTGTCCGAAGTATGCAGAATCATCGAGATCGCACTTTTGGAGCTATTTAATGCGAGAAACACGTTATCTGGTGTTTCCAGCATTCCACAGTGCGTTTGATACGTAGAACCAGCGATATCAGGGTTTTCGTGGGGTTTCTATCAGAGATATGCATTTTCTGCGATAATCTGGGTGAGACTTCAGTCCGAAGGATGCAGAAACATCAAGAGCGCTCTTTTCGAGCTATATAATGTGAGAAACACGTTATCTGGGGTTTTCGCCACACCACAGTTCGTTGGATGTGCAGAACCGGAGATATCTTGGTTTTCGTGGGGTTTCAAGCTGAGATATGCATTTTCTGCGATAATCTTTGTGAGACCTCTGTCCGAAGCATGCAGAAAAATCGAGATCGCTCTTTTCGACCTATTTAATGCGAGAAACACGTTATCTGGTGTTTTCTCCACTCCACAGTGCGTTTGATATGCAGAACCAGGGATATCTTGGTATTTGTGGGGTTTCAAGCTGAGATATGCATTTTTTACGATAATCATGGTGAGACTTCTGTCCGAAGTATGCAGAATCATCGAGATCGCACTTTTGGAGCTATTTAATGCGAGAAACACGTTATCTGGTGTTTCCAGCACTCCACAGTGCGTTTGATACGTAGAACCAGCGATATCAGGGTTTTCGTGGGGTTTCTAGCAGAGATATGCATTTTCTGCGATAATCTGGGTGAGACTTCAGTCCGAAGGATGCAGAAACATCAAGAGCGCTCTTTTCGAGCTACTTAATGCGAGAAACACGTTTTCTGGTGTTTTCGCCACACCACAGTTCGTTGGATGTGCAGAACCGGAGATATCTTGGTTTTCGTGGGGTTTCAAGCTGAGATATGCATTTTCTGCGATAATCTTTGTGAGACCTCTGTCCGAAATATGCTGAATCATCGAGATCGCACGTTTCGTGCTATTTAATGCGAGAAACACGTTATCTGGTGTTTTCACCACTCCACAGTTCGATGGATATGCAGAACAGTAGATATCCTGGTTTTCGTGGGGTTTCAAGCAGAGATATGCATTTTCTGCGATAATCTTGGTGAGTCTTCTGTCAGAAGTATGCAGAAACATCGAGAGCGCTCTGTTCGAGCTATTTATTGCGAGAAACACGTTATCTGGTGTTTTCCCCACTCCACAGTGCGTTTTATATGCAGTACCAGCGATATCTTGGTTTCGGTCGGGTTTCAAGCTGAGATATGCATTTTCTACGATAATCTTGGTGACACTTCTGTCAGAAGCATGCACGATCTTCGAGAACGCTCTTTTCGAGCTACTTATTGCGACAAACACGTTATCTGGTGTTTTCAGCACTCCACAGTGCGTTTGATATGCAGAACCAGCGATATCTTGGTTTTCGTGGGGTTTCAAGCTGAGATATGCATTTTTTACGATAATTTTGGTGAGATTTCTGTCCGAAGTATGCAGAATCATCGAGATCGGCCTTTTCGAGCTATTTAATGCGAGAAACACGTTCTCTGGTTGTTTTCACCACTCCACAGTGCGTTTGATATGCAGAACCGGGAACATCTTGATTTTCGTGAGGTTTCGAGCTGTGATATGCATTTTCTGCGATAATATTGGTGAGACTTCAGTCAGAAGTATGCAGAATCATCTAGATCGCTCTTTTCGAGCTAGTTAATGCACGAAACACGTTTTCTGGTGTTTTCACAACTCCACAGTACGTTTGACATGCAGAACCGGAGATATCTTGGTTTCGGTCGGGTTTCAAGCTAAGATAGGCATTTTTTACGATAATTTAGGTGAGACTTCTGTCCGAAGTATGCAGAAGCATCGAGATCTCTCGTTTCGAACTATTTAATGCGAGAAACACGTTATCTGGTGTTTTCACCACTCCACAGTGCGTTTGATATGCAGAACCGGCGATATTTTGGTTTTCGTCGGGTTTCAAGCTGAGATATGCATTTTCTACGATAATCTTGGTGAAACATCTGTCCGAAGTATGCAGAAACATCGAGAGCGCTCTTTTCGAGCTATTTAATGCGAGAAACTCGTTTTCTGGGGTTTTCAACACTCCACAGATCGTTGGATATGCAGATCCTGAGATATCTTGGTTTTCGTGGGGTTTCAAGTTGAGATATGCATTTCCTGCGATAATCTTGGTGAGACTTCTGTCCGAAGTATGCTGAATCATCTAGATCGCTCTTTTCAAGCTATTTAATGCGAGAAACACGTTATCTGGTGTTTTCACCACTCCACTGTGCGTTCGATATGCAGAACCAGCGATATCTTGGATTTCGTGGCATTTCAAGCTGAGATACGCATTTCCTGCGATAATCTTGGTGAGACTTCTGTCCGAAGTATGCTGAATCATCGAGATCGCTCTTTTCGAGATAGTTAATGCGAGAAAAACCTTATCCGGTGTTTTCACCACTCCACAGTGCGTTAGATATGCAGAACCAGCGATATCTTGGCTTTCGTGGGGTTTCAAGCTGAGATATGCATTTTTTACGATAATCTTGGTGAGACTTCTGTCCGAAGTATGAAGAATCATCGAGATCGCTCTATTCGAGCTATTTAATGCGAGAAACACGTTTTCAGGGTGTTTTCACCACTCCACAGTGCGTTTGATATGGTGAACACAGCGATATCTTGGTTTTCGTGAGGTTTCAAGCTGAGATATGCATTTTTTACGATAATTTTGGTGAGATATCTGTCCGAAGTATGCAGAATCATCGAGATCGCTCGTTTCGAGCTATTTAATGCGAGAAACACGTTATCTGGTGTTTGCACCACTCCACAGTTGGTTTGATATGCAGAACCGGCGATATTTTGGTTTTCGTCGGGTTTCAAGCTGAGATATGCATTTTCTACGATAATATTGGTGAGACTTCAGTCAGAAGTATGCAGAATCATCTAGATCGCTCTTTTCGAGCTACTTAATGCACGAAACACGTTTTCTGGGGTTTCAACACTCCACAGTTCGTTGGATATGCAGAACCGGATATATCTTGGTTTTCGTGGGGTTTCAAGCTGAGATATGCATTTCCTGCGATAATCTTGGTGAGACTTCTGTCCGAAGTATGCAGAATCATCGAGATCGCTCTTTTCGAGCTATTTATTGCGAGAAACACGTTATCTGGTGTTTTCACCACTCCACAGTGCGTTTCATATGCAGAACCAGCGATATCTTGGTTTTCGTGGCATTTCAAGCTGAGATATGCATTTCCTGCGATAATCTTGGTGAGACTTCTGTCCGAAGTATGCTGAATCATCAAGATCGCTCTTTTCGAGCTAGTTAGAGCGAGAAACACGTTATCTGGTGTTTTCACCACACCACAGTGCGTTTGATATGCAGAACAGTAGATATCTTGGTTTTCGTGGGGTTTCAAGCTGAGATATGCATTTTCTGCGATAATCTTGTTGAGACTTCTGTCCGAAGTATGCAGAATCATCGAGATCGCTCTTTTCGAGCTATTTATTGCGAGAAACACGTTATCTGGTGTTTTCACCACTCCACAGTGCGTTTCATATGCAGAACCAGCGATATCTTGGTTTTCGTGGCATTTCAGGCTGAGATATGCATTTCCTGCGATAATCTTGGTGAGACTTCTGTCCGAAGTGTGCTGAATCATCGAGATCGCTCTTTTCGAGCTAGTTACAGCGAGAAACACGTTATCTGGTGTTTTCACCACTCCACAGTGCGTTTGACATGCAGAACCGGAGATATCTTGGTTTCGGTCGGGTTTCAAGCTGAGATATGCATTTTCTACGAAAATCTTGGTGAGACTTCTGTCAGAAGTATGCAGAATCTTCGAGATCGCACTTTTCGAGCTATTTAATGCGAGAAACACGTTCTCTGGTTGTTTTCACCACTCCACAGTGCGTTTGATATGCAGAACCAGCAACATCTTGATTTTCGTGAGGTTTCGAGCTGAGATATGCATTTTCTGCGATAATATTGGTGAGACTTCAGTCAGAAGTATGCAGAATCATCTAGATCGCTCTTTTCGAGCTAGTCAGAGCGAGAAACACGTTATCTGGTGTTTTCACCACTCCACAGTGCGTTTGACATGCAGAACCGGAGATATCTTGGTTTCGGTCGGGTTTCAAGCTGAGATATGCATTTTCTAAGATAATCTTGGTGAGTCTTCTGTCAGAAGTATGCACAAACATCGAGAGCGCTCTGTTCGAGCTATTTATTGCGAGAAACACGTTATCTGGTGTTTTCACCACTACACAGTGCGTTTTATATGCAGTACCAGCGATATCTTGGTTTCGGTCGGGTTTCAAGCTGAGATATGCATTTTCTACGATAATCTTGGTGAGACTTCTGTCAGAAGTATGCAGAATCTTCGAGAACGCTCTTTTCGAGCTATTTAATGCGCGAAACACGATATCTGGTGTTTTCACCACTCCACAGTGCGTTGGATATGCAGAACCGCAGATATTTTGGTTTTCGTGGGGTTTCAAGCTGAGATATGCATTTTTTACGATAATTTTGGTGAAACATCTGTCCGAAGTATGCAGAAACGTCGAGAGCGCTCTTTTCGAGCTATTTAATGCGAGAAACACGTTTTCTGGGGTTTTCACCACTCCACAGTTCGTTGGAAATGCAGAACCGGAGATATCTTGGTTTTCGTGGGGTTTCAAGCTGAGATATGCATTTCGTGCGATAATCTTGGTGAGACTTCTGTCCGAAGTATGCTGAATCATCGAGATCGCTCTTTTCGAGCTATTTAATGCGAGAAACACGTTCTCTGGTTGTTTTCACCACTCCACAGTGCGTTTGATATGCAGAACAGGCGATATCTTGATTTTCGAGGGGTTCCAAGCTGAGATATGCATTTTCTGCGATAATCTTGGTGGACTTCTGTCCGAAGTATGCTGAAACATCGAGATCGCTCTTTTCGAGCTAGTTAATGCGAGAAAAACCTTATCCGGTGTTTTCACCACTCCACAGTGCGTTTGATATGCTGAACACAGCGATATCTTGGTTTTCGTGGGGTTTCAAGCTGAGATATGCATTTGTTACGATAATCTTGTTGAGACTTCTGTCCGAAGTATGACGAATCATCGAGATCGCTCTATTCGAGCTATTTAATGCGAGAAACACGATATCTGGTGTTTTCACCACTCCACAGTGCGTTGGATATGCAGAACCGCAGATATTTTGGTTTTCGTGGGGTTTCAAGCTGAGATATGCATTTTTTACGATAATTTTGGTGAAACATCTGTCCGAAGTATGCAGAAACGTCGAGAGCGCTCTTTTCGAGCTATTTAATGCGAGAAACACGTTTTCTGGGGTTTTCACCACTCCACAGTTCGTTGGAAATGCAGAACCGGAGATATCTTGGTTTTCGTGGGGTTTCAAGCTGAGATATGCATTTCGTGCGATAATCTTGGTGAGACTTCTGTCCGAAGTATGCTGAATCATCGAGATCGCTCTTTTCGAGCTATTTAATGCGAGAAACACGTTCTCTGGTTGTTTTCACCACTCCACAGTGCGTTTGATATGCAGAACAGGCGATATCTTGATTTTCGAGGTGTTTCCAGCTGAGATATGCATTTTCTGCGATAATCTTGGTGGGTCTTTTGTCAGAAGTATGCAGAATCATCTAGATCGCTCTTTTCGAGCTACTTAATGCACGAAACACGTTTTCTGGTGTTTTCACCACTCCACAGTACGTTTGACATGCAGAACCGGAGATATCTTGGATGCGGCCGGGTTTCAAGCTGAGATATGCATTTTCTACGATAATCCTGGTGAGACTTCTGTCAGAAGTATGCAGAATCTTCGAGAACGCTCTTTTCGAGCTACTTATTGCGACAAACACGTTATCTGGTGTTTTCAGCACTCCACAGTGCGTTTGATATGCAGAACCAGCGATATCTTCGTTTTCGTGGGGTTTCAAGCTGAGATATGCATTTTCTACGATAATTTTGGTGAGATTTCTGTCCGAAGTATGCAGAATCATCGAGATCACTCGTTTCGAGCTATTTAATGCGAGAAACACGTTATCTGGTGTTTTCACCACTCCACAGTTCGTTGGATATGCAGAACAGTAGATATCCTGGTTTTCGTGGGGTTTCAAGCAGAGATATGCATTTTCTGCGATAATCTTGGTGAGACTTCTGTTAGAAGTATGCAGAATCATCGAGATCGCTCGTTTCGAGCTATTTAATGCGAGAAACACGTTATCTGGTGTTTTCACCACTCCACAGTGCGTTGGATATGCAGAAACGGAGATATTTTGGTTTTCGTCGGGTTTCAAGCTGAGATATGCATTTTCTACGATAAGCTTGGTGAAACATCTGTCCGAAGTATGCAGAAACGTCGAGAGCTCTCTTTTCGAGCTATTTAATGCGAGAAACACGTTTTCTGGGGTTTTCACCACTCCACAGTTCGTTGGATATGCAGAACAGTAGATATCCTGGATTACGTGGGGTTTCAAGCAGAGATATGCATTTTCTGCGATAATCTTGGTGAGACTTCTGTTAGAAGTATGCAGAACCATCGAGATCGCTCGTTTCGAGCTATTTAATGCGAGAAACACGTTATCTGGTGTTTTCACCACTCCACAGCGCGTTGGATATGCAGAACCGGAGATATTTTGGTTTTCGTCGGGTTTCAAGCTGAGATATGCATTTTCTGCGATAATCTTGTTGAGACTTCAGTCCGAAGTATGCAGAAACATCGAGAGCGCTCTTTTCGAGCTATTTATTGCGAGAAACACGTTCTCTGGCTGTTTTCACCACACCACAGTGCGTTTGATATGCAGAACCGGCGATATCTTAATTTTCGTGGTGTTTCCAGCTGAGATATGCATTTTCTGCGATAATCTTGGTGGGTCTTTTGTCAGAAGTATGCAGAATCATCGAGATCGCTCGTTTCGAGCTATTTAATGCGAGAAACACGTTATCTGGTGTTTTCACCACTCCACAGTGCGTTGGATATGCAGAAACGGAGATATTTTGGTTTTCGTCGGGGTTCAAGCTGAGACATGCATTTTCTACGATAATCTTGGTGAGACTTCTGTCAGAGGGATGCAGAATCATCGGGATCGGCCTCTTCGAGCTATTTAATGCGAGAAACACGTTCTCTGGTTGTTTTCACCACTCCGCAGTGCGTTTGATATGCAGAACCGGCAACATCTTGATTTTCGTGAGGTTTCGAGTTGAGATATGCATTTTCTGCGATAATATTGGTGAGACTTCAGTCAGAAGTATGCAGAATCATCTAGATCGCTCTTTTCGAGCTACTTAATGCACGAAACACGTTTTCAGGTGTTTTCACCACTCCACAGTGCGTTTGATATGCAGAACCGGCAACATCTTGATTTTCGTGAGGTTTCGAGCTGAGATATGCATTTTCTGCGATAATCTTGTTGAGACTTCAGTCAGAAGTATGCAGAATCATCTAGATCGCTCTTTTCGATCTATTTAATGCGAGAAACACGTTATCTGCTGTTTTCACCACTCCACAGTGCGTTTGATAATGCAGAACCGGCGACATCTTTGATTTCGTCGGGGTTCAAGCTGAGATATGCATTTTCTACGATAATCTTGGTGAGACTTCTGTCAGAAGTATGCAGGATCTTCGAGAACGCTCTTTTCGAGCTACTTATTGCGACAAACACGTTATCTGGTGTTTTCAGCACTCCACAGTGCGTTTGATATGCAGAACCAGCGATATCTTGGTTTTCGTGGGGTTTCAATCTGAGATATGCATTTTTTACGATAATTTTTGTGAGATTTCTGTCCGAAGTATGCAGAATCATCGAGATCGCTCGTTTCGAGCTATTTAATGCGAGAAACACGTTATCTGGTGTTTTCACCACTCCACAGTTCGATGGATATGCAGAACAGTAGATATCCTGGTTTTCGTGGGGTTTCAAGCAGAGATATGCATTTTCTGCGATAAGCTTGGTGAGACTTCTGTTAGAAGTATGCAGAATCATCGAGATCGCACGTTTCGTGCTATTTAATGCGAGAAACACGTTATCTGGTGTTTTCACCACTCCACAGTGCGTTGGATATGCAGAACCGGTGATATTTTGGTTTTCGTCGGGTTTCAAGCTGAGATATGCATTTTCTACGATAAGCTTGGTGAAACATCTGTCCGAAGTATGCAGAAACGTCGAGAGCGCTCTTTTCGTGCTATTTAATGCGAGAAACACGTTTTCTGGGGTTTTCACCACTCCACAGTTCGTTGGATATGCAGAACAGTAGTTATCCTGGTTTTCGTGGGGTTTCAAGCAGAGATATGCATTTTCTGCGATAATCTTGGTGAGACTTCTGTTAGAAGTATGCAGAATCATCTAGATCGCTCTTTTCGAGCTATTTAATGCGAGAAACACGTTTTCTGGGGTTTTCACCACTCCACAGTGCGTTTGATAATGAAGAACCGGCGACATCTTTGATTTCGTCGGGGTTCAAGCTGAGATATGCATTTTCTACGATAATCTTGGTGAGACTTCTGTCAGAACTATGCACAATCATCGGGATCGGCCTTTTCGAGCTATTTAATGCGAGAAACACGTTCTCTGGTTGTTTTCACCACTCCACTGTGCGTTTGATATGCAGAACCGGGAACATCTTGATTTTCGTGAGGTTTCGAGCTGTGATATGCATTTTCTGCGATAATCTTAGTGAGACATCTGTCCGAATTATTCTTAATTATCGAGATCGCTCGTTTCGAGCAATTCAATGCGAGAAACACGTTATCTGGTGTTTTCACCACTCCACAGTGCGTATGATATGCAGAACCGGCGATATCTTGGTTTTCGTGGGGTTTCAAGCTGAGATATGCATTTTCTGCGATAATCTTGGTGAGACTTCTGTCCGAAGTATGCTGAAACATCGAGATCGCTCTTTTCGAGCTAGTTAATGCGAGAAACACGTTTTCTGGGGTTTTCACCACTCCACAGTTCGTTGGATATGCAGACCCGGAGATATCTTGGTTTTCGTGGGGTTTCAAGCTGAGATATGCATTTTCTGCGATAATCTTAGTGAGACATCTGTCCGAATTATTCTTAATTATCGAGATCGCTCGTTTCGAGCAATTCAATGCGAGAAACACGTTATCTGGTGTTTTCACCACTCCACAGTGCGTATGATATGCAGAACCGGCGATATCTTGGTTTTCGTGGGGTTTCAAGCTGAGATATGCATTTTCTGCGATAATCTTGGTGAGACTTCTGTCCGAAGTATGCTGAAACATCGAGATCGCTCTTTTCGAGCTAGTTAATGCGAGAATCACGTTATCTGGTGTTTTCACCACTCCACAGTGCGTTGGATATGCAGAACCGCAGATATTTAGGTTTTCGTGGGGTTTCAAGCTGAGATATGCATTTCCTGCGATAATCTTGGTGAGACTTCTGTCCGAAGTATGCAGAATCATCGAGAACGCTCGTTTCGAGCTACTTAATGCGAGAAACACGTTATCTGGTGTTTTCACCACTCCACAGTGCGTTTGATATGCAGAACCAGCGATATCTTGGCTTTCGTGGGGTTTCAAGCTGAGATATGCATTTTTTACGATAATCTTGTTGAGACTTCTGTCCGAAGTATGAAGCATCATCGAGATCGCTCTATTCGAGCTATTTAATGCGAGAAACACGTTTTCTGAGGTTTTCACCACTCCACAGTGCGTTTGATATGCAGAACCAGCGATATCTTGGTTTTCGTGGGGTTTCAAGCTGAGATATGCATTTTTTACGATAATCTTGGTGAGACTTCTGTCCGAAGTATGCTTAATCATCGAGATCGCTCTTTTCGAGCTAGTTAATGCGAGAAAAACCTTATCCGGTGTTTTCACCACTCCACAGTGCGTTTGATATGCTGAACACAGCGATATCTTGGTTTTCGTGGGGTTTCAAGCTGAGATATGCATTTGTTACGATAATCTTGTTGAGACTTCTGTCCGAAGTATGACGAATCATCGAGATCGCTCTATTCGAGCTATTTAATGCGAGAAACACGATATCTGGTGTTTTCACCACTCCACAGTGCGTTGGATATGCAGAACCGCAGATAGTTTGGTTTTCGTGGGGTTTCAAGCTGAGATATGCATTTTTTACGATAATTTTGGTGAAACATCTGTCCGAAGTATGCAGAAACGTCGAGAGCGCTCTTGTCGAGCTATTTAATGCGAGAAACACGTTTTCTGGGGTTTTCACCACTCCACAGTTCGTTGGAAATGCAGAACCGGAGATATCTTGGTTTTCGTGGGGTTTCAAGCTGAGATATGCATTTCGTGCGATAATCTTGGTGAGACTTCTGTCCGAAGTATGCTGAATCATCGAGATCGCTCTTTTCGAGCTATTTAATGCGAGAAACACGTTCTCTGGTTGTTTTCACCACTCCACAGTGCGTTTGATATGCAGAACAGGCGATATCTTGATTTTCGAGGTGTTTCCAGCTGAGATATGCATTTTCTGCGATAATCTTGGTGGGTCTTTTGTCAGAAGTATGCAGAATCATCTAGATCGCTCTTTTCGAGCTACTTAATGCACGAAACACGTTTTCTGGTGTTTTCACCACTCCACAGTACGTTTGACATGCAGAACCGGAGATATCTTGGTTTCGGCCGGGTTTCAAGCTGAGATATATATTTTCTACGATAATCCTGGTGAGACTTCTGTCAGAAGTATGCAGAATCTTCGAGAACGCTCTTTTCGAGCTACTTACTGCGACAAACACGTTATCTGGTGTTTTCAGCACTCCACAGTGCGTTTGATATGCAGAACCAGCGATATCTTCGTTTTCGTGGGGTTTCAAGCTGAGATATGCATTTTCTACGATAATTTTGGTGAGATTTCTGTCCGAAGTATGCAGAATCATCGAGATCACTCGTTTCGAGCTATTTAATGCGAGAAACACGTTATCTGGTGTTTTCTCCACTCCACAGTTCGTTGGATATGCAGAACAGTAGATATCCTGGTTTTCGTGGGGTTTCATGCAGAGATATGCATTTTCTGCGATAATCTTGGTGAGACTTCTGTTAGAAGTATACAGAATCATCGAGATCGCTCGTTTCGAGCTATTTAATGCGAGAAACACGTTTTCTGGGGTTTTCACCACTCCACAGTTCGTTGGATATGCAGAACAGTAGATATCCTGGTTTACGTGGGGTTTCAAGCAGAGATATGCATTTTCTGCGATAATCTTGGTGAGACTTCTGTTAGAAGTATGCAGAACCATCGAGATCGCTCGTTTCGAGCTATTTAATGCGAGAAACACGTTATCTGGTGTTTTCACCACTCCACAGCGCGTTGGATATGCAGAACCGGAGATATATTGGTTTTCGTCGGGTTTCAAGCTGAGATATGCATTTTCTGCGATAATCTTGGTGGGTCTTTTGTCAGAAGTATGCAGAATCATCGAGATCGCTCGTTTCGAGCTATTTAATGCGAGAAACACGTTATCTGGTGTTTTCACCACTCCACAGTGCGTTGGATATGCAGAAACGGAGATATTTTGGTTTTCGTCGGGGTTCAAGCTGAGACATGCATTTTCTACGATAATCTTGGTGAGACTTCTGTCAGAAGGATGCAGAATCATCGGGATCGGCCTCTTCGAGCTATTTAATGCGAGAAACACGTTCTCTGGTTGTTTTCACCACTCCGCAGTGCGTTTGATATGCAGAACCGGCAACATCTTGATTTTCGTGAGGTTTCGAGTTGAGATATGCATTTTCTGCGATAATATTGGTGAGACGTCAGTCAGAAGTATGCAGAATCATCTAGATCGCTCTTTTCGAGCTACCTAATGCACGAAACACGTTTTCTGGTGTTTTCACCACTCCACAGTGCGTTTGATATGCAGAACCGGCAACATCTTGATTTTCGTGAGGTTTCGAGCTGAGATATGCATTTTCTGCGATAATCTTGTTGAGACTTCTGTCCGAAGTATGCAGAAACATCGAGAGCGCTCTTTTCGAGCTACTTAATGCACGAAACACGTTTTCTGGTGTTTTCACCACTCCACGGTACGTTTGATGTGCAGAACCGGAGATAACTCGGTTTTCGTTGGGTTTCAAGCTGAGATATGCATTTTCTACGATAATCTTGGTGACACTTCTGTCAGAAGTATGCAGGATCTTCGAGAACGCTCTTTTCGAGCTACTTATTGCGACAAACACGTTATCTGGTGTTTTCAGCACTCCACAGTGCGTTTGATATGCAGAACCAGCGATATCTTGGTTTTCGTGGGGTTTCAATCTGAGATATGCATTTTTTACGATAATTTTTGTGAGATTTCTGTCCGAAGTATGCAGAATCATCGAGATCGCTCGTTTCGAGCTATTTAATGCGAGAAACACGTTATCTGGTGTTTTCACCACTCCACAGTTCGATGGATATGCAGAACAGTAGATATCCTGGTTTTCGTGGGGTTTCAAGCAGAGATATGCATTTTCTGCGATAAGCTTGGTGACACTTCTGTTAGAAGTATGCAGAATCATCGAGATCGCACGTTTCGTGCTATTTAATGCGAGAAACACGTTATCTGGTGTTTTCACCACTCCACAGTGCGTTGGATATGCAGAACCAGTGATATTTTGGTTTTCGTCGGGTTTCAAGCTGAGATATGCATTTTCTACGATAAGCTTGGTGAAACATCTGTCCGAAGTATGCAGAAACGTCGAGAGCGCTCTTTTCGTGCTATTTAATGCGAGAAACACGTTTTCTGGGGTTTTCACCACTCCACAGTTCGTTGGATATGCAGAACAGTAGTTATCCTGGTTTTCGTGGGGTTTCAAGCAGAGATATGCATTTTCTGCGATAATCTTAGTGAGACTTCTGTTAGAAGTATGCAGAATCATCTAGATCGCTCTTTTCGAGCTATTTAATGCGAGAAACACGTTTTCTGGGGTTTTCACCACTCCACAGTGCGTTTGATAATGCAGAACCGGCGACATCTTTGATTTCGTCGGGGTTCAAGCTGAGATATGCATTTTCTACGATAATCTTGGTGAGACTTCTGTCAGAAGTATGCACAATCATCGGGATCGGCCTTTTCGAGCTATTTAATGCGAGAAACACGTTCTCTGGTTGTTTTCACCACTCCACAGTGCGTTTGATATGCAGAACCGGGAACATCTTGATTTTCGTGAGGTTTCGAGCTGTGATATGCATTTTCTGCGATAATATTGGTGAGACTTCAGTCAGAAGTATGCAGAATCATCTAGATCGCTCTTTTCGAGCTATTTAATGCGAGAAACACGTTTTCTGGGGTTTTCACCACTCCACAGTGCGTTTGATATGCAGAACCGGCGATATCTTGGTTTTCGTGGGGTTTCAAGCTGAGACATGCATTTTCTGCGATAATCTTAGTGAGACTTCTGTCCGAAGTGTGCAGAAACGTCGGGAGCGCTCTTTTCGAGCTATTTAATGCGAGAAACACGTTTTCTGGGGTTTTCACCACTCCACAGTTCGTTGGATATGCAGAACCGGAGATATCTTGGTTTTCGTGGGGTTTCAAGCTGAGATATGCATTTCCTGCGATAATCTTGGTGATACTTCTGTCCGAAGTATGCTGAATCATCGAGATCGCTCTTTTCGAGCTAGTTAGTGCGAGAAACACGTTATCTGGTGATTTCACCACTCCACAGTGCGGTTGATATGCAGAACAGTACATATCTTGGTTTTCGTGGGGTTTCAAGCTGAGATATGCATTTTCTGCGATAATCTTGTTGAGACTTCTGTCAGAAGTATGCAGAATCATCGAGATCGCTCGTTTCGAGCTATTTAATGCGCGAAACATGTTATCTGGTGTTTTCACCACTCCACAGTGCGTTGGATATGCAGAACCGCAGATATTTTGGTTTTCGTGGGGTTTCAAGCTGAGATATGCATTTTCTGCGATAATCTTAGTGAGACATCTGTCCGACTTATTCTTAATTATCGAGATCGCTCGTTTCGAGCAAATCAATGCGAGAAACACGTAATCTGGTGTTTTCACCACTCCACAGTGCGTATGATATGCAGAACCGGCGATATCTTGGTTTTCGTGGGGTTTCAAGCTGAGATATGCATTTTCTGCGATAATCTTGGTGAGACTTCTGTCCGAAGTATGCTGAAACATCGAGATCGCTCTTTTCGAGCTAGTTAATGCGAGAATCACGTTATCTGGTGTTTTCACCACTCCACAGTGCGTTGGATATGCAGAACAGGCGATATCTTGATTTCCGAGGTGTTTCCAGCTGAGATATGCATTTTCTGCGATAATCTTGGTGAGACTTCTGTTAGAAGTATGCAGAATCATCGAGATCGCACGTTTCGTGCTATTTAATGCGAGAAACACGTTATCTGGTGTTTTCACCACTCCACAGTGCGTTGGATATGCAGAACCGGTGATATTTTGGTTTTCGTCGGGTTTCAAGCTGAGATATGCATTTTCTACGATAAGCTTGGTGAAACATCTGTCCGAAGTATGCAGAAACGTCGAGAGCGCTCTTTTCGTGCTATTTAATGCGAGAAACACGTTTTCTGGGGTTTTCACCACTCCACAGTTCGTTGGATATGCAGAACAGTAGTTATCCTGGTTTTCGTGGGGTTTCAAGCAGAGATATGCATTTTCTGCGATAATCTTGGTGAGACTTCTGTTAGAAGTATGCAGAATCATCTAGATCGCTCTTTTCGAGCTATTTAATGCGAGAAACACGTTTTCTGGGGTTTTCACCACTCCACAGTGCGTTTGATAATGCAGAACCGGCGACATCTTTGATTTCGTCGGGGTTCAAGCTGAGATATGCATTTTCTACGATAATCTTGGTGAGACTTCTGTCAGAACTATGCACAATCATCGGGATCGGCCTTTTCGAGCTATTTAATGCGAGAAACACGTTCTCTGGTTGTTTTCACCACTCCACAGTGCGTTTGATATGCAGAACCGGGAACATCTTGATTTTCGTGAGGTTTCGAGCTGTGATATACATTTTCTGCGATAATATTGGTGAGACTTCAGTCAGAAGTATGCAGAATCATCTAGATCGCTCTTTTCGAGCTATTTAATGCGAGAAACACGTTGTCTGGGGTTTTCACCACTCCACAGTGCGTTTGATATGCAGAACCGGCGATATCTTGGTTTTCGTGGGGTTTCAAGCTGAGACATGCATTTTCTGCGATAATCTTAGTGAGACTTCTGTCCGAAGTATGCAGAAACGTCGGGAGCGCTCTTTTCGAGCTATTTAATGCGAGAAACACGTTTTCTGGGGTTTTCACCACTCCACAGTTCGTTGGATATGCAGACCCGGAGATATCTTGGTTTTTGTGGGGTTTCAAGCTGAGATATGCATTTCCTGCGATAATCTTGGTGAGACTTCTGTCCGAAGTATGCTGAATCATCGAGATCGCTCTTTTCGAGCTAGTTAGTGCGAGAAACACGTTATCTGGTGATTTCACCACTCCACAGCGCGTTGGATATGCAGAACCGGAGATATATTGGTTTTCGTCGGGTTTCAAGCTGAGATATGCATTTTCTGCGATAATCTTGGTGGGTCTTTTGTCAGAAGTATGCAGAATCATCGAGATCGCTCGTTTCGAGCTATTTAATGCGAGAAACACGTTATCTGGTGTTTTCACCACTCCACAGTGCGTTGGATATGCAGAAACGGAGATATTTTGGTTTTCGTCGGGGTTCAAGCTGAGACATGCATTTTCTACGATAATCTTGGTGAGACTTCTGTCAGAAGGATGCAGAATCATCGGGATCGGCCTCTTCGAGCTATTTAATGCGAGAAACACGTTCTCTGGTTGTTTTCACCACTCCGCAGTGCGTTTGATATGCAGAACCGGCAACATCTTGATTTTCGTGAGGTTTCGAGTTGAGATATGCATTTTCTGCGATAATATTGGTGAGACGTCAGTCAGAAGTATGCAGAATCATCTAGATCGCTCTTTTCGAGCTACCTAATGCACGAAACACGTTTTCTGGTGTTTTCACCACTCCACAGTGCGTTTGATATGCAGAACCGGCAACATCTTGATTTTCGTGAGGTTTCGAGCTGAGATATGCATTTTCTGCGATAATCTTGTTGAGACTTCTGTCCGAAGTATGCAGAAACATCGAGAGCGCTCTTTTCGAGCTACTTAATGCACGAAACACGTTTTCTGGTGTTTTCACCACTCCACGGTACGTTTGATGTGCAGAACCGGAGATAACTCGGTTTTCGTTGGGTTTCAAGCTGAGATATGCATTTTCTACGATAATCTTGGTGACACTTCTGTCAGAAGTATGCAGGATCTTCGAGAACGCTCTTTTCGAGCTACTTATTGCGACAAACACGTTATCTGGTGTTTTCAGCACTCCACAGTGCGTTTGATATGCAGAACCAGCGATATCTTGGTTTTCGTGGGGTTTCAATCTGAGATATGCATTTTTTACGATAATTTTTGTGAGATTTCTGTCCGAAGTATGCAGAATCATCGAGATCGCTCGTTTCGAGCTATTTAATGCGAGAAACACGTTATCTGGTGTTTTCACCACTCCACAGTTCGATGGATATGCAGAACAGTAGATATCCTGGTTTTCGTGGGGTTTCAAGCAGAGATATGCATTTTCTGCGATAAGCTTGGTGACACTTCTGTTAGAAGTATGCAGAATCATCGAGATCGCACGTTTCGTGCTATTTAATGCGAGAAACACGTTATCTGGTGTTTTCACCACTCCACAGTGCGTTGGATATGCAGAACCAGTGATATTTTGGTTTTCGTCGGGTTTCAAGCTGAGATATGCATTTTCTACGATAAGCTTGGTGAAACATCTGTCCGAAGTATGCAGAAACGTCGAGAGCGCTCTTTTCGTGCTATTTAATGCGAGAAACACGTTTTCTGGGGTTTTCACCACTCCACAGTTCGTTGGATATGCAGAACAGTAGTTATCCTGGTTTTCGTGGGGTTTCAAGCAGAGATATGCATTTTCTGCGATAATCTTAGTGAGACTTCTGTTAGAAGTATGCAGAATCATCTAGATCGCTCTTTTCGAGCTATTTAATGCGAGAAACACGTTTTCTGGGGTTTTCACCACTCCACAGTGCGTTTGATAATGCAGAACCGGCGACATCTTTGATTTCGTCGGGGTTCAAGCTGAGATATGCATTTTCTACGATAATCTTGGTGAGACTTCTGTCAGAAGTATGCACAATCATCGGGATCGGCCTTTTCGAGCTATTTAATGCGAGAAACACGTTCTCTGGTTGTTTTCACCACTCCACAGTGCGTTTGATATGCAGAACCGGGAACATCTTGACTTTCGTGAGGTTTCGAGCTGTGATATGCATTTTCTGCGATAATATTGGTGAGACTTCAGTCAGAAGTATGCAGAATCATCTAGATCGCTCTTTTCGAGCTATTTAATGCGAGAAACACGTTTTCTGGGGTTTTCACCACTCCACAGTGCGTTTGATATGCAGAACCGGCGATATCTTGGTTTTCGTGGGGTTTCAAGCTGAGACATGCATTTTCTGCGATAATCTTAGTGAGACTTCTGTCCGAAGTGTGCAGAAACGTCGGGAGCGCTCTTTTCGAGCTATTTAATGCGAGAAACACGTTTTCTGGGGTTTTCACCACTCCACAGTTCGTTGGATATGCAGAACCGGAGATATCTTGGTTTTCGTGGGGTTTCAAGCTGAGATATGCATTTCCTGCGATAATCTTGGTGATACTTCTGTCCGAAGTATGCTGAATCATCGAGATCGCTCTTTTCGAGCTAGTTAGTGCGAGAAACACGTTATCTGGTGATTTCACCACTCCACAGTGCGGTTGATATGCAGAACAGTACATATCTTGGTTTTCGTGGGGTTTCAAGCTGAGATATGCATTTTCTGCGATAATCTTGTTGAGACTTCTGTCAGAAGTATGCAGAATCATCGAGATCGCTCGTTTCGAGCTATTTAATGCGCGAAACATGTTATCTGGTGTTTTCACCACTCCACAGTGCGTTGGATATGCAGAACCGCAGATATTTTGGTTTTCGTGGGGTTTCAAGCTGAGATATGCATTTTCTGCGATAATCTTAGTGAGACATCTGTCCGACTTATTCTTAATTATCGAGATCGCTCGTTTCGAGCAAATCAATGCGAGAAACACGTAATCTGGTGTTTTCACCACTCCACAGTGCGTATGATATGCAGAACCGGCGATATCTTGGTTTTCGTGGGGTTTCAAGCTGAGATATGCATTTTCTGCGATAATCTTGGTGAGACTTCTGTCCGAAGTATGCTGAAACATCGAGATCGCTCTTTTCGAGCTAGTTAATGCGAGAATCACGTTATCTGGTGTTTTCACCACTCCACAGTGCGTTGGATATGCAGAACAGGCGATATCTTGATTTCCGAGGTGTTTCCAGCTGAGATATGCATTTTCTGCGATAATCTTGGTGAGACTTCTGTTAGAAGTATGCAGAATCATCGAGATCGCACGTTTCGTGCTATTTAATGCGAGAAACACGTTATCTGGTGTTTTCACCACTCCACAGTGCGTTGGATATGCAGAACCGGTGATATTTTGGTTTTCGTCGGGTTTCAAGCTGAGATATGCATTTTCTACGATAAGCTTGGTGAAACATCTGTCCGAAGTATGCAGAAACGTCGAGAGCGCTCTTTTCGTGCTATTTAATGCGAGAAACACGTTTTCTGGGGTTTTCACCACTCCACAGTTCGTTGGATATGCAGAACAGTAGTTATCCTGGTTTTCGTGGGGTTTCAAGCAGAGATATGCATTTTCTGCGATAATCTTGGTGAGACTTCTGTTAGAAGTATGCAGAATCATCTAGATCGCTCTTTTCGAGCTATTTAATGCGAGAAACACGTTTTCTGGGGTTTTCACCACTCCACAGTGCGTTTGATAATGCAGAACCGGCGACATCTTTGATTTCGTCGGGGTTCAAGCTGAGATATGCATTTTCTACGATAATCTTGGTGAGACTTCTGTCAGAACTATGCACAATCATCGGGATCGGCCTTTTCGAGCTATTTAATGCGAGAAACACGTTCTCTGGTTGTTTTCACCACTCCACAGTGCGTTTGATATGCAGAACCGGGAACATCTTGATTTTCGTGAGGTTTCGAGCTGTGATATACATTTTCTGCGATAATATTGGTGAGACTTCAGTCAGAAGTATGCAGAATCATCTAGATCGCTCTTTTCGAGCTATTTAATGCGAGAAACACGTTGTCTGGGGTTTTCACCACTCCACAGTGCGTTTGATATGCAGAACCGGCGATATCTTGGTTTTCGTGGGGTTTCAAGCTGAGACATGCATTTTCTGCGATAATCTTAGTGAGACTTCTGTCCGAAGTATGCAGAAACGTCGGGAGCGCTCTTTTCGAGCTATTTAATGCGAGAAACACGTTTTCTGGGGTTTTCACCACTCCACAGTTCGTTGGATATGCAGACCCGGAGATATCTTGGTTTTTGTGGGGTTTCAAGCTGAGATATGCATTTCCTGCGATAATCTTGGTGAGACTTCTGTCCGAAGTATGCTGAATCATCGAGATCGCTCTTTTCGAGCTAGTTAGTGCGAGAAACACGTTATCTGGTGATTTCACCACTCCACAGTGCGGTTGATATGCAGAACAGTACATATCTTGGTTTTCGTGGGGTTTCAAGCTGAGATATGCATTTTCTGCGATAATCTTGTTGAGACTTCTGTCAGAAGTATGCAGAATCATCGAGATCGCTCGTTTCGAGCTATTTAATGCGCGAAACATGTTATCTGGTGTTTTCACCACTCCACAGTGCGTTGGATATGCAGAACCGCAGATATTTTGGTTTTCGTGGGGTTTCAAGCTGAGATATGCATTTTCTGCGATAATCTTAGTGAGACATCTGTCCGAATTATTCTTAATTATCGACATCGCTCGTTTCGAGCAATTCAATGCGAGAAACACGTTATCTGGTGTTTTCACCACTCCACAGTGCGTATGATATGCAGAACCGGCGATATCTTGGTTTTCGTGGGGTTTCAAGCTGAGATATGCATTTTCTGCGATAATCTTGGTGAGACTTCTGTCCGAAGTATGCTGAAACATCGAGATCGCTCTTTTCGAGCTAGTTAATGCGAGAATCACGTTATCTGGTGTTTTCACCACTCCACAGTGCGTTGGATATGCAGAACCGCAGATATTTAGGTTTTCGTGGGGTTTCAAGCTGAGATATGCATTTCCTGCGATAATCTTGGTGAGACTTCTGTCCGAAGTATGCAGAATCATCGAGAACGCTCGTTTCGAGCTACTTAATGCGAGAAACACGTTATCTGGTGTTTTCACCACTCCACAGTGCGTTTGATATGCAGAACCAGCGATATCTTGGCTTTCGTGGGGTTTCAAGCTGAGATATGCATTTTTTACGATAATCTTGTTGAGACTTCTGTCCGAAGTATGAAGCATCATCGAGATCGCTCTATTCGAGCTATTTAATGCGAGAAACACGTTTTCTGGGGTTTTCACCACTCCACAGTGCGTTTGATATGCAGAACCAGCGATATCTTGATTTCGTGGGGTTTCAAGCTGAGATATGCATTTTTTACGATAATCTTGGTGAGACTTCTGTCCGAAGTATGCTTAATCATCGAGATCGCTCTTTTCGAGCTAGTTAATGCGAGAAAAACCTTATCCGGTGTTTTCACCACTCCACAGTGCGTTTGATATGCTGAACACAGCGATATCTTGGTTTTCGTGGGGTTTCAAGCTGAGATATGCATTTGTTACGATAATCTTGTTGAGACTTCTGTCCGAAGTATGACGAATCATCGAGATCGCTCTATTCGAGCTATTTAATGCGAGAAACACGATATCTGGTGTTTTCACCACTCCACAGTGCGTTGGATATGCAGAACCGCAGTTAGTTTGGTTTTCGTGGGGTTTCAAGCTGAGATATGCATTTTTAACGATAATTTTGGTGAAACATCTGTCCGAAGTATGCAGAAACGTCGAGAGCGCTCTTTTCGAGCTATTTAATGCGAGAAACACGTTTTCTGGGGATTTCACCACTCCACAGTTCGTTGGAAATGCAGAACCGGAGATATCTTGGTTTTCGTGGGGTTTCAAGCTGAGATATGCATTTCGTGCGATAATCTTGGTGAGACTTCTGTCCGAAGTATGCTGAATCATCGAGATCGCTCTTTTCGAGCTATTTAATGCGAGAAACACGTTCTCTGGTTGTTTTCACCACTCCACAGTGCGTTTGATATGCAGAACAGGCGATATCTTGATTTTCGAGGTGTTTCCAGCTGAGATATGCATTTTCTGCGATAATCTTGGTGGGTCTTTTGTCAGAAGTATGCAGAATCATCTAGATCGCTCTTTTCGAGCTACTTAATGCACGAAACACGTTTTCTGGTGTTTTCACCACTCCACAGTACGTTTGACATGCAGAACCGGAGATATCTTGGTTTCGGCCGGGTTTCAAGCTGAGATATGCATTTTCTACGATAATCCTGGTGAGACTTCTGTCAGAAGTATGCAGAATCTTCGAGAACGCTCTTTTCGAGCTACTTATTGCGACAAACACGTTATCTGGTGTTTTCAGCACTCCACAGTGCGTTTGATATGCAGAACCAGCGATATCTTCGTTTTCGTGGGGTTTCAAGCTGAGATATGCATTTTCTACGATAATTTTGGTGAGATTTCTGTCCGAAGTATGCAGAATCATCGAGATCACTCGTTTCGAGCTATTTAATGCGAGAAACACGTTATCTGGTGTTTTCACCACTCCACAGTTCGTTGGATATGCAGAACAGTAGATATCCTGGTTTTCGTGGGGTTTCATGCAGAGATATGCATTTTCTGCGATAATCTTGGTGAGACTTCTGTTAGAAGTATACAGAATCATCGAGATCGCTCGTTTCGAGCTATTTAATGCGAGAAACACGTTATCTGGTGTTTTCACCACTCCACAGTGCGTTGGATATGCAGAAACGGAGATATTTTGGTTTTCGTCGGGTTTCAAGCTGAGATATGCATTTTCTACGATAAGCTTGGTGAAACATCTGTCCGAAGTATGCAGAAACGTCGAGAGCGCTCTTTTCGAGCTATTTAATGCGAGAAACACGTTTTCTGGGGTTTTCACCACTCCACAGTTCGTTGGATATGCAGAACAGTAGATATCCTGGTTTACGTGGGGTTTCAAGCAGAGATATGCATTTTCTGCGATAATCTTGTTGAGACTTCTGTCAGAAGTATGCAGAATCATCGAGATCGCTCGTTTCGAGCTATTTAATGCGCGAAACATGTTATCTGGTGTTTTCACCACTCCACAGTGCGTTGGATATGCAGAACCGCAGATATTTTGGTTTTCGTGGGGTTTCAAGCTGAGATATGCATTTTCTGCGATAATCTTAGTGAGACATCTGTCCGAATTATTCTTAATTATCGACATCGCTCGTTTCGAGCAATTCAATGCGAGAAACACGTTATCTGGTGTTTTCACCACTCCACAGTGCGTATGATATGCAGAACCGGCGATATCTTGGTTTTCGTGGGGTTTCAAGCTGAGATATGCATTTTCTGCGATAATCTTGGTGAGACTTCTGTCCGAAGTATGCTGAAACATCGAGATCGCTCTTTTCGAGCTAGTTAATGCGAGAATCACGTTATCTGGTGTTTTCACCACTCCACAGTGCGTTGGATATGCAGAACCGCAGATATTTAGGTTTTCGTGGGGTTTCAAGCTGAGATATGCATTTCCTGCGATAATCTTGGTGAGACTTCTGTCCGAAGTATGCAGAATCATCGAGAACGCTCGTTTCGAGCTACTTAATGCGAGAAACACGTTATCTGGTGTTTTCACCACTCCACAGTGCGTTTGATATGCAGAACCAGCGATATCTTGGCTTTCGTGGGGTTTCAAGCTGAGATATGCATTTTTTACGATAATCTTGTTGAGACTTCTGTCCGAAGTATGAAGCATCATCGAGATCGCTCTATTCGAGCTATTTAATGCGAGAAACACGTTTTCTGGGGTTTTCACCACTCCACAGTGCGTTTGATATGCAGAACCAGCGATATCTTGATTTCGTGGGGTTTCAAGCTGAGATATGCATTTTTTACGATAATCTTGGTGAGACTTCTGTCCGAAGTATGCTTAATCATCGAGATCGCTCTTTTCGAGCTAGTTAATGCGAGAAAAACCTTATCCGGTGTTTTCACCACTCCACAGTGCGTTTGATATGCTGAACACAGCGATATCTTGGTTTTCGTGGGGTTTCAAGCTGAGATATGCATTTGTTACGATAATCTTGTTGAGACTTCTGTCCGAAGTATGACGAATCATCAAGATCGCTCTATTCGAGCTATTTAATGCGAGAAACACGATATCTGGTGTTTTCACCACTCCACAGTGCGTTGGATATGCAGAACCGCAGATAGTTTGGTTTTCGTGGGGTTTCAAGCTGAGATATGCATTTTTTACGATAATTTTGGTGAAACATCTGTCCGAAGTATGCAGAAACGTCGAGAGCGCTCTTTTCGAGCTATTTAATGCGAGAAACACGTTTTCTGGGGATTTCACCACTCCACAGTTCGTTGGAAATGCAGAACCGGAGATATCTTGGTTTTCGTGGGGTTTCAAGCTGAGATATGCATTTCGTGCGATAATCTTAGTGAGACTTCTGTCCGAAGTATGCTGAATCATCGAGATCGCTCTTTTCGAGCTATTTAATGCGAGAAACACGTTCTCTGGTTGTTTTCACCACTCCACAGTGCGTTTGATATGCAGAACAGGCGATATCTTGATTTTCGAGGTGTTTCCAGCTGAGATATGCATTTTCTGCGATAATCTTGGTGGGTCTTTTGTCAGAAGTATGCAGAATCATCTAGATCGCTCTTTTCGAGCTACTTAATGCACGAAACACGTTTTCTGGTGTTTTCACCACTCCACAGTACGTTTGACATGCAGAACCGGAGATATCTTGGTTTCGGCCGGGTTTCAAGCTGAGATATGCATTTTCTACGATAATCCTGGTGAGACTTCTGTCAGAAGTATGCAGAATCTTCGAGAACGCTCTTTTCGAGCTACTTATTGCGACAAACACGTTATCTGGTGTTTTCAGCACTCCACAGTGCGTTTGATATGCAGAACCAGCGATATCTTCGTTTTCGTGGGGTTTCAAGCTGAGATATGCATTTTCTACGATAAGCTTGGTGAAACATCTGTCCGAAGTATGCAGAAACGTCGAGAGCGCTCTTTTCGAGCTATTTAATGCGAGAAACACGTTTTCTGGGGTTTTCACCACTCCACAGTTCGTTGGATATGCAGAACAGTAGATATCCTGGTTTACGTGGGGTTTCAAGCAGAGATATGCATTTTCTGCGATAATCTTGGTGAGACTTCTGTTAGAAGTATGCAGAACCATCGAGATCGCTCGTTTCGAGCTATTTAATGCGAGAAACACGTTATCTGGTGTTTTCACCACTCCACAGCGCGTTGGATATGCAGAACCGGAGATATTTTGGTTTTCGTCGGGTTTCAAGCTGAGATATGCATTTTCGGCGATAATCTTGGTGGGTCTTTTGTCAGAAGTATGCAGAATCATCGAGATCGCTCGTTTCGAGCTATTTAATGCGAGAAACACGTTATCAGGTGTTTTCACCACTCCACAGTGCGTTGGATATGCAGAAACGGAGATATTTTGGTTTTCGTCAGGGTTCAAGCTGAGACATGCATTTTCTACGATAATCTTGGTGAGACTTCTGTCAGAAGGATGCAGAATCATCGGGATCGGCCTCTTCGAGCTATTTAATGCGAGAAACACGTTCTCTGGTTGTTTTCACCACTCCGCAGTGCGTTTGATATGCAGAACCGGCAACATCTTGATTTTCGTGAGGTTTCGAGTTGAGATATGCATTTTCTGCGATAATATTGGTGAGACTTCAGTCAGAAGTATGCAGAATCATCTAGATCGCTCTTTTCGAGCTACTTAATGCACGAAACACGTTTTCTGGTGTTTTCACCACTCCACAGTGCGTTTGATATGCAGAACCGGCAACATCTTGATTTTCGTGAGGTTTCGAGCTGAGATATGCATTTTCTGCGATAATCTTGTTGAGACTTCTGTCCGAAGTATGCAGAAACATCGAGAGCGCTCTTTTCGAGCTACTTAATGCACGAAACACGTTTTCTGGTGTTTTCACCACTCCACGGTACGTTTGATGTGCAGAACCGGAGATAACTCGGTTTTCGTTGGGTTTCAAGCTGAGATATGCATTTTCTGCGATAAGCTTGGTGAGACTTCTGTTAGAAGTATGCAGAATCATCGAGATCGCACGTTTCGTGCTATTTAATGCGAGAAACACGTTATCTGGTGTTTTCACCACTCCACAGTGCGTTGGATATGCAGAACCAGTGATATTCTGGTTTTCGTCGGGTTTCAAGCTGAGATATGCATTTTCTACGATAAGCTTGGTGAAACATCTGTCCGAAGTATGCAGAAACGTCGAGAGCGCTCTTTTCGTGCTATTTAATGCGAGAAACACGTTTTCTGGGGTTTTCACCACTCCACAGTTCGTTGGATATGCAGAACAGTAGTTATCCTGGTTTTCGTGGGGTTTCAAGCAGAGATATGCATTTTCTGCGATAATCTTAGTGAGACTTCTGTTAGAAGTATGCAGAATCATCTAGATCGCTCTTTTCGAGCTATTTAATGCGAGAAACACGTTTTCTGGGGTTTTCACCACTCCACAGTGCGTTTGATAATGCAGAACCGGCGACATCTTTGATTTCGTCGGGGTTCAAGCTGAGATATGCATTTTCTACGATAATCTTGGTGAGACTTCTGTCAGAAGTATGCACAATCATCGGGATCGGCCTTTTCGAGCTATTTAATGCGAGAAACACGTTCTCTGGTTGTTTTCACCACTCCACAGTGCGTTTGATATGCAGAACCGGGAACATCTTGATTTTCGTGAGGTTTCGAGCTGTGATATGCATTTTCTGCGATAATATTGGTGAGACTTCAGTCAGAAGTATGCAGAATCATCTAGATCGCTCTTTTCGAGCTATTTAATGCGAGAAACACGTTTTCTGGGGTTTTCACCACTCCACAGTGCGTTTGATATGCAGAACCGGCGATATCTTGGTTTTCGTGGGGTTTCAAGCTGAGACATGCATTTTCTGCGATAATCTTAGTGAGACTTCTGTCCGAAGTATGCAGAAACGTCGGGAGCGCTCTTTTCGAGCTATTTAATGCGAGAAACACGTTTTCTGGGGTTTTCACCACTCCACAGTTCGTTGGATATGCAGAACCGGAGATATCTTGGTTTTCGTGGGGTTTCAAGCTGAGATATGCATTTCCTGCGATAATCTTGGTGATACTTCTGTCCGAAGTATGCTGAATCATCGAGATCGCTCTTTTCGAGCTAGTTAGTGCGAGAAACACGTTATCTGGTGATTTCAGCACTCCACAGTGCGGTTGATATGCAGAACAGTACATATCTTGGTTTTCGTGGGGTTTCAAGCTGAGATATGCATTTTCTGCGATAATCTTGTTGAGACTTCTGTCAGAAGTATGCAGAATCATCGAGATCGCTCGTTTCGAGCAAATCAATGCGAGAAACACGTAATCTGGTGTTTTCACCACTCCACAGTGCGTATGATATGCAGAAACGGCGATATCTTGGTTTTCGTGGGGTTTCAAGCTGAGATATGCATTTTCTGCGATAATCTTGGTGAGACTTCTGTTAGAAGTATGCAGAACCATCGAGATCGCTCGTTTCGAGCTATTTAATGCGAGAAACACGTTATCTGGTGTTTTCACCACTCCACAGCGCGTTGGATATGCAGAACCGGAGATATTTTGGTTTTCGTCGGGTTTCAAGCTGAGATATGCATTTTCGGCGATAATCTTGGTGGGTCTTTTGTCAGAAGTATGCAGAATCATCGAGATCGCTCGTTTCGAGCTATTTAATGCGAGAAACACGTTATCTGGTGTTTTCACCACTCCACAGTGCGTTGGATATGCAGAAACGGAGATATTTTGGTTTTCGTCGGGGTTCAAGCTGAGACATGCATTTTCTACGATAATCTTGGTGAGACTTCTGTCAGAAGGATGCAGAATCATCGGGATCGGCCTCTTCGAGCTATTTAATGCGAGAAACACGTTCTCTGGTTGTTTTCACCACTCCGCAGTGCGTTTGATATGCAGAACCGGCAACATCTTGATTTTCGTGAGGTTTCGAGTTGAGATATGCATTTTCTGCGATAATATTGGTGAGACTTCAGTCAGAAGTATGCAGAATCATCTAGATCGCTCTTTTCGAGCTACTTAATGCACGAAACACGTTTTCTGGTGTTTTCACCACTCCACAGTGCGTTTGATATGCAGAACCGGCAACATCTTGATTTTCGTGAGGTTTCGAGCTGAGATATGCATTTTCTGCGATAATCTTGTTGAGACTTCTGTCCGAAGTATGCAGAAACATCGAGAGCGCTCTTTTCGAGCTACTTAATGCACGAAACACGTTTTCTGGTGTTTTCACCACTCCACGGTACGTTTGATGTGCAGAACCGGAGATAACTCGGTTTTCGTTGGGTTTCAAGCTGAGATATGCATTTTCTACGATAATCTTGGTGACACTTCTGTCAGAAGTATGCAGGATCTTCGAGAACGCTCTTTTCGAGCTACTTATTGCGACAAACACGTTATCTGGTGCTTTCAGCACTCCACAGTGCGTTTGATATGCAGAACCAGCGATATCTTGGTTTTCGTGGGGTTTCAATCTGAGATATGCATTTTTTACGATAATTTTTGTGAGATTTCTGTCCGAAGTATGCAGAATCATCGAGATCGCTCGTTTCGAGCTATTTAATGCGAGAAACACGTTATCTGGTGTTTTCACCACTCCACAGTTCGATGGATATGCAGAACAGTAGATATCCTGGTTTTCGTGGGGTTTCAAGCAGAGATATGCATTTTCTGCGATAAGCTTGGTGAGACTTCTGTTAGAAGTATGCAGAATCATCGAGATCGCACGTTTCGTGCTATTTAATGCGAGAAACACGTTATCTGGTGTTTTCACCACTCCACAGTGCGTTGGATATGCAGAACCAGTGATATTTTGGTTTTCGTCGGGTTTCAAGCTGAGATATGCATTTTCTACGATAAGCTTGGTGAAACATCTGTCCGAAGTATGCAGAAACGTCGAGAGCGCTCTTTTCGTGCTATTTAATGCGAGAAACACGTTTTCTGGGGTTTTCACCACTCCACAGTTCGTTGGATATGCAGAACAGTAGTTATCCTGGTTTTCGTGGGGTTTCAAGCAGAGATATGCATTTTCTGCGATAATCTTAGTGAGACTTCTGTTAGAAGTATGCAGAATCATCTAGATCGCTCTTTTCGAGCTATTTAATGCGAGAAACACGTTTTCTGGGGTTTTCACCACTCCACAGTGCGTTTGATAATGCAGAACCGGCGACATCTTTGATTTCGTCGGGGTTCAAGCTGAGATATGCATTTTCTACGATAATCTTGGTGAGACTTCTGTCAGAAGTATGCACAATCATCGGGATCGGCCTTTTCGAGCTATTTAATGCGAGAAACACGTTCTCTGGTTGTTTTCACCACTCCACAGTGCGTTTGATATGCAGAACCGGGAACATCTTGATTTTCGTGAGGTTTCGAGCTGTGATATGCATTTTCTGCGATAATATTGGTGAGACTTCAGTCAGAAGTATGCAGAATCATCTAGATCGCTCTTTTCGAGCTATTTAATGCGAGAAACACGTTTTCTGGGGTTTTCACCACTCCACAGTGCGTTTGATATGCAGAACCGGCGATATCTTGGTTTTCGTGGGGTTTCAAGCTGAGACATGCATTTTCTGCGATAATCTTAGTGAGACTTCTGTCCGAAGTATGCAGAAACGTCGGGAGCGCTCTTTTCGAGCTATTTAATGCGAGAAACACTTTTTCTGGGGTTTTCACCACTCCACAGTTCGTTGGATATGCAGAACCGGAGATATCTTGGTTTTCGTGGGGTTTCAAGCTGAGATATGCATTTCCTGCGATAATCTTGGTGATACTTCTGTCCGAAGTATGCTGAATCATCGAGATCGCTCTTTTCGAGCTAGTTAGTGCGAGAAACACGTTATCTGGTGATTTCACCACTCCACAGTGCGGTTGATATGCAGAACAGTACATATCTTGGTTTTCGTGGGGTTTCAAGCTGAGATATGCATTTTCTGCGATAATCTTGTTGAGACTTCTGTCAGAAGTATGCAGAATCATCGAGATCGCTCGTTTCGAGCTATTTAATGCGCGAAACATGTTATCTGGTGTTTTCACCACTCCACAGTGCGTTGGATATGCAGAACCGCAGATATTTTGGTTTTCGTGGGGTTTCAAGCTGAGATATGCATTTTCTGCGATAATCTTAGTGAGACATCTGTCCGACTTATTCTTAATTATCGAGATCGCTCGTTTCGAGCAAATCAATGCGAGAAACACGTAATCTGGTGTTTTCACCACTCCACAGTGCGTATGATATGCAGAACCGGCGATATCTTGGTTTTCGTGGGGTTTCAAGCTGAGATATGCATTTTCTGCGATAATCTTGGTGAGACTTCTGTCCGAAGTATGCTGAAACATCGAGATCGCTCTTTTCGAGCTAGTTAATGCGAGAATCACGTTATCTGGTGTTTTCACCACTCCACAGTGCGTTGGATATGCAGAACCGCAGATATTTAGGTTTTCGTGGGGTTTCAAGCTGAGATATGCATTTCCTGCGATAATCTTGGTGAGACTTCTGTCCGAAGTATGCAGAATCATCGAGAACGCTCGTTTCGAGCTACTTAATGCGAGAAACACGTTATCTGGTGTTTTCACCACTCCACAGTGCGTTTGATATGCAGAACCAGCGATATCTTGGCTTTCGTGGGGTTTCAAGCTGAGATATGCATTTTTTACGATAATCTTGTTGAGACTTCTGTCCGAAGTATGAAGCATCATCGAGATCGCTCTATTCGAGCTATTTAATGCGAGAAACACGTTTTCTGGGGTTTTCACCACTCCACAGTGCGTTTGATATGCAGAACCAGCGATATCTTGGTTTTCGTGGGGTTTCAAGCTGAGATATGCATTTTTTACGATATTCTTGGTGAGACTTCTGTCCGAAGTATGCTTAATCATCGAGATCGCTTGTTTCGAGCTATTTAATGCGAGAAACACGTTATCTGGTGTTTTCACCACTCCACAGTGCGTATGATATGCAGAACCGGCGATATCTTTGTTTTCGTGGGGTTCCAAGCTGAGATATGCATTTTCTGCGATAATCTTGGTGGACTTCTGTCCGAAGTATGCTGAAACATCGAGATCGCTCTTTTCGAGCTAGTTAATGCGAGAAAAACCTTATCCGGTGTTTTCACCACTCCACAGTGCGTTTGATATGCTGAACACAGCGATATCTTGGTTTTCGTGGGGTTTCAAGCTGAGATATGCATTTGTTACGATAATCTTGTTGAGACTTCTGTCCGAAGTATGACGAATCATCGAGATCGCTCTATTCGAGCTATTTAATGCGAGAAACACGATATCTGGTGTTTTCACCACTCCACAGTAAGTTGGAAATGCAGAACCGGAGATATCTTGGTTTTCGTGGGGTTTCAAGCTGAGATATGCATTTCGTGCGATAATCTTGGTGAGACTTCTGTCCGAAGTATGCTGAATCATCGAGATCGCTCTTTTCGAGCTATTTAATGCGAGAAACACGTTCTCTGGTTGTTTTCACCACTCCACAGTGCGTTTGATATGCAGAACAGGCGATATCTTGGTTTTCGTGGGGTTTCAAGCTGAGATATGCATTTTCTACGATAATCCTGGTGAGACTTCTGTCAGAAGTATGCAGAATCTTCGAGAACGCTCTTTTCGAGCTACTTATTGCGACAAACACGTTATCTGGTGTTTTCAGCACTCCACAGTGCGTTTGATATGCAGAACCAGCGATATCTTCGTTTTCGTGGGGTTTCAAGCTGAGATATGCATTTTCTACGATAATTTTGGTGAGATTTCTGTCCGAAGTATGCAGAATCATCGAGATCACTCGTTTCGAGCTATTTAATGCGAGAAACACGTTATCTGGTGTTTTCACCACTCCACAGTTCGTTGGATATGCAGAACAGTAGATATCCTGGTTTTCGTGGGGTTTCAAGCAGAGATATGCATTTTCTGCGATAATCTTGGTGAGACTTCTGTTAGAAGTATGCAGAACCATCGAGATCGCTCGTTTCGAGCTATTTAATGCGAGAAACACGTTATCTGGTGTTTTCACCACTCCACAGCGCGTTGGATATGCAGAACCGGAGATATTTTGGTTTTCGTCGGGTTTCAAGCTGAGATATGCATTTTCTGCGATAATCTTGGTGGGTCTTTTGTCAGAAGTATGCAGAATCATCGAGATCGCTCTTTTCGATCTATTTAATGCGAGAAACACGTTATCTGCTGTTTTCACCACTCCACAGTGCGTTTGATAATGCAGAACCGGCGACATCTTTGATTTCGTCGGGGTTCAAGCTGAGATATGCATTTTCTACGATAATCTTGGTGAGACTTCTGTCAGAAGTATGCAGAATCATCGGGATCGGACTTTTCGAGCTATTTAATGCGAGAAACACGTTCTCTGGTTGTTTTCACCACTCCACAGTGCGTTTGATATGCAGAACCGGCAAGATCTTGATTTTCGTGAGGTTTCGAGCTGAGATATGCATTTTCTGCGATAATATTGGTGAGACTTCAGTCAGATGTATGCAGAATCATCTAGATCGCTCTTTTCGAGCTACTTAATGCACGAAACACGTTTTCTGGTGTTTTCACCACTCCACAGTGCGTTTGATATGCAGAACCGGCAACATCTTGATTTTCGTGAGGTTTCGAGCTGAGATATGCATTTTCTGCGATAATATTGGTGAGACTTCAGTCAGAATTATGCAGAATCATCTAGATCGCTCTTTTCGAGCTACTTAATGCGCGAAACACGTTCTCTGGTTGTTTTCACCACTCCACAGTGCGTTTGATATGCAGAACAGGCGATATCTTGATTTTCGAGGTGTTTCCAGCTGAGATATGCATTTTCTGCGATAATCTTGGTGGGTGTTTTGTCAGAAGTATGCAGAATCATCTAGATCGCTCTTTTCGAGCTACTTAATGCACGAAACACGTTTTCTGGTGTTTTCACCACTCCACGGTACGTTTGATGTGCAGAACCGGAGATAACTCGGTTTTCGTCGGGTTTCAAGCTGAGATATGCATTTTCTACGATAATCTTGGTGAGACTTCTGTCAGAAGTATGCACAATCATCGGGATCGGCCTTTTCGAGCTATTTAATGCGAGAAACACGTTCTCTGGTTGTTTTCACCACTCCACAGTGCGTTTGATATGCAGAACCGGGAACATCTTGATTTTCGTGAGGTTTCGAGCTGTGATATGCATTTTCTGCGATAATATTGGTGAGACTTCAGTCAGAAGTATGCAGAATCATCTAGATCGCTCTTTTCGAGCTATTTAATGCGAGAAACACGTTTTCTGGGGTTTTCACCACTCCACAGTGCGTTTGATATGCAGAACCGGCGATATCTTGGTTTTCGTGGGGTTTCAATCTGAGATATGCATTTTTTACGATAATTTTTGTGAGATTTCTGTCCGAAGTATGCAGAATCATCGAGATCGCTCGTTTCGAGCTATTTAATGCGAGAAACACGTTATCTGGTGTTTTCACCACTCCACAGTTCGATGGATATGCAGAACAGTAGATATCCTGGTTTTCGTGGGGTTTCAAGCAGAGATATGCATTTTCTGCGATAAGCTTGGCGAGACTTCTGTTAGAAGTATGCAGAATCATCGAGATCGCACGTTTCGTGCTATTTAATGCGAGAAACACGTTATCTGGTGTTTTCACCACTCCACAGTGCGTTGGATATGCAGAACCGGTGATATTTTGGTTTTCGTCGGGTTTCAAGCTGAGATATGCATTTTCTACGATAAGCTTGGTGAAACATCTGTCCGAAGTATGCAGAAACGTCGAGAGCGCTCTTTTCGTGCTATTTAATGCGAGAAACACGTTTTCTGGGGTTTTCACCACTCCACAGTTCGTTGGATATGCAGAACAGTAGTTATCCTGGTTTTCGTGGGGTTTCAAGCAGAGATATGCATTTTCTGCGATAATCTTGGTGAGACTTCTGTTAGAAGTATGCAGAATCATCTAGATCGCTCTTTTCGAGCTATTTAATGCGAGAAACACGTTTTCTGGGGTTTTCACCACTCCACAGTTCGTTTGATAATGCAGAACCGGCGACATCTTTGATTTCGTCGGGGTTCAAGCTGAGATATGCATTTTCTACGATAATCTTGGTGAGACTTCTGTCAGAAGTATGCACAATCATCGGGATCGGCCTTTTCGAGCTATTTAATGCGAGAAACACGTTCTCTGGTTGTTTTCACCACTCCACAGTGCGTTTGATATGCAGAACCGGGAACATCTTGATTTTCGTGAGGTTTCGAGCTGTGATATGCATTTTCTGCGATAATATTGGTGAGACTTCAGTCAGAAGTATGCAGAATCATCTAGATCGCTCTTTTCGAGCTATTTAATGCGAGAAACACGTTTTCTGGGGTTTTCACCACTCCACAGTGCGTTTGATATGCAGAACCGGCGATATCTTGGTTTTCGTGGGGTTTCAAGCTGAGACATGCATTTTCTGCGATAATCTTAGTGAGACTTCTGTCCGAAGTATGCAGAAACGTCGGGAGCGCTCTTTTCGAGCTATGTAATGCGAGAAACACGTTTTCTGGGGTTTTCACCACTCCACAGTTCGTTGGATATGCAGAACCGGAGATATCTTGGTTTTCGTGGGGTTTCAAGCTGAGATATGCATTTCCTGCGATAATCTTGGTGAGACTTCTGTCCGAAGTATGCTGAATCATCGAGATCGCTCTTTTCGAGCTAGTTAGTGCGAGAAACACGTTATCTGGTGATTTCACCACACCACAGTGCGGTTGATATGCAGTACAGTACATATCTTGGTTTTCGTGGGGTTTCAAGCTGAGATATGCATTTTCTGCGATAATCTTGTTGAGACTTCTGTCAGAAGTATGCAGAATCATCGAGATCGCTCGTTTCGAGCTATTTAATGCGCGAAACATGTTATCTGGTGTTTTCACCACTCCACAGTGCGTTGGATATGCAGAACCGCAGATATTTTGGTTTTCGTGGGGTTTCAAGCTGAGATATGCATTTTCTGCGATGATCTTAGTGAGACATCTGTCCGAATTATTCTTAATTATCGAGATCGCTCGTTTCGAGCAATTCAATGCGAGAAACACGTTATCTGGTGTTTTCACCACTCCACAGTGCGTATGATATGCAGAACCGGCGATATCTTGGTTTTCGTGGGGTTTCAAGCTGAGATATGCATTTTCTGCGATAATCTTGGTGAGACTTCTGTCCGAAGTATGCTGAAACATCGAGATCGCTCTTTTCGAGCTAGTTAATGCGAGAATCACGTTATCTGGTGTTTTCACCACTCCACAGTGCGTTTGATATGCAGAACCGGCGATATCTTGGTTTTCGTGGGGTTTCAAGCTGAGATATGCATTTTCTGCGATAATCTTAGTGAGACTTCTGTCCGAAGTATGCTGAATCATCGAGATCGCTCTTTTCGAGCTAGTTACTGCGAGAAACACGTTATCTGTTGTTTTCACCACTCCACAGTGCGTTTGATATGCAGAACAGTACATATCTTGGTTTTCGTGGGGTTTCAAGCTGAGATATGCATTTTTTGCGATAATCTTAGTGAGACTTCTGTCCGAAGTATGCTGAATCATCGAGATTGCTCTTTTCGAGCTAGTTAGTGCGAGAAACACGTTATCTGGTGTTTTCACCACTCCACAGTGCGTTTGATATGCAGAACCGGCGATATCTTGGTTTTCGTGGGGTTTCAAGCTGAGATATGCATTTTTTACGATAATCTTGGTGAGACTTCTGTCCGAAGTATGAAGAATCATCGAGATCGCTCTATTCGAGCTATTTAATGCGAGAAACACGTTATCTGGTGTTTTCACCACTCCACAGTGCGTTTGATATGCAGAACCGGCGATATCTTGTTTTCGTGGGGTTTCAATCTGAGATATGCATTTTCTGCGATAATCTTGGTGAGACTTCTGTCAGAAGTATGCAGGATCTTCGAGAACGCTCTTTTCCAGCTACATAATGCAAGAAACACGTTTTCTGGTGTTTTCACCACTCCACAGTACGTTTGATATGCAGAACCGGCGACATCTTGGTTTTCGTGGGGTTTCAAGCTGAGATATGCATTTTCTGCGATAATCTTGGTGAGACTTCTGTCCGAAGTATGCAGAATCATCGAGATCGCTCTTTTCGAGCTATTTAATGCGAGAATCACGTTATCTGGTGTTTTCACCACTCCACAGTGCGTTGGATATGCAGAACCGGTGATATTTTGGTTTTCGTCGGGTTTCAAGCTGAGATATGCATTTTCTACGATAAGCTTGGTGAAACATCTGTCCGAAGTATGCAGAAACGTCGAGAGCGCTCTTTTCGTGCTATTTAATGCGAGAAACACGTTTTCTGGGGTTTTCACTACTCCACAGTTCGTTGGATATGCAGAACAGTAGTTATCCTTGTTTTCGTGGGGTTTCAAGCAGAGATATGCATTTTCTGCGATAATCTTGGTGAGACTTCTGTTAGAAGTATGCAGAATCATCTAGATCGCTCTTTTCGAGCTATTTAATGCGAGAAACACGTTTTCTGGGGTTTTCACCACTCCACAGTGCGTTTGATAATGCAGAACCGGCGACATCTTTGATATTGTCGGGGTTCAAACTGAGATATGCATTTTCTACGATAATCTTGGTGAGACTTCTGTCAGAAGTATGCAGAATCATCGGGATAGGCCTTTACGAGCTATTTAATGCGAGAAACACGTTCTCTGGTTGTTTTCACCACTCCAAAGCACGTTTGACATGCAGAACCGGAGATATCTTGGTTTCGGTCGGGTTTCAAGCTGAGATATGCATTTTCTACGATAATCTTGGTGAGAATCTGTCAGAAGTATGCAGAATCATCGAGATCACTCTTTTCGAGCTATTTAATGCGAGAAACACGTTATCTGGTGTATTGACCACTCCACAGTGCGTTTGATATGCAGAACCAGCGATATCTTGGATTTCGTCTGGTTTCAAGTTGAGATATGCATTTTCTGCGATAATATTGGTGAGACTTCAGTAAGAAGTATGCAGAATCATCTAGATCGCTCTTTTCGAGCTATTTAATGCGAGAAACACTTTTTCTGGCGTATTCACCACTCCACAGTACATTTGACATGCAGAAACGGAGATATATTGGTTTCGGTCGGGTTTCAAGCTGAGATATGCATTTTCTGCGATAATCTTGGTGACACGTCTGTCAGAAGTATGCAGAATCATCTAGATCGCTCGTTTCGAGCTGCTTAATGCGAGAACCACGTTTTCTGTTGTTTTCACCACTCCACAGTGCGTTTGATATGCAGAACAGGCGACATCTTGGCTTTCGTCGGGGTTCAAGCTGAGATATGCATTTTCTGCGATAATCTTGGTGAGACTTCTGTCCGAAGTATGCTGAATCATCGAGATCGCTCTTTTCGAGCTTGTTAGTGCGACAAACACGTTATCTGGTGTTTTCACCACTCCACAGTGCGTTTGAAATGCAGAACCGGCGATATCTTGGTTTTCGTGGGGTTTCAAGCTGAGATATGCATTTTTTACGATAATCTTGGTGAGACTTCTGTCCGAAGTATGCTGAAACATCGAGATCGCTCTTTTCGAGCTAGTTAATGCGAGAAAAAACTTATCCGCTGTTTTCACCACTCCACAGTGCGTTTGATATGCAGAACCTGCGATATCTTGGCTTTCGTGGGGTTTCAAGCTGAGATATGCATTTTTTACGATAATCTTGGTGAGACTTCTGTCCGAAGTATGAAGAATCATCGAGATCGCTCTATTCGAGCTATTTAATGCGAGAAACACGTTATCTGGTGTTTTCTCCACTCCACAGTGCGTTTGATATGCAGAACCGGCGATATCTTGGTTTTCGTGAGGTTTCAAGCTGAGATATGCATTTTCTGCGATAATCTTGGTGAGACTTCTGTCCGAAGTATGCTGAAACATCGAGATCGCTCTTTTCGAGCTAGTTAATGCGAGAAAAAACTTATCCGCTGTTTTCACCACTCCACAGTGCGTTTGATATGCAGAACCAGCGATATCTTGGCTTTCGTGGGGTTTCAAGCTGAGATATGCATTTTTTCCGATAATCTTGGTGAGACTTCTGTCCGAAGTATGAAGAAGCATCGAGATCGCTCAATTCGAGCTATTTAATGCGAGAAATACGTTTTCTGGGGTTTTCACCACTCCACAGTGCGTTTGATATGCAGAACACTGCGATATCTTGGTTTTCGTGGGGGTTGAAGCTGAGATATGCATTTTTTACGGTAATTTTGGTGAGTCTTCTGTCCGAAGTATGCTTAATTATCGAGATCGCTCGTTTAGAGCTATTCAATGCGAGAAACACGTTATCTGGTGTTTTCACCACTCCACAGTGCGTATGATATGCAGAACCGGCGATATCTTGGTTTTGTGGTGTTTCAAGCTGAGATATGCATTTTCTGCGATAATCTTGGTGAGACTTCTGTCCGAAGTATGCAGAATCATCGAGATCGCTCTTTTCGAGCTAGTTAATGCGAGAAAAACCTTATCCGGTGTTTTCACCACTCCACAGTGCGTTTGATATGCAGAAGCAGCGATATCTTGGCTTTCGTGGGGTTTCAAGCTGAGATACGCATTTTTTACGATAATCTTGGTGAGACTTCTGTCCGAAGTATGAAGAAGCATCGAGATCGCTCAATTCGAGCTATTTAATGCGAGAAACACGTTATCTGGTGTTTTCACCACTCCACAGTGCGTTGGATATGCAGAACCGCAGATATTTTGGTTTTCGTGGGGTTTCAAGCTGAGATATTCATTTTCTGCGATAATGTTAGTGAGACTTCTGTTAGAAGTATGCTGAATCATCGAGATCGCTCTTTTCGAGCTAGTTAGTGCGAGAAACACGTTATCTGGTGATTTCACCACTCCACAGTGCGGTCGATATGCAGAACAGTACATATCTTGGTTTTCGTGGGGTTTCAAGCTGAGATATGCATTTTCTGCGATAATCTTGTTGAGACTTCTGGCAGAAGTATGCAGAATCATCGAGATCGCTCGTTTCGAGCTACTTAATGCGCGAAACATGTTATCTGGTGTTTTCACCACTCCACAGTGCGTTGGATATGCAGAACCGCAGATATTTTGGTTTTCGTGGGGTTTCAAGCTGAGATATGCATTTTCTGCGATAATCTTAGTGAGACTTCTGTCCGAATTATGCTTAATTATCGAGATCGCACGTTTCGAGCAATTCAATGCGAGAAACACGTTATCTGGTGTTTTCACCACTCCACAGTGCGTATGATATGCAGAACCGGCGATATCTTGGTTTTCGTGGGGTTTCAAGCTGAGATATGCATTTTCTGCGATAATCTTAGTGAGACTTCTGTCCGAATTATGCTTAATTATCGAGATCGCACGTTTCGAGCAATTCAATGCGAGAAACACGTTATCTGGTGTTTTCACCACTCCACAGTGCGTATGATATGCAGAACCGGCGATATCTTGGTTTTCGTGGGGTTTCAAGCTGAGATATGCATTTTCTGCGATCATCTTGGTGAGACTTCTGTCCGAAGTATGCTGAAACATCGAGATCGCTCTTTTCGAGCTAGTTAATGCGAGAAAAACCTTATCCGGTGTTTTCACCACTCCACAGTGCGTTTGATGTGCAGAACCGGCGATATCATGGTTTTCGTGGGGTTTCAAGCTGAGATATGCATTTTCTGCGATAATCTTAGTGAGACTTCTGTCCGAAGTATGCTGAATCATCGAGATCGCTCTTTTCGAGCTAGTTAGTGCGAGAAACACGTTATCTGGTGTTTTCACCACTCCACAGTGCGTTAGACATGCAGAGCCGGAGATATCTTCGTTTCGGTCGGGTTTCAAGCTGAGATATGCATTTTCTACGATAATATTGGTGAGACCTCTGTCAGAAGTATGCAGAATCATCTAGATCGCTCGTTTCGAGCTATTTAATGCGAAAAGACAAGTTTTCTGGTGTTTTCATCACTCCACAGGGCGTTTGATATGCAGAACCGGCGATATCTTGGTTTTCGTGGGGTTTCCAGCTGAGATATGCAGTTTCTGCGATAATCTTGGTGAGACTTTAGTCAGAAGTATGCAGAATCATCTAGATCGCTCGTTTCGAGCTACTTAATGCGAAAAAACAAGTTTTCTGGTGTTTTGACCACTCCACAGTGCGTTTGATATGTAGAGCCGCCGATAACTTGGTTTTCGTGGGATTTCCAGCTGAAATATGCATTTTCTGCGATAATATTGGTGAGACTTCAGCCAGAAGTATGCAGAATCATCTAGATCGCTCGTTTCGAGCTACTTAATGCGAAAAGACAAGTTTTCTGGTGTTTTGACCACTCCACAGTGCGTTTGATATGTAGAGCCGCCGATAACTTGGTTTTCGTGGGGTTTCAAGCTGAGATATGCATTTTCAGCGATAAGCTTGGTGAGTCTTCTGCCAGAAGTATGCAGAATCATCTAGATCGCTCTTTTCGAGCTATTTAATGCGAGAAACACGTTTTCTGGTGTATTCACCACTCCACAGTGGGTTAGACAAGCAGAACCGGAGATATCTTCGTTTCGGTCGGGTTTCAAGCTGAGATATGCATTTTCTACGATAATATTGGTGAGACCTCTGTCAGAAGTATGCAGAATCATCTAGATCGCTCGTTTCGTGCTATTTAATGCGAAAAGACAAGTTTTCTGGTGTTTTCATCACTCCACAGGGCGTTTGATATGCAGAACCGGCGATATCTTGGTTTTCGTGGGGTTTCCAGCTGAGATATGCATTTTCTGCGATAATCTTGGTGAGACTTTAGTCAGAAGTATGCAGAATCATCTAGATCGCTCGTTTCGAGCTACTTAATGCGAAAAAACAAGTTTTCTGGTGTTTTGACCACTCCACAGTGCGTTTGATATGTAGAGCCGCCGATAACTTGGTTTTCGTGGGATTTCCAGCTGAAATATGCATTTTCTGCGATAATATTGGTGAGACTTCCGTCAGATGTATGCAGAATCATCTAGATCGCTCGTTTCGAGCTACTTAATGCGAAAAGACAAGTTTTCTGGTGTTTTGACCACTCCACAGTGCGTTTGATATGTAGAGCCGCCGATAACTTGGTTTTTGTGGGGTTTCCAGCTGGAATATGCATTTTCAGCGATAATCTTGGTGAGTCTTCTGTCAGAAGTATGCAGAATCATCGAGATCGCTCTATTCGAGCTATGTAATGCGAGAAACACGTTATCTGGTGTTTTCATCATTCCACAGGGCGTTTGATATGCAGAATCGGCGATATCTTGGTTTTCGTGGGGTTTCCAGCTGAGATATGTATTTTCTGCGATAATCTTGGTGAGTCTTCTGCCAGAAGTATGCAGAATCATCTAAATCGCTCGTTTCGAGCTATTTAATGCGAAAAGACAAGTTTTCTGGTGTTTTCAACACTCCACAGGGCGTTTGATATGCAGAACCGGCGATATCTTGGTTTTCGTGGGGTTTCCAGCTGAGATATGCATTTTCTGCGATAATCTTGGTGAGACTTTAGTCAGAAGTATGCAGAATCATCTAGATCGCTCGTTTCGAGCTATTTAATGCGAGAAACACGTTTTCTGGTGTATTCACCACTCCACAGTGCGTTAGACAAGCAGAACCGGAGATATCTTCGTTTCGGTCGGGTTTCAAGCTGAGATATGCATTTTCTACGATAATATTGGTGAGACCTCTGTCAGAAGTATGCAGAATCATCTAGATCGCTCGTTTCGAGCTATTTAATGCGAAAAGACAAGTTTTCTGGTGTTTTCATCACTCCACAGGGCGTTTGATATGCAGAACCGGCGATATCTTGGTTTTCGTGGGGTTTCCAGCTGGAATATGCATTTTCGGCGATAATCTTGGTGAGTCTTCTGTCAGAAGTATGCAGAATCATCGAGATCGCTCTATTCGAGCTATGTAATGCGAGAAACACGTTATCTGGTGTTTTCATCATTCCACAGGGCGTTTGATATGCAGAATCGGCGATATCTTGGTTTTCGTGGGGTTTCCAGCTGAGATATGCATTTTCTGCGATAATCTTGGTGAGTCTTCTGCCAGAAGTATGCAGAATCATCTAGATCGCTCTTTTCGAGCTATTTAATGCGAGAAACACGTTATCTGGTGTTTTCATCACTCCACAGCGCGTTTGGTATGCAGAACCGGCGATATCTTGGTTTTCGTGGGGTTTCCAGCTGAGATATGCATTTTCTGCGATAATCTTGGTGAGACTTTAGTCAGAAGTATGCAGAATCATCTAGATCGCTCGTTTCGAGCTACTTAATGCGAAAAAACAAGTTTTCTGGTGTTTTGACCACTCCACAGTGCGTTTGATATGTAGAGCCGCCGATAACTTGGTTTTCTTGGGATTTCCAGCTGAAATATGCATTTTCTGCGATAATATTGGTGAGACTTCAGTCAGAAGTATGCAGAATCATCTAGATCGCTCGTTTCGAGCTATTTAATGCGAAAAGACAAGTTTTCTGGTGTTTTGACCACTCCACAGTGCGTTTGATATGTAGAGCCGCCGATAACTTGGTTTTCGTGGGGTTTCCAGCTGAAATATGCATTTTCTGCGATAATCTTGGTGAGTCTTCTGTCAGAAGTATGCAGAATCATCGAGATCGCTCTATTCGAGCTATTTAATGCGAGAAACACGTTATCAGGTGTTTTCATCACTCCACAGGGCGTTTGATATGCAGAACCGGCGATATCTTGGTTTTCGTGGGGTTTCAAGCTGAGATATGCATTTTTTACGATAATCTTGGTGAGACTTCTGTCGGAAGTATGCTTAGTAATCGAGATCGCTCGTTTCGAGCTATTTAATGCGAGAAACACGTTATCTGGTGTTTTCACCACTCCACAGTGCGTATGATATGCAGAACCGGCGATATCTGGGTTTTCGTGGGGTTTCAAGCTTAGATATGCATTTTCAGCGATAATCTTGGAGAGACTTCTGTCCGAAGTATGCTGAAACATCGAGATCGCTCTTTTCGAGCTAGTTAATGCGAGAAAAACCTTATCCGGTTGTTTCACCACTCCACAGTGCGCTTGATTTGCAGAACCAGCGATATCTTCGCTTTCGTGGGGTATCAAGGTGAGATATGCATTTCCTGCGATAATCTTGGTGAGACTTCTGTCCGAAGTATGCAGAAACGTCGAGAGCGCTCTTTTCGAGCTATTTAATGCGAGATACACGTTTTCTGGGGTTTTCACCACTCCACAGTTCGTTGGATATGCAGAACCGGAGATATCTTGGTTTTCGTGGGGTTTCAAGCTGCGATATGCATTTCCTGCGATAATCTTGGTGAGACTTCTGTCCGAAGTATGCTGAATCATCGGGATCGCACTTTTCGAGCTATTTAATGCGAGAAACACGTTCTCTGGATGTTTCACCACTCCACAGTGCGTTTGATGTGCAGAACAGGCGATATCTTGATTTTCGTGGTGTTTCCAGCTGAGATATGCATTTTCGGCGATAATCTTGGTGGGTCTTTTGTCAGAAGTATGCAGAAACATCGAGAGCGCTCTTTTCGAGCTATTTAATGTGAGAAACTCGTTTTCTGGGGTTTTCACTACTCCGCAGTGCGTTTGATATGCAGAACCAGCGATATCTTGGTTTCCGAGGGGCTTCAAGCTGAGATATGCATTTCCTGCAATAATATTGGTGAGACTTCAGTCAGATGTATACAGAATCTTCGAGATCGCACTTTTCTAGCTATTTAATGCGAAAAAACAAGTTTTCTGTGTCTTTGACCACTCCACAGTGCGTTTGATATGTAGAGCCGCCGATAACTTGGTTTTCATGGGGTTTCCAACTGAAATATGCATTTTCTGCGATAATCTTGGTGTTTCATCTATACGAAGTATGCAGAATCATCGAGAACGCTCGTTTCGAGCTACTTAATGCGAGAAACACGTTCTCTGGTGTTTTCACCACTCCACAGTGCGTTTGACATGCAGAACCGGCGATATTTTGGTTTCGCTCGGGTTTCAAGCTGAGATATGCATTTTCTACGATAAACCTGCCGAGACTTCTGTCAGAAGTATGCAGAATCTTCGAGAACGCTCTTTTCGAGCTACTTAATCCGCGAAACACGTTTTCTGGTGTTTTCACTACTCCACGGTACGTTTGATGTGCAGAACCGGAGATAACTCGGTTTTCGTCGGGTTTCAAGCTGAGATATGCATTTTCTACGATAATCTTGGTGAGACTTCTGTCCGAAGTATGCAGAATCATCGAGATCGCTCTATTCGAGTTATTTAATGCGACAAACACGTTATCCGGTGTTTTCACCACTCCACAGAGGGTTTGATATGCAGAACCGGCGATATCTTGGTTTTCGTGGGGTTTCAAGCTGAGATATGCATTTTTTCCGATAATCTTGGTGAGACTTCTGTCCGAAGTATGAAGAAGCATCGAGATCGCTCAATTCGAGCTATTTAATGCGAGAAATACGTTTTCTGGGGTTTTCACCACTCCACAGTGCGTTTGATATGCAGAACACTGCGATATCTTGGTTTTCGTGGGGTTTGAAGCTGAGATATGCATTTTTTACGGTAATTTTGGTGAGTCTTCTGTCCGAAGTATGCTTAATTATCGAGATCGCTCGTTTAGAGCTATTCAATGCGAGAAACACGTCATCTGGTGTTTTCACCACTCCACAGTGCGTATGATATGCAGAACCGGCGATATCTTGGTTTTGTGGTGTTTCAAGCTGAGATATGCATTTTCTGCGATAATCTTGGTGAGACTTCTGTCCGAAGTATGCAGAATCATCGAGATCGCTCTTTTCGAGCTAGTTAATGCGAGAAAAACCTTATCCGGTGTTTTCACCACTCCACAGTGCGTTCGATATGCTGAACACAGCGATATCTTGGTTTTCGTGGGGTTTCAAGCTGAGATATGCATTTTCTGCGATAATCTTGTTGAGACTTCTGTCAGAAGTATGCAGAATCATCGAGATCGCTCGTTTCGAGCTATTTAATGCGAGAAACACGTTATCTGGTGTTTTCACCACTCCACAGTTCGATGGATATGCAGAACAGTAGATATCCTGGTTTTCGTGGGGTTTCAAGCAGAGATATGCATTTTCTGCGATAAGCATGGTGAGACTTCTGTTAGAAGTATGCAGAATCATCGAGATCGCTCGTTTCGAGCTATTTAATGCGCGAAACATGTTATCTGGTGTTTTCACCACTCCACAGTGCGTTGGATATGCAGAACCGCAGATATTTTGGTTTTCGTGGGGTTTCAAGCTGAGATATGCATTTTCTGCGATAATGTTAGTGAGACTTCTGTTAGAAGTATGCTGAATCATCGAGATCGCTCTTTTCGAGCTAGTTAGTGCGAGAAACACGTTATCTGGTGATTTCACCACTCCACAGTGCGGTCGATATGCAGAACAGTACATATCTTGGTTTTCGTGGGGTTTCAAGCTGAGATATGCATTTTCTGCGATAATCTTGTTGAGACTTCTGGCAGAAGTATGCAGAATCATCGAGATCGCTCGTTTCGAGCTACTTAATGCGCGAAACATGTTATCTGGTGTTTTCACCACTCCACAGTGCGTTGGATATGCAGAACCGCAGATATTTTGGTTTTCGTGGGGTTTCAAGCTGAGATATGCATTTTCTGCGATAATCTTAGTGAGACTTCTGTCCGAATTATGCTTAATTATCGAGATCGCACGTTTCGAGCAATTCAATGCGAGAAACACGTTATCTGGTGTTTTCACCACTCCACAGTGCGTATGATATGCAGAACCGGCGATATATTGGTTTTCGTGGGGTTTCAAGCTGAGATATGCATTTCCTGCGATAATCTTAGTGAGACTTCTGTCCGAATTATGCTTAATTATCGAGATCGCACGTTTCGAGCAATTCAATGCGAGAAACACGTTATCTGGTGTTTTCACCACTCCACATTGCGTATGATATGCAGAACCGGCGATATCTTGGTTTTCGTGGGGTTTCAAGCTGAAATATGCATTTTCTGCGATCATCTTGGTGAGACTTCTGTCCGAAGTATGCTGAAACATCGAGATCGCTCTTTTCGAGCTAGTTAATGCGAGAAAAACCTTATCCGGAGTTTTCACCACTCCACAGTGCGTTTGATGTGCAGAACCGGCGATATCATGGTTTTCGTGGGGTTTCAAGCTGAGATATGCATTTTCTGCGATAATCTTGTTGAGACTTCTGTCCGAAGTATGCTGAATCATCGAGATCGCTCTTTTCGAGCTAGTTAGTGCGAGAAACACGTTATCTGGTGTTTTCACCACTCCACAGTGCGTTAGACATGCAGAGCCGGAGATATCTTCGTTTCGGTCGGGTTTCAAGCTGAGATATGCATTTTCTACGATAATATTGGTGAGACCTCTGTCAGAAGTATGCAGAATCATCTAGATCGCTCGTTTCGTGCTATTTAATGCGAAAAGACAAGTTTTCTGGTGTTTTCATCACTCCACAGGGCGTTTGATATGCAGAACCGGCGATATCTTGGTTTTCGTGGGGTTTCCAGCTGAGATATGCATTTTCTGCGATAATCTTGGTGAGACTTTAGTCAGAAGTATGCAGAATCATCTAGATCGCTCGTTTCGAGCTACTTAATGCGAAAAAACAAGTTTTCTGGTGTTTTGACCACTCCACAGTGCGTTTGATATGTAGAGCCGCCGATAACTTGGTTTTCGTGGGATTTCCAGCTGAAATATGCATTTTCTGCGATAATATTGGTGAGACTTCCGTCAGATGTATGCAGAATCATCTAGATCGCTCGTTTCGAGCTACTTAATGCGAAAAGACAAGTTTTCTGGTGTTTTGACCACTCCACAGTGCGTTTGATATGTAGAGCCGCCGATAACTTGGTTTTCGTGGGGTTTCCAGCTGGAATATGCATTTTCAGCGATAATCTTGGTGAGTCTTCTGTCAGAAGTATGTAGAATCATCGAGATCGCTCTATTCGAGCTATGTAATGCGAGAAACACGTTATCTGGTGTTTTCATCATTCCACAGGGCGTTTGATATGCAGAATCGGCGATATCTTGGTTTTCGTGGGGTTTCCAGCTGAGATATGCATTTTCTGCGATAATCTTGGTGAGTCTTCTGCCAGAAGTATGCAGAATCATCTAGATCGCTCGTTTCGAGCTATTTAATGCGAAAAGACAAGTTTTCTGGTGTTTTCAACACTCCACAGGGCGTTTGATATGCAGAACCGGCGATATCTTGGTTTTCGTGGGGTTTCCAGCTGAGATATGCATTTTCTGCGATAATCTTGGTGAGACTTTAGTCAGAAGTATGCAGAATCATCTAGATCGCTCGTTTCGAGCTATTTAATGCGAGAAACACGTTTTCTGGTGTATTCACCACTCCACAGTGCGTTAGACAAGCAGAACCGGAGATATCTTCGTTTCGGTCGGGTTTCAAGCTGAGATATGCATTTTCTACGATAATATTGGTGAGACCTCTGTCAGAAGTATGCAGAATCATCTAGATCGCTCGTTTCGAGCTATTTAATGCGAAAAGACAAGTTTTCTGGTGTTTTCATCACTCCACAGGGCGTTTGATATGCAGAACCGGCGATATCTTGGTTTTCGTGGGGTTTCCAGCTGGAATATGCATTTTCAGCGATAATCTTGGTGAGTCTTCCGTCAGAAGTATGCAGAATCATCGAGATCGCTCTATTCGAGCTATGTAATGCGAGAAACACGTTATCTGGTGTTTTCATCATAACACAGGGCGTTTGATATGCAGAATCGGCGATATCTTGGTTTTCGTGGGGTTTCCAGCTGAGATATGCATTTTCTGCGATAATCTTGGTGAGTCTTCTGCCAGAAGTATGCAGAATCATCTAGATCGCTCTTTTCGAGCTATTTAATGCGAGAAACACGTTATCTGGTGTTTTCATCACTCCACAGCGCGTTTGATATGCAGAACCGGCGATATCTTGGTTTTCGTGGGGTTTCCAGCTGAGATATGCATTTTCTGCGATAATCTTGGTGAGACTTTAGTCAGAAGTATGCAGAATCATCTAGATCGCTCGTTTCGAGCTACTTAATGCGAAAAAACAAGTTTTCTGGTGTTTTGACCACTCCACAGTGCGTTTGATATGTAGAGCCGCCGATAACTTGGTTTTCTTGGGATTTCCAGCTGAAATATGCATTTTCTGCGATAATATTGGTGAGACTTCAGTCAGAAGTATGCAGAATCATCTAGATCGCTCGTTTCGAGCTATTTAATGCGAAAAGACAAGTTTTCTGGTGTTTTGACCACTCCACAGTGCGTTTGATATGTAGAGCCGCCGATAACTTGGTTTTCGTGGGGTTTCCAGCTGAAATATGCATTTTCTGCGATAATCTTGGTGAGTCTTCTGTCAGAAGTATGCAGAATCATCGAGATCGCTCTATTCGAGCTATTTAATGCGAGAAACACGTTATCAGGTGTTTTCATCACTCCACAGGGCGTTTGATATGCAGAACCGGCGATATCTTGGTTTTCGTGGGGTTTCAAGCTGAGATATGCATTTTTTACGATAATCTTGGTGAGACTTCTGTCGGAAGTATGCTTAGTCATCGAGATCGCTCGTTTCGAGCTATTTAATGCGAGAAACACGTTATCTGGTGTTTTCACCACTCCACAGTGCGTATGATATGCAGAACCGGCGATATCTGGGTTTTCGTGGGGTTTCAAGCTTAGATATGCATTTTCAGCGATAATCTTGGAGAGACTTCTGTCCGAAGTATGCTGAAACATCGAGATCGCTCTTTTCGAGCTAGTTAATGCGAGAAAAACCTTATCCGGTTGTTTCACCACTCCACAGTGCGCTTGATTTGCAGAACCAGCGATATCTTCGCTTTCGTGGGGTATCAAGGTGAGATATGCATTTCCTGCGATAATCTTGGTGAGACTTCTGTCCGAAGTATGCAGAAACGTCGAGAGCGCTCTTTTCGAGCTATTTAATGCGAGATACACGTTTTCTGGGGTTTTCACCACTCCACAGTTCGTTGGATATGCAGAACCGGAGATATCTTGGTTTTCGTGGGGTTTCAAGCTGCGATATGCATTTCCTGCGATAATCTTGGTGAGACTTCTGTCCGAAGTATGCTGAATCATCGGGATCGCACTTTTCGAGCTATTTAATGCGAGAAACACGTTCTCTGGATGTTTCACCACTCCACAGTGCGTTTGATGTGCAGAACAGGCGATATCTTGATTTTCGTGGTGTTTCCAGCTGAGATATGCATTTCCTGCAATAATGTTGGTGAGACTTCAGTCAGATGTATACAGAATCTTCGAGATCGCACTTTTCTAGCTATTTAATGCGAAAAAACAAGTTTTCTGGGTCTTTGACCACTCCACAGTGCGTTTGATATGTAGAGCCGCCGATAACTTGGTTTTCATGGGGTTTCCAGCTGAAATATGCATTTTCTGCGATAATCTTGGTGTTTCATCTATACGAAGTATGCAGAATCATCGAGAACGCTCGTTTCGAGCTACTTAATGCGAGAAACACGTTCTCTGGTGTTTTCACCACTCCACAGTGCGTTTGACATGCAGAACCGGCGATATTTTGGTTTCGCTCGGGTTTCAAGCTGAGATATGCATTTTCTACGATAAACCTGCCGAGACTTCTGTCAGAAGTATGCAGAATCTTCGAGAACGCTCTTTTCGAGCTACTTAATACGCGAAACACGTTTTCTGGTGTTTTCACCACTCCACGGTACGTTTGATGTGCAGAACCGGAGATAACTCGGTTTTCGTCGGGTTTCAAGCTGAGATATGCATTTTCTACGATAATCTTGGTGAGACTTCTGTCCGAAGTATGCAGAATCATCGAGATCGCTCTATTCGAGTTATTTAATGCGACAAACACGTTATCCGGTGTTTTCACCACTCCACAGAGGGTTTGATATGCAGAACCGGCGATATCTTGGTTTTCGTGGGGTTTCAAGCTGAGATACGCATTTTCTGCGATAATCTTGGTGAGACTTCTGTTAGAAGTATGCAGAAGCATCGAGATCGCTCGTTTCGAGCTAGTTAATGCGAGAAACACGTTATCTGGTGTTATCACCACTCCACAGTGCGTTTGATATGCAGAACCGGCAACATCTTGATTTTCGTGAGGTTTCGTGCTGAGATATGCATTTTCTGCGATAATCTTGGTGAGACTTTAGTCAGAAGTATGCAGAATCATCTAGATCGCTCGTTTCGAGCTATTTAATGCGAGAAACACGTTTTCTGGTGTATTCACCACTCCACAGTGCGTTAGACAAGCAGAACCGGAGATATCTTCGTTTCGGTCGGGTTTCAAGCTGAGATATGCATTTTCTACGATAATATTGGTGAGACCTCTGTCAGAAGTATGCAGAATCATCTAGATCGCTCGTTTCGAGCTATTTAATGCGAAAAGACAAGTTTTCTGGTGTTTTCATCACTCCACAGGGCGTTTGATATGCAGAACCGGCGATATCTTGGTTTTCGTGGGGTTTCCAGCTGGAATATGCATTTTCAGCGATAATCTTGGTGAGTCTTCGGTCAGAAGTATGCAGAATCATCGAGATCGCTCTATTCGAGCTATGTAATGCGAGAAACACGTTATCTGGTGTTTTCATCATTCCACAGGGCGTTTGATATGCAGAATCGGCGATATCTTGGTTTTCGTGGGGTTTCCAGCTGAGATATGCATTTTCTGCGATAATCTTGGTGAGTCTTCTGCCAGAAGTATGCAGAATCATCTTGATCGCTCTTTTCGAGCTATTTAATGCGAGAAACACGTTATCTGGTGTTTTCATCACTCCACAGCGCGTTTGATATGCAGAACCGGCGATATCTTGGTTTTCGTGGGGTTTCCAGCTGAGATATGCATTTTCTGCGATAATCTTGGTGAGACTTTAGTCAGAAGTATGCAGAATCATCTAGATCGCTCGTTTCGAGCTACTTAATGCGAAAAAACAAGTTTTCTGGTGTTTTGACCACTCCACAGTGCGTTTGATATGTAGAGCCGCCGATAACTTGGTTTTCTTGGGATTTCCAGCTGAAATATGCATTTTCTGCGATAATATTGGTGAGACTTCAGTCAGAAGTATGCAGAATCATCTAGATCGCTCGTTTCGAGCTATTTAATGCGAAAAGACAAGTTTTCTGGTGTTTTGACCACTCCACAGTGCGTTTGATATGTAGAGCCGCCGATGACTTGGTTTTCGTGGGGTTTCCAGCTGAAATATGCATTTTCTGCGATAATCTTGGTGAGTCTTCTGTCAGAAGTATGCAGAATCATCGAGATCGCTCTATTCGAGCTATTTAATGCGAGAAACACGTTATCAGGTGTTTTCATCACTCCACAGGGCGTTTGATATGCAGAACCGGCGATATCTTGGTTTTCGTGGGGTTTCAAGCTGAGATATGCATTTTTTACGATAATCTTGGTGAGACTTCTGTCGGAAGTATGCTTAGTCATCGAGATCGCTCGTTTCGAGCTATTTAATGCGAGAAACACGTTATCTGGTGTTTTCACCACTCCACAGTGCGTATGATATGCAGAACCGGCGATATCTGGGTTTTCGTGGGGTTTCAAGCTTAGATATGCATTTTCAGCGATAATCTTGGAGAGACTTCTGTCCGAAGTATGCTGAAACATCGAGATCGCTCTTTTCGAGCTAGTTAATGCGAGAAAAACCTTATCCGGTTGTTTCACCACTCCACAGTGCGCTTGATTTGCAGAACCAGCGATATCTTCGCTTTCGTGGGGTATCAAGGTGAGATATGCATTTCCTGCGATAATCTTGGTGAGACTTCTGTCCGAAGTATGCAGAAACGTCGAGAGCGCTCTTTTCGAGCTATTTAATGCGAGATACACGTTTTCTGGGGTTTTCACCACTCCACAGTTCGTTGGATATGCAGAACCGGAGATATCTTGGTTTTCGTGGGGTTTCAAGCTGCGATATGCATTTCCTGCGATAATCTTGGTGAGACTTCTGTCCGAAGTATGCTGAATCATCGGGATCGCACTTTTCGAGCTATTTAATGCGAGAAACACGTTCTCTGGATGTTTCACCACTCCACTGTGCGTTTGATGTGCAGAACAGGCGATATCTTGATTTTCGTGGTGTTTCCAGCTGAGATATGCATTTTCGGCGATAATCTTGGTGGGTCTTTTGTCAGAAGTATGCAGAAACATCGAGAGCGCTCTTTTCGAGCTATTTAATGTGAGAAACTCGTTTTCTGGGGTTTTCACTACTCCGCAGTGCGTTTGATATGCAGAACCAGCGATATCTTGGTTTCCGAGGGGCTTCAAGCTGAGATATGCATTTCCTGCAATAATATTGGTGAGACTTCAGTCAGATGTATACAGAATCTTCGAGATCGCACTTTTCTAGCTATTTAATGTGAAAAAACAAGTTTTCTGGGTCTTTGACCACTCCACAGTGCGTTTGATATGTAGAGCCGCCGATAACTTGGTTTTCATGGGGTTTCCAGCTGAAATTGCATTTTCTGCGATAATCTTGGTGTTTCATCTATACGAAGTATGCAGAATCATCGAGAACGCTCGTTTCGAGCTACTTAATGCGAGAAACACGTTCTCTGGTGTTTTCACCACTCCACAGTGCGTTTGACATGCAGAACCGGCGATATTTTGGTTTCGCTCGGGTTTCAAGCTGAGATATGCATTTTCTACGATAAACCTGCCGAGACTTCTGTCAGAAGTATGCAGAATCTTCGAGAACGCTCTTTTCGAGCTACTTAATCCGCGAAACACGTTTTCTGGTGTTTTCACCACTCCACGGTACGTTTGATGTGCAGAACCGGAGATAACTCGGTTTTCGTCGGGTTTCAAGCTGAGATATGCATTTTCTACGATAATCTTGGTGAGACTTCTGTCCGAAGTATGCAGAATCATCGAGATCGCTCTATTCGAGTTATTTAATGCGACAAACACGTTATCCGGTGTTTTCACCACTCCACAGAGGGTTTGATATGCAGAACCGGCGATATCTTGGTTTTCGTGGGGTTTCAAGCTGAGATACGCATTTTCTGCGATAATCTTGGTGAGACTTCTGTTAGAAGTATGCAGAAGCATCGAGATCGCTCGTTTCGAGCTAGTTAATGCGAGAAACACGTTATCTGGTGTTATCACCACTCCACAGTGCGTTTGATATGCAGAACCGGCAACATCTTGATTTTCGTGAGGTTTCGTGCTGAGATATGCATTTTCTGCGATAATATTGGTGAGACTTCAGTCAGAAGTATGCAGAATCATCTAGATCGCTCTTTTCGAGCTATTTAATACGAAAAAACAAGTTTTCTGGTGTTTTCACCACTCCACAGTGCGTTTGATATGCAGAACCGGCGATATTTTGGTTTTCGTCGGGTTTCAAGCTGAGATATGCATTTTCTACGAAAATCTTGGTGAAACATCTGTCCGAAGTATGCAGAAACATCGAGAGCGCTCTTTTCGAGCTATCTAATGCGAGAAACTCGTTTTTTGGGGTTTTCACCACTCCACAGTTCGTTGGATATGCAGAACAGTAGATATCTTGGTTTTCGTGGGGTTGCAAGCTGAGATATGCATTTCCTGCGATAATGTTGGTGAGACTTCAGTCCGAAGTATGCTGAATCATCTAGATCGCTCTTTTCGAGCTATCTAATGCGAGAAACACGTTATCTGGTGTTTTCACCACTCCGCAGTGCGTTTGATATGCAGAACCAGCGATATCTTGGTTTTCGTGGGGCTTCAAGCTGAGATATGCATTTTCTGCAATAATATTGGTGAGACTTCAGTCAGAAGTATGCAGAATCTTCGAGATCGCACTTTTCTAGCTATTAAATGCGAGAAACACGTTATCTGGTGTTTTCACCACTCCACAGTGCGTTTGATATGCAGTACCAGCGATATCTTGGTTTTCGTGGGGTTTCAAGCTGAGATATGCATTTTCTGCAATAATATTGGTGAGACTTCAGTCACAAGTATGCAGAATCATCTAGATCGCTCTTTTCGAACTATTTAATGCGAAAAAACAAGTTTTCTGGTGTTTTGACCACTCCACAGTGCGTTTGATATGTAGAGCCGCCGATAACTTGGTTTTCATGGGGTTTCCAGCTGAAATATGCATTTTCTGCGATAATCTTGGTGTTTCATCTATACGAAGTATGCAGAATCATCGAGAACGCTCGTTTCGAGCTACTTAATGCGAGAAACACGGTATCTGGTGTTTTCACCACTCCACAGTTTGTTTGATATGCAGAACCAGCGATATCTTGGCTTTCGTGGGGTTTCAAGCTGGGATATGCATTTTCTGCAATAATATTGGTGAGACTTCAGTCACAAGTATGCAGAATCATCTAGATCGCTCTTTTCGAGCTATTTAATGCGAAAAAACACGTTTTCTGGTGTTTTCAACACTCCACAGTACGTTTGACATGCAGAACCGGAGATATCTTGGTTTCGGTCGGGTTTCAAGCTGAGATATGCATTTTCTACGATAACCCTGGCGAGACTTCTGTAAGAAGTATGCAGAATCTTGGAGAACGCTCTTTTCGAGCTACTTAATGCGCGAAACACGTTTTCTGGTGTTTTCACCACTCCACGGTACGTTTGATGTGCAGAACCGGAGATAACTCTGTTTTCGTCGGGTTTCAAGCTGAGATATGCATTTTCTACGATAATCTTGGTGAGACTTCTGTCCGAAGTATGCAGAATCATCGAGATCGCTCAATTCGAGTTATTTAATGCGACAAACACGTTATCCGGTGTTTTCACCACTCCACAGTGCGTTTGATATGCAGAACCGGCGATATCTTGGTTTTCGTGGGGTTTCAAGCTGAGATATGCATTTTCTGCGATAATCTTGGTGAGACTTCTGTTAGAAGTATGCAGAAGCATCGAGATCGCTCGTTTCGAGCTATTTAATGCGAGAAACACGTTATCTGGTGTGATCACCACTCCACAGTGCGTTTGATATGCAGAACCGGCAACATCTTGATTTTCGTGAGGTTTCGTGCTGAGATATGCATTTTCTGCGATAATATTGGTGAGACTTCAGTCAGAAGTATGCAGAATCATCTAGATCGCTCTTTTCGAGCTATTTAATGCGAGAAACACGTTTTCTGGGGTTTTCACAACTCCACAGTTCGTTGGATATGCAGAACAGTAGATATCTTGGTTTTCGTGGGGTTTCAAGCAGAGATATGCATTTTCTGCGATAATCTTGGTGAGACTTCTGTCCGAAGTATGCAGAATCATCGAGATCGCTCGTTTCGAGCTATTTAATGCGAGAAACACGTTATCTGGTGTTTTTACCACTCCACAGTGCGTTGGATATGCAGAACCGGAGATATTTTGGTTTTCGTCGGGTTTCAAATTGAGATATGCAATTTCTTCGATAAGCTTGGTGAAACATCTGTCCGAAGTATGCAGAAAAGTCGAGAGCTCTCTTTTCGAGCTATTTAATGCGAGAAACACGTTTTCTGGGGTTTTCACCAGTCTACAGTTCGTTGGATATGCAGAACAGTAGATATCTTGGTTTTCATGGGGTTTCAAGCAGAGATATGCATTTTCTGCGATAATCTTGGTGAGACTTCTGTTAGAAGTATGCAGAATCATCGAGATCGCACTTTTCGAGCTATTTAATGCGAGAAACACGTTATCTGGTGTTTTCACCACTCCACAGTTGGTTTGATATGCAGAACAGTAGATATCTTGGTTTTCGTGGGGTTTCAAGCTGAGATATGCATTATCTGCGATAATCTTGTTGAGACTTCTGTCCGAAGTATGCAGAATCATCGAGATCGCTCGTTTCGAGCTACTTAATGCGAGAAACACGGTATCTGGTGTTATCACCACTCCACAGTGCGTTGGATATGCAGAGCAGTAGATATCTTGGTTTTCGTCGGGTTTCAAGCTGAGATATGCATTTTCTACGATAAGCTTGGTGAAACATCTGTCCGAAGTATGCAGAAACATCGAGAGCGCTCTTTTCGAGCTATTTAATGCGAGAAACACGTTTTCTGGTGTTTTCACCACTCCACAGTACGTTTGACATGCAGAACCGGAGATATCTTGGTTTCGGTCGGGTTTCAAGCTGAGATATGCATTTTCTACGATAATCCTGGTGAGACTTCTGTCTGAAGTATGCAGAATCTTCGAGAACGCTCTTTTCGAGCTACTTACTGCGCGAAACACGTTTTCTGGTGTTTTCACCACTCCACGGTACGTTTGATGTGCAGAACCGGAGATAACTCGGTTTTCGTTGGGTTTCAAGCTGAGATATGCATTTTCTACGATAATCATGGTGAGACTTCTGTCAGAAGTATCCAGGATCTTCGAGATCGCTCTTTTCGAGCTATTTAATGCGAGAAACACGTTCTCTGGTTGTTTTCACCACTCCACAGTGCGTTTGATATGCAGAACCGGCGACATCTTTGATTTCGTCGGGGTTCAAGTTGAGATATGCATTTTCTACGATAATCTTGGTGGGTCTTTTGTCAGAAGTATGCAGAATCATCTAGATCGCTCTTTTCGAGCTATTTAATGCGAGAAACACGTTATCTGGTGTTTTCACCACTCCACAGTGCGTTTGATATGCAGTACCAGCGATATCTTGGTTTTCGTGGGGTTTCAAGCTGAGATATGCATTTTTTACGATAATCTTGGTGAGACTTCTGTCCGATGTAGGCAGAATCATCGAGATCGCTCTATTCGAGCTATTTAATGCGACAAACACGTTATCTGGTGTTTTCAGCACTCCACAGTGCGTTTGATATGCAGAACCAGCGATAGCTTGGTTTTCGTGGGGTTTCTAGCTGAGATATGCATTTTATACGATAATCTTGGTGAGACATCTGTCCGAAGTATGCTTAATTAACGAGATCGCTCGTTTCGAGCTATTTAATGCGAGAAACACGTTATCTAGTGTTTTCACCACTCCACAGTGCGTTGGAAATGCAGAACAGTAGATATCTTGTTTTTCGTGGGGTTTCAAGCAGAGATATGCATTTTCTGCGATAATCTTGGTGAGACTTCTGTCCGAAGTATGCAGAATCATCGAGATCGCTCGTTTCGAGCTATTTAATGCGAGAAACACGTTATCTGGTGTTTTTACCACTCCACAGTGCGTTGGATATGCAGAACCGGAGATATTTTGGTTTTCGTCGGGTTTCAAGCTGAGATATGCATTTTCTACGATAAGCTTGGTGAAACATCTGTCCGAAGTATGCAGAAACGTCGAGAGCGCTCTTTTCGAGCTATTTAGTGCGAGAAACACGTTTTCTGGGATTTTCACCACTCCACAGTTCGTTGGATATGCAGAACAGTAGATATCTTGGTTTTCGTGGGGTTTCAAGCAGAGATATGCATTTTCTGCGATAATCTTGGTGAGACTTCTGTCCGAAGTATGCAGAATCATCGAGATCGCTCGTTTCGAGCTATTTAATGCGAGAAACACGTTATCAGGTGTTTTCATCACTCCACAGGGCGTTTGATATGCAGAACCGGCGATATCTTGGTTTTCGTGGGGTTTCAAGCTGAGATATGCATTTTTTACGATAATCTTGGTGAGACTTCTGTCGGAAGTATGCTTAGTCATCGAGATCGCTCGTTTCGAGCTATTTAATGCGAGAAACACGTTATCTGGTGTTTTCACCACTCCACAGTGCGTATGATATGCAGAACCGGCGATATCTGGGTTTTCGTGAGGTTTCAAGCTTAGATATGCATTTTCAGCGATAATCTTGGAGAGACTTCTGTCCGAAGTATGCTGAAACATCGAGATCGCTCTTTTCGAGCTAGTTAATGCGAGAAAAACCTTATCCGGTTGTTTCACCACTCCACAGTGCGCTTGATTTGCAGAACCAGCGATATCTTCGCTTTCGTGGGGTATCAAGGTGAGATATGCATTTCCTGCGATAATCTTGGTGAGACTTCTGTCCGAAGTATGCAGAAACGTCGAGAGCGCTCTTTTCGAGCTATTTAATGCGAGATACACGTTTTCTGGGGTTTTCACCACTCCACAGTTCGTTGGATATGCAGAACCGGAGATATCTTGGTTTTCGTGGGGTTTCAAGCTGCGATATGCATTTCCTGCGATAATCTTGGTGAGACTTCTGTCCGAAGTATGCTGAATCATCGGGATCGCACTTTTCGAGCTATTTAATGCGAGAAACACGTTCTCTGGATGTTTCACCACTCCACTGTGCGTTTGATGTGCAGAACAGGCGATATCTTGATTTTCGTGGTGTTTCCAGCTGAGATATGCATTTTCGGCGATAATCTTGGTGGGTCTTTTGTCAGAAGTATGCAGAAACATCGAGAGCGCTCTTTTCGAGCTATTTAATGTGAGAAACTCGTTTTCTGGGGTTTTCACTACTCCGCAGTGCGTTTGATATGCAGAACCAGCGATATCTTGGTTTCCGAGGGGCTTCAAGCTGAGATATGCATTTCCTGCAATAATATTGGTGAGACTTCAGTCAGATGTATACAGAATCTTCGAGATCGCACTTTTCTAGCTATTTAATGTGAAAAAACAAGTTTTCTGGGTCTTTGACCACTCCACAGTGCGTTTGATATGTAGAGCCGCCGATAACTTGGTTTTCATGGGGTTTCCAGCTGAAATTGCATTTTCTGCGATAATCTTGGTGTTTCATCTATACGAAGTATGCAGAATCATCGAGAACGCTCGTTTCGAGCTACTTAATGCGAGAAACACGTTCTCTGGTGTTTTCACCACTCCACAGTGCGTTTGACATGCAGAACCGGCGATATTTTGGTTTCGCTCGGGTTTCAAGCTGAGATATGCATTTTCTACGATAAACCTGCCGAGACTTCTGTCAGAAGTATGCAGAATCTTCGAGAACGCTCTTTTCGAGCTACTTAATCCGCGAAACACGTTTTCTGGTGTTTTCACCACTCCACGGTACGTTTGATGTGCAGAACCGGAGATAACTCGGTTTTCGTCGGGTTTCAAGCTGAGATATGCATTTTCTACGATAATCTTGGTGAGACTTCTGTCCGAAGTATGCAGAATCATCGAGATCGCTCTATTCGAGTTATTTAATGCGACAAACACGTTATCCGGTGTTTTCACCACTCCACAGAGGGTTTGATATGCAGAACCGGCGATATCTTGGTTTTCGTGGGGTTTCAAGCTGAGATACGCATTTTCTGCGATAATCTTGGTGATACTTCTGTTAGAAGTATGCAGAAGCATCGAGATCGCTCGTTTCGAGCTAGTTAATGCGAGAAACACGTTATCTGGTGTTATCACCACTCCACAGTGCGTTTGATATGCAGAACCGGCAACATCTTGATTTTCGTGAGGTTTCGTGCTGAGATATGCATTTTCTGCGATAATATTG
>CATORF010000570.1:52200-396200 GCA_951804975.1 Anthophora plumipes | reverse complement strand
TTTCGGTGATTCTGCACACTTGCAACAGCAGAATCATGAAGATTATCACTGAAAATGCATATCTCAACTGGAAACCCCACGCAAACGAAGATATCGCAGTTTCCGCATATCAAACGCACTGTGGAGTGCTGAAAACACCAGAAAACGTGTTTTTCGCATTCAATAGCACGAAAACAGCGATTTCGGTGATTCTGCACACTTGTAACAGCAGAATCATGAAGATTATCACTGAAAATGCGTATCTCAGCTGGAAACCCCACGCAAACGAAGATATCGCAGTTTCCGCATATCAAACGCTCTGTGGAGTGCTGACAACACCAGAAAACGTGTTTTTCGCATTCAATAGCACGAAAACAGCGATTTCGGTGATTCTGCACACTTGTAACAGCAGAATCATGAAGATTATCACTGAAAATGCATATCTCAGCTGGAAACCCAACGATACCGAAGATATCGCAGTTTCCGCATGTCAAACGCTCTGTGGCGTGCTGAAAACACCAGAAAACGTGTTTTTCGCATTCAATAGCACGAAAACAGCGATTTCGGTGATTCGGCACACTTGTATCAGCAGAATCATGAAGATTATCGCTGAAAATGCATATCTCAGCTGGAAACCCAACGATACCGAAGATATCGCAGTTTCCGCATGTCAAACGCTCTGTGGACTGCTGAAAACACCACAAAACGTGTTTTTCGCATTGAATAGCACGAAACAGCGATTTCGGTGATTCTGCACACCTGTAACTGCAGAATCATGAAGATTATCGCTGAAAATGCATATCTCAGCTGGAAACCCAACGATACCGAAGATATCGCAGTTTCCGCATGTCAAACGCTCTGTGGAGTGCTGAAAACACCACAAAACGTGTTTTTCGCATTCAATAGCACGAAAACAGCGATTTCGGTGATTCTGCACACTTGAAACAGCAGAATCATGAAGATTATCACTGAAAATGCATATCTCAACTGGAAACCCCACGCAAACGAAGATATCGCAGTTTCCGCATATCAAACGCACTGTGGAGTGCTGAAAACACCAGAAAACGTGTTTTTCGCATTCAATAGCACGAACACAGCGATTTCGGTGATTCTGCACACTTGCAACAGCAGAATCATGAAGATTATCACTGAAAATGCATATCTCAACTGGAAACCCCACGCAAACGAAGATATCGCAGTTTCCGCATATCAAACGCACTGTGGAGTGCTGAAAACACCAGAAAACGTGTTTTTCGCATTCAATAGCACGAACACAGCGATTTCGGTGATTCTGCACACTTGCAACAGCAGAATCATGAAGATTATCACTGAAAATGCATATCTCAACTGGAAACCCCACGCAAACGAAGATATCGCAGTTTCCGCATATCAAACGCACTGTGGAGTGCTGAAAACACCAGAAAACGTGTTTTTCGCATTCAATAGCACGAAAACAGCGATTTCGGTGATTCTGCACACTTGTAACAGCAGAATCATGAAGATTATCACTGAAAATGCGTATCTCAGCTGGAAACCCCACGCAAACGAAGATATCGCAGTTTCCGCATATCAAACGCTCTGTGGAGTGCTGACAACACCAGAAAACGTGTTTTTCGCATTCAATAGCACGAAAACAGCGATTTCGGTGATTCTGCACACTTGTAACAGCAGAATCATGAAGATTATCACTGAAAATGCATATCTCAGCTGGAAACCCAACGATACCGAAGATATCGCAGTTTCCGCATGTCAAACGCTCTGTGGCGTGCTGAAAACACCAGAAAACGTGTTTTTCGCATTCAATAGCACGAAAACAGCGATTTCGGTGATTCGGCACACTTGTATCAGCAGAATCATGAAGATTATCGCTGAAAATGCATATCTCAGCTGGAAACCCAACGATACCGAAGATATCGCAGTTTCCGCATGTCAAACGCTCTGTGGCGTGCTGAAAACACCAGAAAACGTGTTTTTCGCATTCAATAGCACGAAAACAGCGATTTCGGTGATTCGGCACACTTGTATCAGCAGAATCATGAAGATTATCGCTGAAAATGCATATCTCAGCTGGAAACCCAACGATACCGAAGATATCGCAGTTTCCGCATGTCAAACGCTCTGTGGAGTGCTGAAAACACCACAAAACGTGTTTTTCGCATTGAATAGCACGAAACAGCGATTTCGGTGATTCTGCACACCTGTAACAGCAGAATCATGAAGATTATCGCTGAAAATGCATATCTCAGCTGGAAACCCAACGATACCGAAGATATCGCAGTTTCCGCATGTCAAACGCTCTGTGGAGTGCTGAAAACACCACAAAACGTGTTTTTCGCATTCAATAGCACGAAAACAGCGATTTCGGTGATTCTGCACACCTGTAACAGCAGAATCATGAAGATTATCGCTGAAAATGCATATCTCAGCTGGAAACCCAACGATACCGAAGATATCGCAGTTTCCGCATGTCAAACGCTCTGTGGAGTGCTGAAAACACCACAAAACGTGTTTTTCGCATTCAATAGCACGAAAACAGCGATTTCGGTGATTCTGCACACTTGAAACAGCAGAATCATGAAGATTATCACTGAAAATGCATATCTCAACTGGAAACCCCACGCAAACGAAGATATCGCAGTTTCCGCATATCAAACGCACTGTGGAGTGCTGAAAACACCAGAAAACGTGTTTTTCGCATTCAATAGCACGAACACAGCGATTTCGGTGATTCTGCACACTTGCAACAGCAGAATCATGAAGATTATCACTGAAAATGCATATCTCAACTGGAAACCCCACGCAAACGAAGATATCGCAGTTTCCGCATATCAAACGCACTGTGGAGTGCTGAAAACACCAGAAAACGTGTTTTTCGCATTCAATAGCACGAAAACTGCGATTTCGGTGATTCTGCACACTTGTAACAGCAGAATCATGAAGATTATCACTGAAAATGCGTATCTCAGCTGGAAACCCCACGCAAACGAAGATATCGCAGTTTCCGCATATCAAACGCTCTGTGGAGTGCTGACAACACCAGAAAACGTGTTTTTCGCATTCAATAGCACGAAAACAGCGATTTCGGTGATTCTGCACACTTGTAACAGCAGAATCATGAAGATTATCACTGAAAATGCATATCTCAGCTGGAAACCCAACGATACCGAAGATATCGCAGTTTCCGCATGTCAAACGCTCTGTGGCGTGCTGAAAACACCAGAAAACGTGTTTTTCGCATTCAATAGCACGAAAACAGCGATTTCGGTGATTCGGCACACTTGTATCAGCAGAATCATGAAGATTATCGCTGAAAATGCATATCTCAGCTGGAAACCCAACGATACCGAAGATATCGCAGTTTCCGCATGTCAAACGCTCTGTGGAGTGCTGAAAACACCACAAAACGTGTTTTTCGCATTGAATAGCACGAAACAGCGATTTCGGTGATTCTGCACACCTGTAACAGCAGAATCATGAAGATTATCGCTGAAAATGCATATCTCAGCTGGAAACCCAACGATACCGAAGATATCGCAGTTTCCGCATGTCAAACGCTCTGTGGCGTGCTGAAAACACCAGAAAACGTGTTTTTCGCATTCAATAGCACGAAAACAGCGATTTCGGTGATTCGGCACACTTGTATCAGCAGAATCATGAAGATTATCGCTGAAAATGCATATCTCAGCTGGAAACCCAACGATACCGAAGATATCGCAGTTTCCGCATGTCAAACGCTCTGTGGAGTGCTGAAAACACCACAAAACGTGTTTTTCGCATTGAATAGCACGAAACAGCGATTTCGGTGATTCTGCACACCTGTAACAGCAGAATCATGAAGATTATCGCTGAAAATGCATATCTCAGCTGGAAACCCAACGATACCGAAGATATCGCAGTTTCCGCATGTCAAACGCTCTGTGGAGTGCTGAAAACACCACAAAACGTGTTTTTCGCATTCAATAGCACGAAAACAGCGATTTCGGTGATTCTGCACACCTGTAACAGCAGAATCATGAAGATTATCGCTGAAAATGCATATCTCAGCTGGAAACCCAACGATACCGAAGATATCGCAGTTTCCGCATGTCAAACGCTCTGTGGAGTGCTGAAAACACCACAAAACGTGTTTTTCGCATTCAATAGCACGAAAACAGCGATTTCGGTGATTCTGCACACTTGAAACAGCAGAATCATGAAGATTATCACTGAAAATGCATATCTCAACTGGAAACCCCACGCAAACGAAGATATCGCAGTTTCCGCATATCAAACGCACTGTGGAGTGCTGAAAACACCAGAAAACGTGTTTTTCGCATTCAATAGCACGAACACAGCGATTTCGGTGATTCTGCACACTTGCAACAGCAGAATCATGAAGATTATCACTGAAAATGCATATCTCAACTGGAAACCCCACGCAAACGAAGATATCGCAGTTTCCGCATATCAAACGCACTGTGGAGTGCTGAAAACACCAGAAAACGTGTTTTTCGCATTCAATAGCACGAAAACTGCGATTTCGGTGATTCTGCACACTTGTAACAGCAGAATCATGAAGATTATCACTGAAAATGCGTATCTCAGCTGGAAACCCCACGCAAACGAAGATATCGCAGTTTCCGCATATCAAACGCTCTGTGGAGTGCTGACAACACCAGAAAACGTGTTTTTCGCATTCAATAGCACGAAAACAGCGATTTCGGTGATTCTGCACACTTGTAACGGCAGAATCATGAAGATTATCACTGAAAATGCGTATCTCAGCTGGAAACCCCACGCAAACGAAGATACCGCAGTTTCCGCATATCAAACGCTCTGTGGAGTGCTGACAACAGCAGAAAACGTGTTTTTCGCATTCAATAGCACGAAAACAGTGTTTTCGGTGATTCTGCACACTTGTAACAGCAGAATCATGAAGATTATCACTGAAAAAGCGTATCTCAGCTGGAAACCCCACATAAACGAAGATATCGCTGTTTCCGCATATCAAACGCACTGTGGAGTGCTGAAAACACCAGAAAACGTGTTTTTCGCATTCAATAGCACGAAAACAGCGATTTCGGTGATTCTGCACCCTTGCAACAGCAGAATCATGAAGATTATCACTGAAAATGCATATCTCAACTGGAAACCCCACGCAAACGAAGATATCGCAGATTCCGCATATCAAACGCACTGTGGAGTGCTGAAAACACCAGAAAACGTGTTTTTCGCATTCAATAGCACGAAACAGCGACTTCGGTGATTCTGCACACTTGCAACAGCAGAATCATGAAGATTATCACTGAAAATGCATATCTCAACTGGAAACCCCACGCAAACGAAGATATCGCAGTTTCCGCATATCAAACGCTCTGTGGAGTGCTGACAACACCAGAAAACGTGTTTTTCGCATTCAATAGTACGAAAACAGTGTTTTCGGTGATTCTGCACACTTGCAACAGCAGAATCATGAAGATTATCACTGAAAATGCATATTTCAACTGGAAACCCCACGCAAACGAAGATATCGCAGTTTCCGCATATCAAACGCTCTGTGGAGTGCTGAAAACACCAGAAAACGTGTTTTTCGCATTCAATAGCACGAAAACAGCGATTTCGGTGATTCTGCACACTTGTAACAGCAGAATCATGAAGATTATCACTGAAAATGCATATCTCAGCTGGAAACCCAACGATACCGAAGATATCGCAGTTTCCGCATGTCAAACGCTCTGTGGCGTGCTGAAAACACCAGAAAACGTGTTTTTCGCATTCAATAGCACGAAAACAGCGATTTCGGTGATTCTGCACACTTGTAACAGCAGAATCATGAAGATTATCACTGAAAATAAGTATCTCAGCTGGAAACCCCACGCAAACGAAGATATCGCAGTTTCCGCATATCAAACGCTCTGTGGAGTGCTGACAACACCAGAAAACGTGTTTTTCGCATTCAATAGCACGAAAACAGCGATTTCGGTGATTCTGCACACTTGTAACGGCAGAATCATGAAGATTATCACTGAAAATGCGTATCTCAGCTGGAAACCCCACGCAAACGAAGATACCGCAGTTTCCGCATATCAAACGCTCTGTGGAGTGCTGACAACAGCAGAAAACGTGTTTTTCGCATTCAACAGCACGAAAACAGTGTTTTCGGTGATTCTGCACCCTTGCAACAGCAGAATCATGAAGATTATCACTGAAAATGCATATCTGAACTGGAAACCCCACGCAAACGAAGATATCGCAGATTCCGCATATCAAACGCACTGTGGAGTGCTGAAAACACCAGAAAACGTGTTTTTCGCATTCAATAGCACGAAACAGCGATTTCGGTGATTCTGCACACTTGCAACAGCAGAATCATGAAGATTATCACTGAAAATGCATATCTCAACTGGAAACCCGACGCAAACGAAGATATCGCAGTTTCCGCATATCAAACGCTCTGTGGAGTGCTGACAACACCAGAAAACGTGTTTTTCGCATTCAATAGTACGAAAACAGTGTTTTCGGTGATTCTGCACACTTGCAACAGCAGAATCATGAAGATTATCACTGAAAATGCATATCTCAGCTGGAAACCCGACGATACCGAAGATATCGCAGTTTCCGCATGTCGAACGCTCTGTGGAGTGCCGAAAACACCAGAAAACGTGTTTTTCGCATTCAATAGCACGAAAACAGCGATTTCGGTGAATCTGCACACTTGTAACAGCAGAATCAGAAAGATTATCACTGAAAATGCTTGTCTCAGCTGGTAACCCAACGATACCGAAGATATCGCACTTTCCGCATGTCAAACGCTCTATGGAGTGCTGAAAACACCAGAAAACGTGTTTTTCGCATTCAATAGCACGAAAACAGCGATTTCGGTGATTCTGCACTCTTGTAACAGCAGAATCATGAGGATTATCACTGAAAATGCGTATCTCAGCTGGAAACCCCACGCAAACGAAAGTATCGCAGTTTCCGCATATCAAACGCTCTGTGGAGTGCTGACAACACCAGAAAACGTGTTTTTCGCATTCAATAGCACGAAAACAGCGATTTCGGTGATTCTGCACACTTGTAACGGCAGAATCATGAAGATTATCACTGAAAAAGCGTATCTCAGCTGGAAACCCCACGCAAACGAAGATATCGCAGTTTCTGCATATCAAACGCACTGTGGAGTGCTGAAAACACCAGAAAACGTGTTTTTCGCATTCAATAGCACGAAACAGCGATTTCGGTGATTCTGCACACTTGTAACAGCAGAATCATGGAGATTATCACTGAAAATGCATATCTCAGCTGGAAACCCAACGATACCGAAGATATCGCAGTTTCCGCATGTCAAACGCTCTGTGGAGTACTGAAAACACCAGAAAACGTGTTTTTCGCATTCAATAGCACGAAAACAGCGATTTCGGTGATTCTGCACACTTGTAACAGCAGAATCATGAAGATTATCACTGAAAATGCATATCTCAGCTGGAAACCCAACGATACTGAAGATATCGCAGTTTCCGCATGTCGAACGCTCTGTGGAGTGCTGAAAACACCAGAAAACGTGTTTTTCGCATTCAATAGCACGAAAAAAGCGATTTCGGTGATTCTGCACACTTGTAGCAGCAGAATCAGAAAGATTATCACTGAAAATGCTTATCTCAGCTGGAAACCCAACGATACCGAAGATATCGCAGTTTCCGCATGTCAAACGCTCTATGGAGTGCTGAAAACACCAGAAAACGTGTTTTTCGCATTCAATAGCTCGAAAACAGCGATTTCGGTGATTCTGCACTCTTGTAACAGCAGAATCATGAAGATTATCACTAAAAATGCATATCTCAGCTGGAAACCCCACGCAAACGTAGATATCGCAGTTTCCGCATGACAAACGCTCTGTGGAGAGCTGAAAACACCACAAAACGTGTTTTTCTCATTCAATAGCACGAAAACAGCGATTTCGGTGATTCTGCACACTTGTAACGGCAGAATCATGAAGATTATCACTGAAAAAGCGTATCTCAGCTGGAAACCCCACGCAAACGAAGATATCGCAGTTTCCGCATATCAAACGCACTGTGGAGTGCTGAAAACACCAGAAAACGTGTTTTTCGCATTCAATAGCACGAATACTGCGATTTCGGTGATTCTGCACACTTGTTACAGCAGAATCATGAAGATTATCACTGAAAATGCATATCTCAGCTGGAAACCCAACGATACCGAAGATATCGCAGTTTCCGCATGTCAAACGCTCTGTGGAGTGCTGAAAACACCACAAAACGTGTTTTTCGCATTCAATAGCACGAAAACAGCGATTTCGGTGATTCTGCACACTTGTAACAGCAGAATCATGAAGATTATCACTGAAAAAGCGTATCTCAGCTGGAAACCCAACGATACCGAAGATATCGCAGTTTCCGCATGTCAAACGCTCTGTGGAGTGCTGAAAACACCACAAAACGTGTTTTTCGCATTGAATAGCACGATAACAGCGATTTCGGTGATTCTGCACACTTGTTACAGCAGAATCATGAAGATTATCACTGAAAATGCATATATCAGCTGGAAACCCAACGATACCGAAGATATCGCAGTTTCCGCATGTCAAACGCTCTGTGGAGTGCTGAAAACACCACAAAACGTGTTTTTCGCATTCAATAGCACGAACACAGCGATTTCGGTGATTCTGCACACTTGTAACAGCAGAATCATGAAGATTATCACTGAAAAAGCGTATCTCAGCTGGAAACCCCACGCAAACGAAGATATCGCAGTTTCCGCATATCAAGCGCACTGTGGAGTGCTGAAAACACCAGAAAACGTGTTTTTCGCATTCAATAGCACGAATACAGCGATTTCGGTGATTCTGCACACTTGTTACAGCAGAACCATGAAGATTATCACTGAAAATGCATATCTCAGCTGGAAACCCAACGATACCGAAGATATCGCAGTTTCCGCATGTCAAACGCTCTGTGGAGTGCTGAAAACACCACAAAACGTGTTTTTCGCATTCAATAGCACGAAAACAGCGATTTCGGTGATTCTGCACACTTGTAACAGCAGAATCATGAAGATTATCACTGAAAAAGCGTATCTCAGCTGGAAACCCAACGATACCGAAGATATCGCAGTTTCCGCATGTCAAACGCTCTGTGGAGTGCTGAAAACACCACAAAACGTGTTTTTCGCATTGAATAGCACGATAACAGCGATTTCGGTGATTCTGCACACTTGTTACAGCAGAATCATGAAGATTATCACTGAAAATGCATATATCAGCTGGAAACCCAACGATACCGAAGATATCGCAGTTTCCGCATGTCAAACGCTCTGTGGAGTGCTGAAAACACCACAAAACGTGTTTTTCGCATTCAATAGCACGAACACAGCGATTTCGGTGATTCTGCACACTTGTATCAGCAGAATCATCAAGATTATCACTGAAAAAGCGTAACTCAGCTGGAAACCCCACGCAAACGAAGATATCGCAGTTTCCGCATATCAAACGCACTGTGGAGTGCTGAAAACACCAGCAAACGTGTTTTTCGCATTCAATAGTACGAAAACAGTGTTTTCGGTGATTCTGCACACTTGTAACAGCAGAATCATGAAGATTATCACTGAAAATGCATATCTCAGCTGGAAACCCAACGATACCGAAGATATCGCAGTTTCCGCATGTCAAAAGCTCTGTGGAGTGCTGAAAACACCAGAAAACGTGTTTTTCGCATGCAATAGCACGAAAACAGCGATTTCGGTGATTCTGCACACTTGCAACAGCAGAATCATGAAGATTATCACTGAAAATGCATATCTCAACTGGAAACCCCACGCAAACGAAGATATCGCAGTTTCCGCATATCCAACGCACTGTGGAGTGCTGAAAATACCAGAAGACGTGTTTTTCGCATTCAATAGCACGAAAACAGCGATTTGTGTGATTCTGCACACTTGTAACAGCAGAATCGTGAAGATTATCGCTGAAAATGCATATCTCAGCTGGAAACCCCACGAAAACGAAGATATCCCTGTTTCTGCACATCAAACGCACTGTCGGGTGCTGAAAACACTAGAAAATGTGTTTTTCGCATTCCATATCACGAACACAGCGATTTCGGTGATTCTGCACACTTGTATCAGCAGAATCATCAAGATTATCACTGAAAAAGCGTAACTCAGCTGGAAACCCCACGCAAACGAAGATATCGCAGTTTCCGCATATCAAACGCACTGTGGAGTGCTGAAAACACCAGCAAACGTGTTTTTCGCATTCAATAGTACGAAAACAGTGTTTTCGGTGATTCTGCACACTTGTAACAGCAGAATCATGAAGATTATCACTGAAAATGCATATCTCAGCTGGAAACCCAACGATACCGAAGATATCGCAGTTTCCGCATGTCAAAAGCTCTGTGGAGTGCTGAAAACACCAGAAAACGTGTTTTTCGCATGCAATAGCACGAAAACAGCGATTTCGGTGATTCTGCACACTTGCAACAGCAGAATCATGAAGATTATTACTGAAAATGCATATCTCAGGTGGAAACCCAACGATACCGAAGATATCGCAGTTTCCGCATGTCAAACGCTCTGTGGAGTGCTGAAAACCCCAGAAAACGTGTTTTTCGCATTCAATAGTACGAAAACAGCGATTTCGGTGATTCTGCACACTTGGAACAGCTGAATCATGAAGATTATCGCTAAAAATGCATATCACAGCTGGAAACAACAACGATACCGAAGATATCCCTGTTTCCGCACATCAAACGCACTGTGGAGTGCTGAAAATACCAGAAAACGTGTTTTTCGCATTCAATAGCACGAAAACAGCGATTTCGGTGATTCTGCACACTTGTAACAGCAGAATCGTGAAGATTATCACTGAAAATGCATATCTCAGCTGGAAACAACAACGATACCGAAGATATCGCAGTTTCCGCATATCAAACGCAGAGTGGAGGGCTGAAAACACCAGAAAACGTGTTTTTCGCATTCAATAGCACGAAAACAGCGTTTTCGGTGATTCTGCACGCTTGTAACAGCAGAATCATGAAGATTATCACTGAAAATGCATATCTCAGCTGGAAACCGCACGCAAACGAAGATATCGCAGTTTCCGCATATCAAACGCAGAGTGGAGTGCTGAAAACACCAGAAAACGTGTTTTTCGCATTCAATAGCACGAAAACAGTGTTTTCGGTGGTTCTGCACACTTGTAACACCAGAATCATGAAGATTATCGCTGAAAATGCTTATCACAGCTGGAAACAACAATGATACCGAAGATATCCCTGTTTCCGCACATCAAACGCACTGTGGAGTGCTGACAACACCAGAAAACGTGTTTTTCGCATTCAATAGCACGAAAACAGAGTTTTCGGTGATTCTGCACACTTGTAACAGCAGAATCATGAAGATTATCACTGAAAAAGCGTATCTCAGCTGGAAACCCCACGCAAACGAAGATATCGCTGTTTCCGCATATCAAACGCACTGTGGAGTGCAGAAAACACCAGAAAACGTGTTATTCGCATTCAATAGCACGAAAACAGCGATTTCGGTGATTCTGCACACTTGCAACAGCAGAATCATGAAGATTATCACTGAAAATGCATATCTCAACTGGAAACCCCACGCAAACGAAGATATCGCAGTTTCCGCATGTCAAACGAACTGTGGAGTGCTGAAAACACCAGAAAACGTGTTTTTCGCATTCAATAGCACGAAACAGCGATTTCGGTGATTCTGCACAATTGCAACAGCAGAATCATGAAGATTATCACTGAAAATGCATATCTCAACTGGAAACCCCACGCAAACGAAGATATCGCAGTTTCCGCATATCAAACGCTCTGTGGAGTGCTGACAACACCAGAAAGCGTGTTTTTCGCATTCAGTAGTACGAGAACAGTGTTTTCGGTGATTCTGCACACTTGCAATAGCAGAATCATGGAGATTATCACTGAAAATGCATATCTCAGCTGGAAACCCAAGGATACCGAAGCTATCGCAGTTTCCGCATGTCAAACGCTCTGTGGAGTGCTGTAAACACCAGAAAACGTGTTCTTCGCATTCAGTAGTACGAAAACAGTGTTTTCGGTGATTCTGCACACTTGTAATAGCAGAATCATGAAGATTATCTCTGAAAATGCATATCTCAGCTGGAAACCCAACGATACCGAAGATATCGCAGTTTCCGCATGTCAAACGCTCTGTGGAGTGCTGTAAACACCAGAAAACGTGTTTTTCGCATTCAATAGCATGAAAACAGCGATTTCGGTGATTCTGCACACTTGTAACAGCAGAATCATGAAGATTATCACTGAAAATGCATATCTCAGCTGGAAACAACAACGATACCGAAGATATCGCAGTTTACGCATATCAAACGCAGAGTGGAGAGCTGAAAACACCAGAAAACGTGTTTTTCGCATTCAATAGCACGAAAACAGCGATTTGTGTGATTCTGCACACTTGTAACAGCAGAATCATGAAGATTATCACTGAAAAAGCGTATCTCAGCTGGAAACCCCACGCAAACGAAGATATCGCAGTTTCCGCATATCAAACGCTCTGTGGAGTGCTGACAACACCAGAAAACGTGTTTTTCGCATTCAGTAGTACGAAAACAGTGTTTTCGGTGATTCTGCACACTTGTAATAGCAGAATCATGAAGATTATCACTGAAAATTCATATCTCAGCTGGAAACCCAACGATACCGAAGATATCGCAGTTTCCGCATGTCAAACGCTCTGTGGAGTGCTGTAAACACCAGAAAACGTGTTTTTCGCATTCAATAGCATGAAAACAGCGATTTCGGTGATTCTGCACACTTGCAACAGCAGAATCATGAAGATTATCACTGAAAATGCATATCTCAACTGGAAACCCCACGCAAACGAAGATATCGCAGTTTCCGCATATCAAACGCACTGTGGAGTGCTGAAAACACCAGAAAACGTATTTTTCGCATTCAATAGCACGAAAACAGCGATTTCGGTGATTCTGCACCCTTGTAACAGCAGAATCATGAAGATTATTACTGAAAATGCATATCTCAGGTGGAAACCCAACGATACCGAAGATATCGCAGTTTCCGCATGTCAAACGCTCTGTGGAGTGCTGAATACCCCAGAAAACGTGTTTTTCGCAATCAATAGAACGAAAACAGCGATTTCGGTGATTCTGCACACTTGGAACAGCTGAATCATGAAGATTATCGCTGAAAATGCATATCACAGCTGGAAACAACAACGAAACCGAAGATATCCCTGTTTCCGCACATCAAACGCACTGTGGAGTGCTGAAAATACCAGAAAACGTGTTTTTCGCATTCAATAGCACGAAAACAGCGATTTCGGTGATTCTGCACACTTGTAACAGCAGAATCATGAAGATTATCACTGAAAATGCATATCTCAGCTGGAAACAACAACGATACCGAAGATATCGCAGTTTCCGCATATCAAACGCAGAGTGGAGGGCTGAAAACACCAGAAAACGTGTTTTTCGCATTCAATAGCACGAAAACAGCGTTTGCGGTGATTCTGCACGCTTGTAACAGCAGAATCATGAAGATTATCACTGAAAATGCATATCTCAGCTGGAAACCGCACGCAAACGAAGATATCGCAGTTTCCGCATATCAAACGCAGAGTGGAGTGCTGAAAACACGAGAAAACGTGTTTTTCGCATTCAATAGCACGAAAACAGTGTTTTCGGTGATTCTGCACACTTGTAACACCAGAATCATGAAGATTATCACTGAAAATGCATATCACAGCTGGAAACAACAACGATACCGAAGATATCCCTGTTTCCGCACATCAAACGCACTGTGGAGTGCTGACAACACCAGAAAACGTGTTTTTCGCATTCAATAGCACGAAAACAGTGTTTTCGGTGATTCTGCACACTTGTAACAGCAGAATCATGAAGATTATCACTGAAAAAGCGTATCTCAGCTGGAAACCCCACGCAAACGAAGATATCGCTGTTTCCGCATATCAAACGCACTGTGGAGTGCTGAAAACACCAGAAAACGTGTTTTTCGCATTCAATAGCACGAAACAGCGATTTCGGTGATTCTGCACAATTGCAACAGCAGAATCATGAAGATTATCACTGAAAATGCATATCTCAACTGGAAACCCCACGCAAACGAAGATATCGCAGTTTCCGCATATCAAACGCTCTGTGGAGTGCTGACAACACCAGAAAACGTATTTTTCAATAGCACGAAAACAGCGATTTCGGTGATTCTGCACCCTTGTAACAGCAGAATCATGAAGATTATTACTGAAAATGCATATCTCAGGTGGAAACCCAACGATACCGAAGATATCGCAGTTTCCGCATGTCAAACGCTCTGTGGAGTGCTGAAAACCCCAGAAAACGTGTTTTTCGCATTCAATAGCACGAAAACAGCGATTGCGGTGATTCTGCACACTTGTAACACCAGAATCATGAAGATTATCGCTGAAAATGCATATCACAGCTGGAAACAACAACGATACCGAAGATATCCCTGTTTCCGCACATCAAACGCACTGTGGAGTGCTGAAAATACCAGAAAACGTGTTTTTCGCATTCAATAGCGCGAAAACAGCGATTTGTGTGATTCTGCACACTTGTAACAGCAGAATCGTGAAGATTATCACTGAAAATGCATATCTCAGCTGGAAACCCCACGAAAACGAAGATATCCCTGTTTCCGCACATCAAACGCACTGTGGAGTGCAGAAAACACCAGAATACGTGTTTTTCGCATTCAATAGCACGAAAACAGCGATTTGTGTGATTCTGCACACTTGTAACAGCAGAATCATGAAGATTATCACTGAAAAAGCGTATCTCAGCTGGAAACCCCACGCAAACGAAGATATCGCAGTTTCCGCATATCAAACGCTCTGTGGAGTGCTGACAACACCAGAAAACGTGTTTTTCGCATTCAGTAGTACGAAAACAGTGTTTTCGGTGATTCTGCACACTTGTAATAGCAGAATCATGAAGATTATCACTGAAAATTCATATCTCAGCTGGAAACCCAACGATACCGAAGATATCGCAGTTTCCGCATGTCAAACGCTCTGTGGAGTGCTGTAAACACCAGAAAACGTGTTTTTCGCATTCAATAGCATGAAAACAGCGATTTCGGTGATTCTGCACACTTGCAACAGCAGAATCATGAAGATTATCACTGAAAATGCATATCTCAACTGGAAACCCCACGCAAACGAAGATATCGCAGTTTCCGCATATCAAACGCACTGTGGAGTGCTGAAAACACCAGAAAACGTGTTTTTCGCATTCAATAGCACGAAAACAGTGTTTTCGGTGATTCTGCACACTTGTAACACCAGAATCATGAAGATTATCACTGAAAATGCATATCACAGCTGGAAACAACAACGATACCGAAGATATCCCTGTTTCCGCACATCAAACGCACTGTGGAGTGCTGACAACACCAGAAAACGTGTTTTTCGCATTCAATAGCACGAAAACAGTGTTTTCGGTGATTCTGCACACTTGTAACAGCAGAATCATGAAGATTATCACTGAAAAAGCGTATCTCAGCTGGAAACCCCACGCAAACGAAGATATCGCTGTTTCCGCATATCAAACGCACTGTGGAGTGCTGAAAACACCAGAAAACGTGTTTTTCGCATTCAATAGCACGAAACAGCGATTTCGGTGATTCTGCACAATTGCAACAGCAGAATCATGAAGATTATCACTGAAAATGCATATCTCAACTGGAAACCCCACGCAAACGAAGATATCGCAGTTTCCGCATATCAAACGCTCTGTGGAGTGCTGACAACACCAGAAAACGTATTTTTCAATAGCACGAAAACAGCGATTTCGGTGATTCTGCACCCTTGTAACAGCAGAATCATGAAGATTATTACTGAAAATGCATATCTCAGGTGGAAACCCAACGATACCGAAGATTTCGCAGTTTCCGCATGTCAAACGCTCTGTGGAGTGCTGAAAACCCCAGAAAACGTGTTTTTCGCATTCAATAGCACGAAAACAGCGATTGCGGTGATTCTGCACACTTGTAACACCAGAATCATGAAGATTATCGCTGAAAATGCATATCACAGCTGGAAACAACAACGATACCGAAGATATCCCTGTTTCCGCACATCAAACGCACTGTGGAGTGCTGAAAATACCAGAAAACGTGTTTTTCGCATTCAATAGCGCGAAAACAGCGATTTGTGTGATTCTGCACACTTGTAACAGCAGAATCGTGAAGATTATCACTGAAAATGCATATCTCAGCTGGAAACCCCACGAAAACGAAGATATCCCTGTTTCCGCACATCAAACGCACTGTGGAGTGCTGACAACACCAGAAAACGTGTTTTTCGCATTCAATAGCACGAAAACAGTGTTTTCGGTGATTCTGCACACATGTAACAGCAGAATCATGAAGATTATCACTGAAAAAGCGTATCTCAGCTGGAAACCCCACGCAAACGAAGATATCGCTGTTTCCGCATATCAAACGCACTGTGGAGTGCAGAAAACACCAGAAAACGTGTTTTTCGCATTCAATAGCACGAAAACAGCGATTTCGGTGATTCTGCACACTTGCAACAGCAGAATCATGAAGATTATCACTGAAAATGCATATCTCAACTGGAAACCCCACGCAAACGAAGATATCGCAGTTTCCGCATGTCAAACGAACTGTGGAGTGCTGAAAACACCAGAAAACGTGTTTTTCGCATTCAATAGCACGAAACAGCGATTTCGGTGATTCTGCACACTTGTAACAGCAGAATCATGAAGATTATCACTGAAAATGCATATCTCAACTGGAAACCCCACGCAAACGAAGATATCGCAGTTTCCGGATATCAAACGCACTGTGGAGTGCTGAAAACACCAGAAAACGTGTTTTACGCATTCAATAGCACGAAAACAGCGATATCGGTGATTCTGCACACTTGTAACAGCAGAATCATGAAGATTATCACTGAAAATGCATATCTCAGCTGCAAACCCAACGATACCGAAGATATCCCTGTTTCCGCACATCAAACGCACTGTGGAGTGCTGAAAATACCAGAAAACGTGTTTTTCGCATTCAATAGCACGAAAACAGCGATTTCGGTGATTCTGCACACTTGTAACAGCAGAATCATGAAGATTATCACTGAAAATGCATATCTCAACTGGAAACCCCACGCAAACGAAGATATCGCAGTTTCCGCATATCAAACGCACTGTGGAGTGCTGAAAACACCAGAAAACGTGTTTTTCGCATTCAATAGCACGAAAACAGTGTTTTCGGTGATTCTGCACACTTGTAACACCAGAATCATGAAGATTATCACTGAAAATGCATATCACAGCTGGAAACAACAACGATACCGAAGATATCCCTGTTTCCGCACATCAAACGCACTGTGGAGTGCTGACAACACCAGAAAACGTGTTTTTCGCATTCAATAGCACGAAAACAGTGTTTTCGGTGATTCTGCACACTTGTAACAGCAGAATCATGAAGATTATCACTGAAAAAGCGTATCTCAGCTGGAAACCCCACGCAAACGAAGATATCGCTGTTTCCGCATATCAAACGCACTGTGGAGTGCTGAAAACACCAGAAAACGTGTTTTTCGCATTCAATAGCACGAAACAGCGATTTCGGTGATTCTGCACAATTGCAACAGCAGAATCATGAAGATTATCACTGAAAATGCATATCTCAACTGGAAACCCCACGCAAACGAAGATATCGCAGTTTCCGCATATCAAACGCTCTGTGGAGTGCTGACAACACCAGAAAACGTATTTTTCAATAGCACGAAAACAGCGATTTCGGTGATTCTGCACCCTTGTAACAGCAGAATCATGAAGATTATTACTGAAAATGCATATCTCAGGTGGAAACCCAACGATACCGAAGATTTCGCAGTTTCCGCATGTCAAACGCTCTGTGGAGTGCTGAAAACCCCAGAAAACGTGTTTTTCGCATTCAATAGCACGAAAACAGCGATTGCGGTGATTCTGCACACTTGCAACAGCAGAATCATGAAGATTATCACTGAAAATGCATATCTCAACTGGAAACCCCACGCAAACGAAGATATCGCAGTTTCCGCATGTCAAACGAACTGTGGAGTGCTGAAAACACCAGAAAACGTGTTTTTCGCATTCAATAGCACGAAAACAGCGATTTGTGTGATTCTGCACACTTGTAACAGCAGAATCATGAAGATTATCACTGAAAAAGCGTATCTCAGCTGGAAACCCCACGCAAACGAAGATATCGCAGTTTCCGCATATCAAACGCTCTGTGGAGTGCTGACAACACCAGAAAACGTGTTTTTCGCATTCAGTAGTACGAAAACAGTGTTTTCGGTGATTCTGCACACTTGTAATAGCAGAATCATGAAGATTATCACTGAAAATTCATATCTCAGCTGGAAACCCAACGATACCGAAGATATCGCAGTTTCCGCATGTCAAACGCTCTGTGGAGTGCTGTAAACACCAGAAAACGTGTTTTTCGCATTCAATAGCATGAAAACAGCGATTTCGGTGATTCTGCACACTTGCAACAGCAGAATCATGAAGATTATCACTGAAAATGCATATCTCAACTGGAAACCCCACGCAAACGAAGATATCGCAGTTTCCGCATATCAAACGCACTGTGGAGTGCTGAAAACACCAGAAAACGTGTTTTTCGCATTCAATAGCACGAAAACAGTGTTTTCGGTGATTCTGCACACTTGTAACACCAGAATCATGAAGATTATCACTGAAAATGCATATCACAGCTGGAAACAACAACGATACCGAAGATATCCCTGTTTCCGCACATCAAACGCACTGTGGAGTGCTGACAACACCAGAAAACGTGTTTTTCGCATTCAATAGCACGAAAACAGTGTTTTCGGTGATTCTGCACACTTGTAACAGCAGAATCATGAAGATTATCACTGAAAAAGCGTATCTCAGCTGGAAACCCCACGCAAACGAAGATATCGCTGTTTCCGCATATCAAACGCACTGTGGAGTGCTGAAAACACCAGAAAACGTGTTTTTCGCATTCAATAGCACGAAACAGCGATTTCGGTGATTCTGCACAATTGCAACAGCAGAATCATGAAGATTATCACTGAAAATGCATATCTCAACTGGAAACCCCACGCAAACGAAGATATCGCAGTTTCCGCATATCAAACGCTCTGTGGAGTGCTGACAACACCAGAAAACGTATTTTTCAATAGCACGAAAACAGCGATTTCGGTGATTCTGCACCCTTGTAACAGCAGAATCATGAAGATTATTACTGAAAATGCATATCTCAGGTGGAAACCCAACGATACCGAAGATTTCGCAGTTTCCGCATGTCAAACGCTCTGTGGAGTGCTGAAAACCCCAGAAAACGTGTTTTTCGCATTCAATAGCACGAAAACAGCGATTGCGGTGATTCTGCACACTTGTAACACCAGAATCATGAAGATTATCGCTGAAAATGCATATCACAGCTGGAAACAACAACGATACCGAAGATATCCCTGTTTCCGCACATCAAACGCACTGTGGAGTGCTGAAAATACCAGAAAACGTGTTTTTCGCATTCAATAGCGCGAAAACAGCGATTTGTGTGATTCTGCACACTTGTAACAGCAGAATCGTGAAGATTATCACTGAAAATGCATATCTCAGCTGGAAACCCCACGAAAACGAAGATATCCCTGTTTCCGCACATCAAACGCACTGTGGAGTGCTGACAACACCAGAAAACGTGTTTTTCGCATTCAATAGCACGAAAACAGTGTTTTCGGTGATTCTGCACACATGTAACAGCAGAATCATGAAGATTATCACTGAAAAAGCGTATCTCAGCTGGAAACCCCACGCAAACGAAGATATCGCTGTTTCCGCATATCAAACGCACTGTGGAGTGCAGAAAACACCAGAAAACGTGTTTTTCGCATTCAATAGCACGAAAACAGCGATTTCGGTGATTCTGCACACTTGCAACAGCAGAATCATGAAGATTATCACTGAAAATGCATATCTCAACTGGAAACCCCACGCAAACGAAGATATCGCAGTTTCCGCATGTCAAACGAACTGTGGAGTGCTGAAAACACCAGAAAACGTGTTTTTCGCATTCAATAGCACGAAACAGCGATTTCGGTGATTCTGCACACTTGTAACAGCAGAATCATGAAGATTATCACTGAAAATGCATATCTCAACTGGAAACCCCACGCAAACGAAGATATCGCAGTTTCCGGATATCAAACGCACTGTGGAGTGCTGAAAACACCAGAAAACGTGTTTTACGCATTCAATAGCACGAAAACAGCGATATCGGTGATTCTGCACACTTGTAACAGCAGAATCATGAAGATTATCACTGAAAATGCATATCTCAGCTGCAAACCCAACGATACCGAAGATATCCCTGTTTCCGCACATCAAACGCACTGTGGAGTGCTGAAAATACCAGAAAACGTGTTTTTCGCATTCAATAGCACGAAAACAGCGATTTCGGTGATTCTGCACACTTGTAACAGCAGAATCATGAAGATTATCACTGAAAATGCATATCTCAACTGGAAACCCCACGCAAACGAAGATATCGCAGTTTCCGCATATCAAACGCACTGTGGAGTGCTGAAAACACCAGAAAACGTGTTTTTCGCATTCAATAGAACGAAAACAGCGATTTCGGTGGTTCTGCACACTTGTAACAGCAGAATCATGAAGATTATCACTGAAAATGCATATCTCAGCTGGAAACAACAACGATACCGAAGATATCGCTGTTTCCGCACATCAAACGCACTGTGGAGTGCTGAAAACACCAGAAAACGTGTTTTTCGCATTCAATAGCACGAAAACAGCGTTTTCGGTGATTCTGCACGCTTGTAACAGCAGAATCATGAAGATTATCACTGAAAATGCATATCTCAGCTGGAAACAACAACGATACCGAAGATATCCCTGTTTCCGCACATCAAACGCACTGTGGAGTGCTGAAAACACCAGAAAACGTGTTTTTCGCATTCAATAGCACGAAAACAGTGTTTTCGGTGATTCTGCACACTTGTAACAGCAGAATCATGAAGATTATCACTGAAAATGCATACCTCAGCTGGAAACAACAACGATACCGAAGATATCGCAGTTTCCACATATCAAACGCAGAGTGGAGGGCTGAAAACACCAGAAAACGTGTTTTTCGCATTCAATAGCACGAAAACAGCGTTTTCGGTGATTCTGCACGCTTGTAACAGCAGAATCATGAAGATTATCACTGAAAATGCATATCTCAGCTGGAAACCGCGCGCAAACGAAGATATCGCAGTTTCCGCATATCAAACGCAGAGTGGAGGGCTGAAAACACCAGAAAACGTGTTTTTCGCATTCAATAGCACGAAAACAGCGTTTTCGGTGATTCTGCACACTTGTAACAGCAGAATCATGAAGATTATCACTGAAAATGCATATCTCAGCTGGAAACAACAACGATACCGAAGATATCCCTGTTTCCGCACTTCAAACGCACTGTCGGGTGCTGAAAACACCAGAAAAAGTGTTTTTCGCATTCAATAGCATGAAAACAGCGATTGCGGTGATACTGCACGCTTGTAACAGGAGAATCATGAAGATTATCACTGAAAATGCATATCTCAGCTGGAAACCGCGCGCAAACGAAGATATCGCAGTTTCCGCATATCAAACGCAGAGTGGAGTGCTGAAAACCCCAGTAAACGTGTTTTTCGAATTCAATAGCACGAAAACAGCGTTTTCGGTGATTCTGCACGCTTGTAACAGGAGAATCATGAAGATTATCACTGAAAATGCATATCTCAGCTGGAAACCCCACGAAAACGAAGATATCCCTGTTTCCGCACATCAAACGCACTGTGGAGTGCAGAAAACACCAGAATACGTGTTTTTCGCATTCAATAGCACGAAAACAGCGTTTGCGGTGATTCTGCACGCTTGTAACAGCAGAATCATGAAGATTATCACTGAAAATGCATATCTCAGCTGGAAACCGCACGCAAACGAAGATATCGCAGTTTCCGCATATCAAACGCAGAGTGGAGTGCTGAAAACACGAGAAAACGTGTTTTTCGCATTCAATAGCACGAAAACGGTGTTTTCGGTGATTCTGCACACTTGTAACACCAGAATCATGAAGATTATCACTGAAAATGCATATCACAGCTGGAAACAACAACGATACCGAAGATATCCCTGTTTCCGCACATCAAACGCACTGTGGAGTGCTGACAACACCAGAAAACGTGTTTTTCGCATTCAATAGCACGAAAACAGTGTTTTCGGTGATTCTGCACACTTGTAACAGCAGAATCATGAAGATTATCACTGAAAAAGCGTATCTCAGCTGGAAACCCCACGCAAACGAAGATATCGCTGTTTCCGCATATCAAACGCACTGTGGAGTGCAGAAAACACCAGAAAACGTGTTTTTCGCATTCAATAGCACGAAAACAGCGATTTCGGTGATTCTGCACACTTGCAACAGCAGAATCATGAAGATTATCACTGAAAATGCATATCTCAACTGGAAACCCCACGCAAACGAAGATATCGCAGTTTCCGCATGTCAAACGAACTGTGGAGTGCTGAAAACACCAGAAAACGTGTTTTTCGCATTCAATAGCACGAAACAGCGATTTCGGTGATTCTGCACACTTGTAACAGCAGAATCATGAAGATTATCACTGAAAATGCATATCTCAACTGGAAACCCCACGCAAACGAAGATATCGCAGTTTCCGGATATCAAACGCACTGTGGAGTGCTGAAAACACCAGAAAACGTGTTTTACGCATTCAATAGCACGAAAACAGCGATATCGGTGATTCTGCACACTGGTCACAGAAGAAACTCGAAGATTATCGTAGAAAATGCATATCTCAGCTGGAAACAACAACGATACCGAAGATATCCCTGTTTCTGCACATCAAACGCACTGTCGGGTGCTGAAAACACCAGAAAACGTGTTTTTCGCATTCAATAATACGAAAACAGCGATTTCGGTGATTCTGCTCACTTGTAACAGCAGAATCATGAAGATTATCTCTGAAAATGCATATCTCAGCTGGATAGAACAACGATACCGAAGATATCCCTGTTTCTGCACATCAAACGCACTGTCGGGTGCTGAAAACACCAGAAAACGTGTTTTTCGCATTCAATATCATGAAAACAGCGATTGCGGTGATTCTGCACACTTGAAACAGCAGAATCATGAAGATTATCACTGAGAATGCATATTTCAACTGGAAACACCGCGCAAACGAAGATATCGCAGTTTCCGCATATCAAACGCAGAGCGGAGTGCTGAAAACACCAAAAAACGTGTTTTTCGCATTCAATAGCACGAAAACAGCGTTATCGGTGATTCTGCACGCTTGTAACAGCAGAATCATGAAGATTATCACTGAAAATGCATATCTCAGCTGGAAACCCCACGAAAACGACGATAACCCAGTTTCCGCACATCAAACGCACTGTCGGGTGCTGAAAACACCAGAAAACGTGTTTTTCGCATTCAATAGCACGAAAACAGCGTTTTCGGTGATTCTGCACGCTTGTAGCAGCAGAATCATGAAGATTATCACTGAAAATGCTTATCTCAGCTGGAAACAACAACGATACCGAAGATATCCCTGTTTCCGCACATCAAACGCACTGTGGAGTGCTGAAAACACCAGAAAACGTGTTTTTCGCAATCAATAGCACGAAAACAGGGTTTTCGGTGATTCTGCACACTTGTAACAGCAGAATCATGAAGATTATCACTGAAAATGCGTATCTCTGCTGGAAACAACAACGATAACGAAGATAACCCTGTTTCCGCACATCAAACGCACTGTGGAGTGCTGAAAACACCAGAAAACGTGTTTTTCGCATTCAATAGCACGAAAACAGCGATTTCGGTGATTCTGCACGCTTGTAACAGCAGAATCATCAAGATTATCACTGAAAATGCATATCTCAGCTGGAAACCCCACGAAAACGAAGATATCCCTGTTTCCGCACATCAAACGCACTGTCGGGTGCTGAAAACACCAGAAAACGTGTTTTTCGCATTCAATAGCATGTAAACAGCGATTCCGGTGTTTCTGCTCACGTGTAACAGCCGAATCATGAAGATTATCACTGAAAATGCATATCTCAACTGGAAACCCCACGCAAACGAAGATATCGCAGTTTCCGCATATCAAACGCAGAGTGGAGTGCTGAAAGCAACGGAAAACGTGTTTTTCGCATTCAATAGCACGAAAACAGCGTTTTCGGTGATTCTGCACGCTTGTAACAGGAAAATCATGAAGATTGTCACTGAAAATGCATATCTCAGCTGGAAACGCCACGAAAACGAAGATATCCCTGTTTCCGCACATCAAACGCACTGTCGGGTGCTGAAAACACCAGAAAACGTGTTCTTCGCATTCAATAGCACGAAAACAGCGTTTTCGGTGATTCTGCACGCTTGTAGCAGCAGAATCATGAAGATTATCACTGAAAATGCTTATCTCAGCTGGAAACAACAACGATACCGAAGATATCCCTGTTTCCGCACATCAAACGCACTGTGGAGTGCTGAAAATACTAGAAAACGTGTTTTTCGCATTCAATAGCACGAAAACAGCGTTTTCGGTGATTCTGCACACTTGTAACAGCAGAATCATGAAGATTATCACTGAAAATGCATATCTCTGCTGGAAACAACAACGATAACGAAGATATCGCAGTTTCCGCATATCAGACGCAGAGCGGAGTGCTGAAAACACCAGAAAACGTATTTTTCGCATTCAATAGCACGAAAACAGCGTTTTCGGTGATTCTGCACGCTTGTAACAGCAGAATCATCAAGATTATCACTGAAAATGCATATCTCAGCTGGAAACCCCACGAAAACGAAGATATCCCTGTTTCCGCACATCAAACGCACTGTCGGGTGCTGAAAACACCAGAAAACGTGTTTTTCGCATTCAATAGCATGTAAACAGCGATTCCGGTGTTTCTGCACACGTGTAACAGCCGAATCATGAAGATTATCACTGAAAATGCATATCTCAACTGGAAACCCCACGCAAACGAAGATATCGCAGTTTCCGCATATCAAACGCAGAGTGGAGTGCTGAAAGCAACGGAAAACGTGTTTTTCGCATTCAATAGCACGAAAACAGCGTTTTCGGTGATTCTGCACGCTTGTAACAGGAAAATCATGAATATTGTCACTGAAAATGCATATCTCAGCTGGAAACGCCTCGAAAACGAAGATATCCCTGTTTCCGCACATCAAACGCACTGTCGGGTGCTGAAAACACCAGAAAACGTGTTCTTCGCATTCAATAGCACGAAAACAGCGATTTCGGTGATTCTGCACACTTGTAACAGCAGAATCATGAAGATTATCACTGAAAATGCATATCTCAGCTGGAAACGCCACGAAAACGAAGATATCCCTGTTTCCGCACATCAAACGCACTGTCGGGTGCTGAAAACACCAGAAAACGTGTTTTTCGCATTCAATTGCACGAAAACAGCGATCCCGGTGATTCTGCACACTTGTAACAGCAGAATCATGAACATTATCACTGAAAATGCATATCTCTGCTGGAAACAACAACGATAACGAAGATATCGCAGTTTCCGCATATCAGACGCATAGCGGAGTGCTGAAAACACCAGAAAACGTATTTTTCGCATTCAATAGCACGAAAACAGCGTTTTCGGTGATTCTGCACGCTTGTAACAGCAGAATCATCAAGATTATCACTGAAAATGCATATCTCAGCTGGAAACCCCACGAAAACGAAGATATCCCTGTTTCCGCACATCAAACGCACTGTGGAGTGCTGAAAACACCAGAAAACGTGTTTTTCGCATTCAATAGCACGAAAACAGCGATTTCGGTGATTCTGCACACTTGTAACAGCAGAATCATGAAGATTATCACTGAAAATGCATATCTCAGCTGGAAACGCCACGAAAACGAAGATATCCCTGTTTCCGCACATCAAACGCACTGTCGGGTGCTGAAAACACCAGAAAACGTGTTTTTCGCATTCAATTGCACGAAAACAGCGATCCCGGTGATTCTGCACACTTGTAACAGCAGAATCATGAACATTATCACTGAAAATGCATATCTCAACTGGGAACCCCACGAAAACGAAGATATCCCTGTTTCCGCACATCAAACGCACTGTGGAGTGCTGAAAACACCAGAACACGTGTTTTTCGCATTCAATAGCACGAAAACAGCGATTTAGGTGATTCTGCACACTTGTAACAGCAGAATCATGACGATTATCACTGAAAATGCATATCTTAGCTGGAAACCCAGCGATACCGAAGATATCCCTGTTTCCGCACATCAAACGCAGAGTGGAGTGCTGAAAACACCAGAAAACGTGTTCTTCGCATTCAATAGCACGAAAACAGCGTTTTCGGTGATTCTGCACGCTGGTAACAGCAGAATCATGAAGATTATCACTGAAAATGCATATCTCAGCTGGAAACCCCACGAAAAGGAAGATATCCCTGTTTCCGCACATCAAACGCACTGTCGGGTGCTGAAAACACCAGAAAACGTGTTTTTCGCATTCAATAGCACGAAAACAGCGTTTTCGGTTATTCTGCACGCTTGTAACAGCAGAATCATGAAGATTATCACTGAAAATGCATATCTCAGCTGGAAACCCCACGATTACGAAGATATCCCTGTTTCCGCACATCAAACGCACTGTCGGGTGCTGAAAACACCAGAAAACGTGTTTTTCGCATTCAATAGCACGAAAACAGCGTTTTCGGTGCTTCTGCACACTTGTAACAGCAGAATCATGAAGATTATCACTGAAAATGCATATCTCTGCTGGAAACAACAACGATAACGAAGATATCGCAGTTTCCGCATATCAAACGCAGAGCGGAGAGCTGAAAACACCAGAAAACGTGTTTTTCGCATTCAATAGCACGAAAACAGGGTTTTCGGTGTTCTGCACGCTTGTAACAGCAGAATCATCAAGATTATCACTGAAAATGCATATCTCAGCTGGAAACCCCACGAAAACGAAAATATCCCTGTTTCCGCACATCAAACGCACTGTCGGGTGCTGAAACACCAGAAAACGTGTTTTTCCCATTCAATAGCACGAAAACAGCGATTTCTGTGATTCTGCACACTGGTCACAGAAGAAACTCGAAGATTATCGTAGAAAATGCATATCTCAGCTGGAAACAACAACGATACCGAAGATATCCCTGTTTCTGCACATCAAACGCACTGTCGGGTGCTGAAAACACCAGAAAACGTGTTTTTCGCATTCAATAATACGAAAACAGCGATTTCGGTGATTCTGCTCACTTGTAACAGCAGAATCATGAAGATTATCTCTGAAAATGCATATCTCAGCTGGATAGAACAACGATACCGAAGATATCCCTGTTTCTGCACATCAAACGCACTGTCGGGTGCTGAAAACACCAGAAAACGTGTTTTTCGCATTCAATATCATGAAAACAGCGATTGCGGTGATTCTGCACACTTGAAACAGCAGAATCATGAAGATTATCACTGAGAATGCATATTTCAACTGGAAACACCGCGCAAACGAAGATATCGCAGTTTCCGCATATCAAACGCAGAGCGGAGTGTTGAAAACACCAGAAAACGTGTTTTTCGCAATCAATAGCACGAAAACAGGGTTTTCGGTGATTCTGCACACTTGTAACAGCAGAATCATGAAGATTATCACTGAAAATGCGTATCTCTGCTGGAAACAACAACGATAACGAAGATAACCCTGTTTCCGCACATCAAACGCACTGTGGAGTGCTGAAAACACCAGAAAACGTGTTTTTCGCATTCAATAGCACGAAAACAGCGATTTCGGTGATTCTGCACGCTTGTAACAGCAGAATCATCAAGATTATCACTGAAAATGCATATCTCAGCTGGAAACCCCACGAAAACGAAGATATCCCTGTTTCCGCACATCAAACGCACTGTCGGGTGCTGAAAACACCAGAAAACGTGTTTTTCGCATTCAATAGCATGTAAACAGCGATTCCGGTGTTTCTGCTTACGTGTAACAGCCGAATCATGAAGATTATCACTGAAAATGCATATCTCAACTGGAAACCCCACGCAAACGAAGATATCGCAGTTTCCGCATATCAAACGCAGAGTGGAGTGCTGAAAGCAACGGAAAACGTGTTTTTCGCATTCAATAGCACGAAAACAGCGTTTTCGGTGATTCTGCACGCTTGTAACAGGAAAATCATGAAGATTGTCACTGAAAATGCATATCTCAGCTGGAAACGCCACGAAAACGAAGATATCCCTGTTTCCGCACATCAAACGCACTGTCGGGTGCTGAAAACACCAGAAAACGTGTTCTTCGCATTCAATAGCACGAAAACAGCGTTTTCGGTGATTCTGCACGCTTGTAGCAGCAGAATCATGAAGATTATCACTGAAAATGCTTATCTCAGCTGGAAACAACAACGATACCGAAGATATCCCTGTTTCCGCACATCAAACGCACTGTGGAGTGCTGAAAATACTAGAAAACGTGTTTTTCGCATTCAATAGCACGAAAACAGCGTTTTCGGTGATTCTGCACACTTGTAACAGCAGAATCATGAAGATTATCACTGAAAATGCATATCTCTGCTGGAAACAACAACGATAACGAAGATATCGCAGTTTCCGCATATCAGACGCAGAGCGGAGTGCTGAAAACACCAGAAAACGTATTTTTCGCATTCAATAGCACGAAAACAGCGTTTTCGGTGATTCTGCACGCTTGTAACAGCAGAATCATCAAGATTATCACTGAAAATGCATATCTCAGCTGGAAACCCCACGAAAACGAAGATATCCCTGTTTCCGCACATCAAACGCACTGTCGGGTGCTGAAAACACCAGAAAACGTGTTTTTCGCATTCAATAGCATGTAAACAGCGATTCCGGTGTTTCTGCACACGTGTAACAGCCGAATCATGAAGATTATCACTGAAAATGCATATCTCAACTGGAAACCCCACGCAAACGAAGATATCGCAGTTTCCGCATATCAAACGCAGAGTGGAGTGCTGAAAGCAACGGAAAACGTGTTTTTCGCATTCAATAGCACGAAAACAGCGTTTTCGGTGATTCTGCACGCTTGTAACAGGAAAATCATGAATATTGTCACTGAAAATGCATATCTCAGCTGGAAACGCCTCGAAAACGAAGATATCCCTGTTTCCGCACATCAAACGCACTGTCGGGTGCTGAAAACACCAGAAAACGTGTTCTTCGCATTCAATAGCACGAAAACAGCGATTTCGGTGATTCTGCACACTTGTAACAGCAGAATCATGAAGATTATCACTGAAAATGCATATCTCAGCTGGAAACGCCACGAAAACGAAGATATCCCTGTTTCCGCACATCAAACGCACTGTCGGGTGCTGAAATCACCAGAAAACGTGTTTTTCGCATTCAATTGCACGAAAACAGCGATCCCGGTGATTCTGCACACTTGTAACAGCAGAATCATGAACATTATCACTGAAAATGCATATCTCTGCTGGAAACAACAACGATAACGAAGATATCGCAGTTTCCGCATATCAGACGCATAGCGGAGTGCTGAAAACACCAGAAAACGTATTTTTCGCATTCAATAGCACGAAAACAGCGTTTTCGGTGATTCTGCACGCTTGTAACAGCAGAATCATCAAGATTATCACTGAAAATGCATATCTCAGCTGGAAACCCCACGAAAACGAAGATATCCCTGTTTCCGCACATCAAACGCACTGTGGAGTGCTGAAAACACCAGAAAACGTGTTTTTCGCATTCAATAGCACGAAAACAGCGATTTCGGTGATTCTGCACACTTGTAACAGCAGAATCATGAAGATTATCACTGAAAATGCATATCTCAGCTGGAAACGCCACGAAAACGAAGATATCCCTGTTTCCGCACATCAAACGCACTGTCGGGTGCTGAAAACACCAGAAAACGTGTTTTTCGCATTCAATTGCACGAAAACAGCGATCCCGGTGATTCTGCACACTTGTAACAGCAGAATCATGAACATTATCACTGAAAATGCATATCTCAACTGGGAACCCCACGAAAACGAAGATATCCCTGTTTCCGCACATCAAACGCACTGTGGAGTGCTGAAAACACCAGAACACGTGTTTTTCGCATTCAATAGCACGAAAACAGCGATTTAGGTGATTCTGCACACTTGTAACAGCAGAATCATGACGATTATCACTGAAAATGCATATCTTAGCTGGAAACCCAGCGATACCGAAGATATCCCTGTTTCCGCACATCAAACGCAGAGTGGAGTGCTGAAAACACCAGAAAACGTGTTCTTCGCATTCAATAGCACGAAAACAGCGTTTTCGGTGATTCTGCACGCTGGTAACAGCAGAATCATGAAGATTATCACTGAAAATGCATATCTCAGCTGGAAACCCCACGAAAAGGAAGATATCCCTGTTTCCGCACATCAAACGCACTGTCGGGTGCTGAAAACACCAGAAAACGTGTTTTTCGCATTCAATAGCACGAAAACAGCGTTTTCGGTTATTCTGCACGCTTGTAACAGCAGAATCATGAAGATTATCACTGAAAATGCATATCTCAGCTGGAAACCCCACGATTACGAAGATATCCCTGTTTCCGCACATCAAACGCACTGTCGGGTGCTGAAAACACCAGAAAACGTGTTTTTCGCATTCAATAGCACGAAAACAGCGTTTTCGGTGCTTCTGCACACTTGTAACAGCAGAATCATGAAGATTATCACTGAAAATGCATATCTCTGCTGGAAACAACAACGATAACGAAGATATCGCAGTTTCCGCATATCAAACGCAGAGCGGAGAGCTGAAAACACCAGAAAACGTGTTTTTCGCATTCAATAGCACGAAAACAGGGTTTTCGGTGATTCTGCACGCTTGTAACAGCAGAATCATCAAGATTATCACTGAAAATGCATATCTCAGCTGGAAACCCCACGAAAACGAAAATATCCCTGTTTCCGCACATCAAACGCACTGTCGGGTGCTGAAACACCAGAAAACGTGTTTTTCCCATTCAATAGCACGAAAACAGCGATTTCTGTGATTCTGCACACTGGTCACAGAAGAAACTCGAAGATTATCGTAGAAAATGCATATCTCAGCTGGAAACAACAACGATACCGAAGATATCCCTGTTTCTGCACATCAAACGCACTGTCGGGTGCTGAAAACACCAGAAAACGTGTTTTTCGCATTCAATAATACGAAAACAGCGATTTCGGTGATTCTGCTCACTTGTAACAGCAGAATCATGAAGATTATCTCTGAAAATGCATATCTCAGCTGGATAGAACAACGATACCGAAGATATCCCTGTTTCTGCACATCAAACGCACTGTCGGGTGCTGAAAACACCAGAAAACGTGTTTTTCGCATTCAATATCATGAAAACAGCGATTGCGGTGATTCTGCACACTTGAAACAGCAGAATCATGAAGATTATCACTGAGAATGCATATTTCAACTGGAAACACCGCGCAAACGAAGATATCGCAGTTTCCGCATATCAAACGCAGAGCGGAGTGCTGAAAACACCAAAAAACGTGTTTTTCGCATTCAATAGCACGAAAACAGCGTTTTCGGTGATTCTGCACGCTTGTAACAGCAGAATCATGAAGATTATCACTGAAAATGCATATTTCAGCTGGAAACCCCACGAAAACGAAGATATCACTGTTTCCGCACATCAAACGCACTGTCGGGTGCTGAAAACACCAGAAAACGTGTTTTTTGCATTCAATAGCACGAAAACAGTGTTTTCGGTGATTCTGCACGCTGGTAACAGCAGAATCATGAAGATTATCACTGAAAATGCATATCTCAGCTGGAAACCCCACGAAAACGAAGATACCCCTGTTTCCGCACATCAAACGTACTGTCGGGTGCTGAAAACACCAGAAAACGTATTTTTCGCATTCAATAGCATGAAAACAGCGATTGCGGTGATTCTGCACACTTGTAACAGCAGAATCATGAAGATTATCACTGCAAATGCATATCTCAAATGGAAACCCCACGCAAACGAAGATATCGCAGTATCCGCATATCAAACGCAGAGTGGAGTGCTGAAAACACCAGAAAACGTGTTTTTCGCATTCAATAGCACGAAAACAGGGTTTTCGGTTATTCTGCACGCTTGTAACAGCAGAATCATGAAGATTATCACTGAAAATGCATATGTCAGCTGGAAACCCCACGATTACGAACATATCCCTGTTTCCGCACATCAAACGCACTGTCGGGTACTGAAAACACCAGAAAGCGTGTTTTTCGCATTCAATAGCATGAAAACAGCGATTGCGGTGATTCTGCACACTTGTAACAGCAGAATCATGAAGATTATCACTGAAAATGCATATCTCAGCTGGAAACCCCACGAAAACGAAGATATACCTGTTTCCGCACATCAAACGCACTGTCGGGTGCTGAAAACACCAGAAAACGTGTTTTTCGCATTCAATAGCACGAAAACAGCGTTTTCGGTGATTCTGCACACATGTAACAGCAGAATCATGAAGATTATCACTGAAAATGCTTATCTCAGCTGGAAACAACAACGATACCGAAGATATCCCTGTTTCCGCACATCAATCGCACTGTGGAGTGCTGAAAACACCAGAAAACGTGTTTTTCGCATTCAATAGCACGAAAACAGCGTTTTCGGTGATTCTGCACACTTGTAACAGCAGAATAATGAAGATTATCACTGAAAATGCATATCTCTGCTGGAAACAACAACGATAACGAAGATATCGCAGTTTCCGCATATCAAACGCAGAGTGGAGTGCTGAAAACACCAGAAAACGTGTTTTTCGCATTCATTAGCACGAAAACAGCGATTTCGGTGATTCTGCACACTTGTAACAGCAGAATCATGAAGATTATCACTAAAAATGCATATCTCAGCTGGAAACCCCACGAAAACGAAGATATCCCTGTTTCCGCACATCAAACGCACTGTCGGGTGCTGAAAACACCAGAAAACGTGTTTTTCGCATTCAATAGCACGAAAACATCGTTTTCGGTGATTCTGCACACATGTAACAGCAGAATCATGAAGATTATCACTGAAAATGCTTATCTCAGCTGGAAACAACAACGATACCGAAGATATCCCTGTTTCCGCACATCAAACGCACTGTGGAGTGCTGAAAACACCAGAAAACGTGTTTTTCGCATTCAATAGCACGAAAACAGCGTTTTCGGTGATTCTGCACACTTGTAACAGCAGAATCATGAAGATTATCACTGAAAATGCATATCTCTGCTGGAAACAACAACGATAACGAAGATATCGCAGTTTCCGCATATCAAACGCAGAGTGGAGTGCTGAAAACACCAGAAAACGTGTTTTTCGCATTCAATAGCACGAAAACAGCGATTTCGGTGATTCTGCACACTTGTAACAGCAGAATCATGAAGATTATCACTGAAAATGCATATCTCAGCTGGAAACCCCACGAAAACGAAGATATACCTGTTTCCGCACATCAAACACACTGTCGGGTGCTGAAAACACCAGAAAACGTGTTTTTCGCATTCAATTGCACGAAAACAGCGATCCCGGTGATTCTGCACACTTGTAACAGCAGAATCATGAACATTATCACTGAAAATGCATATCTCAGCTGGAAACAACAACGATACCGAAGATATCCCAGTTTCCGCACATCAAACGCACTATGGAGTGCTGACAACACCAGAAAACGTGTTTTTCGCATTCAATAGCACGAAAACAGCGTTTTCGGTGATTCTGCACACTTGTAACAGCAGAATCATGAAGATTATCACTGAAAATGCTTATCTCAGCTGGAAACAACAACGATACCGAAGATATCCCTGTTTCCGCACATCAAACGCACTGTGGAGTGCTGAAAACACCAGAAAACGTGTTTTTCGCATTCAATAGCTCGAAAACAGCGTATTCGGTGATTCTGCACACTTGGAACAGCAGAATCATGAAGATTATCACTGAAAATGCATATCTCAGCTGGAAACCCCACGAAAACGAAGATATCCCTGTTTCCGCACATCAAACGCTCTGTGGAGTGCTGAAAACACCAGAAAACGTGTTTTTCGCATTCAATAGCACGAAAACAGCGATTTCGGTGATTCTGCACACTTGTAACAGCAGAATCATGAAGATTATCACTGAAAATGCTTATCTCAGCTGGAAACAACAACGATACCGAAGATATCCCAGTTTCCGCACATCAAACGCACTATGGAGTGCTGACAACACCAGAAAACGTGTTTTTCGCTTTCAATAGCACGAAAACAGCGTTTTCGGTGATTCTGCACACTTGTAACAGCAGAATCATGAAGATTATCACTGAAAATGCTTATCTCAGCTGGAAACAACAACGATACCGAAGATATCCCTGTTTCCGCACATCAAACGCACTGTGGAGTGCTGAAAACACCAGAAAACGTGTTTTTCGCATTCAATAGCACGAAAACAGCGTTTTCGGTGATTCTGCACACGTGTAACAGCAGAATCATGAAGATTATCACTGAAAATGCATATCTCTGCTGGAAACAACAACGATAACGAAGATATCGCAGTTTCCGCATATCAAACGCAGAGTGGAGTGCTGAAAACACCAGAAAACGTGTTTTTCGCATTCAATAGCACGAAAACAGCGATTTCGGTGATTCTGCACACTTGTAACAGCAGAATCATGAAGATTATCACTGAAAATGCATATCTCAGCTGGAAACCCCACGAAAACGAAGATACCCCTGTTTCCGCACATCAAACGCACTGTCGGGTGCTGAAAACACCAGAAAACGTGTTTTTCGCATTCAATTGCACGAAAACAGCGATCCCGGTGATTCTGCACACATGTAACAGCAGAATCATGAACATTATCACTGAAAATGCATATCTCAGCTGGAAACAACAACGATACCGAAGATATCCCAGTTTCCGCACATCAAACGCACTATGGAGTGCTGACTACACCAGAAAACGTGTTTTTCGCATTCAATAGCACGAAAACAGCGTTTTCGGTGATTCTGCACACTTGTAACAGCAGAATCATGAAGATTATCACTGAAAATGCTTATCTCAGCTGGAAACAACAACGATACCGAAGATATCCCTGTTTCCGCACATCAAACGCACTGTGGAGTGCTGAAAACACCAGAAAACGTGTTTTTCGCATTCAATAGCTCGAAAACAGCGTATTCGGTGATTCTGCACACTTGGAACAGCAGAATCATGAAGATTATCACTGAAAATGCATATCTCAGCTGGAAACCCCACGAAAACGAAGATATCCCTGTTTCCGCACATCAAACGCACTGTGGAGTGCTGAAAACACCAGAAAACGTGTTTTTCGCATTCAATAGCACGAAAACAGCGATTTCGGTGATTCTGCACACTTGTAACAGCAGAATCATGAAGATTATCACTGAAAATGCATATCTCAGCTGGAAACCCCACGAAAACGAAGATATACCTGTTTCCGCACATCAAACGCACTGTCGGGTGCTGAAAACACCAGAAAACGTGTTTTTCGCATTCAATTGCACGAAAACAGCGATCCCGGTGATTCTGCACACTTGTAACAGCAGAATCATGAACATTATCACTGAAAATGCATATCTCAGCTGGAAACAACAACGATACCGAAGATATCCCAGTTTCCGCACATCAAACGCACTATGGAGTGCTGACAACACCAGAAAACGTGTTTTTCGCATTCAATAGCACGAAAACAGCGATTTCGGTGATTCTGCACACTTGTAACAGCAGAATCATGAAGATTATCACTGAAAATGCATATCTCAGCTGGAAACCCCACGAAAACGAAGATATCCCTGTTTCCGCACATCAAACGCACTGTGGAGTGCTGAAAACACCAGAAAACGTGTTTTTCGCATTCAATAGCACGAAAACAGCGATTTCGGTGATTCTGCACACTTGTAACAGCAGAATCATGAAGATTATCACTGAAAATGCATATCTCAACTGGAAACCCCACGAAAACGAAGATACCCCTGTTTCCGCACATCAAACGCACTGTCGGGTGCTGAAAACACCAGAAAACGTGTTTTTCGCATTCAATTGCACGAAAACAGCAATTTCCGAGATTCTGCACACTTGTAACAGCAGAATCATGAAGATTATCACTGAAAATGCATATCTGAGCTGGAAACCCCACGAAAACGAAGATATCACTGTTTCCGCACATCAAACGCACTGTCGGGTGCTGAAAACACCAGAAAACGTGTTTCTCGCATTCAATAGCACGAAAACAGCGATTTCGGTGATTCTGCACACTTGTAACAGCAGAATCATGCAGATTATCACTGAAAATGCATATCTCAACTGGAAAACCCACGAAAACGAAGATACCCCTGTTTCCGCACATCAAACGCACTGTCGGGTGCTGAAAACACCAGAAAACGTGTTTTTCGCATTCAATTGCACGAAAACAGCAATTTCCGAGATTCTGCACACTTGTAACAGCAGAATCATGAAGATTATCACTGAAAATGCATATCTCAGCTGGAAACCCCACGAAAACGAAGATATCACTGTTTCCGCACATCAAACGCACTGTCGGGTGCTGAAAACACCAGAAAACGTGTTTTTCGCATTCAATTGCACGAAAACAGCAATTTCCGAGATTCTGCCCACTTGTAACTGCAGAATCATGAAGATTATCACTGAAAATGCATATCTCAGCTGGAAACCCCACGAAAACGAAGATACCCCTGTTTCCGCACATCAAACGCACTGTTGAGTGCTGAAAACACCAGAAAACGTGTTTTTCGCATTCAATTGCACGAAAACAACAATTTCCGAGATTCTGCCCACTTGTAACAGCAGAATCACGAAGATTATCACTGAAAATGCATATCTCAGCTGGAAACCCCACGAAAACGAAGATACCCCTGTTTCCGCACATCAAACGCACTGTCGGGTGCTGAAAACACCAGAAAACGTGTTTTTCGCATTCAATTGCACGAAAACAGCAATTTCCGAGATTCTGCCCACTTGTAACAGCAGAATCATGAAGATTATCACTGAAAATGCATATCTCAGCTGGAAACCCCACGAAAACGAAGATACCCCTGTTTCCGCACATCAAACGCACTGTTGAGTGCTGAAAACACCAGAAAACGTGTTTTTCGCATTCAATAGCACGAAAACAGCGATTTCGGTGATTCTGCACACTTGTAACAGCAGAATCATGAAGATTATCACTGAAAATGCATATCTCAGCTGGAAACCCCACGAAAACGAAGATATCCCTGTTTCCGCACATCAAACGCACTGTGGAGTGCTGAAAACACCAGAAAACGTGTTTTTCGCATTCAATAGCACGAAAACAGCGTTTTCGGTGATTCTGCACACTGGTGACAGCAGAATCATGAAGATTATCACTGAAAATGCATATCTCAGCTGGAAACCCCACGAAAACGAAGATACCCCTGTTTCCGCACATCAAACGCACTGTCGGGTGCTGAAAACACCAGAAAACGTGTTTTTCGCATTCAATAGCATGAAAACAGCGACTGCGGTGATTCTGCACACTTGTAACAGCAGAATCATGAAGATTATCACTGAAAATGCATATCTCAAATGGAAACCCCACGCAAACGAAGATATCGCAGTATCCGCATATCAAACGCAGAGTGGAGTGCTGAAAACACCAGAAAACGTGTTTTTCGCATTCAATAGCACGAAAACAGGGTTTTCGGTTATTCTGCACGCTTGTAACAGCAGAATCATGAAGATTATCACTGAAAATGCATATGTCAGCTGGAAACCCCACGATTACGAACATATCCCTGTTTCCGCACATCAAACGCACTGTCGGGTACTGAAAACACCAGAAAGCGTGTTTTTCGCATTCAATAGCATGAAAACAGCGATTGCGGTGATTCTGCACACTTGTAACAGCAGAATCATGAAGATTATCACTGAAAATGCATATCTCAGCTGGAAACCCCACGAAAACGAAGATATCCCTGTTTCCGCACATCAAACGCACTGTCGGGTGCTGAAAACACCAGAAAACGTGTTTTTCGCATTCAATAGCACGAAAACAGCGTTTTCGGTGATTCTGCACACATGTAACAGCAGAATCATGAAGATTATCACTGAAAATGCTTATCTCAGCTGGAAACAACAACGATACCGAAGATATCCCTGTTTCCGCACATCAAACGCACTGTGGAGTGCTGAAAACACCAGAAAACGTGTTTTTCGCATTCAATAGCACGAAAACAGCGTTTTCGGTGATTCTGCACACTTGTAACAGCAGAATCATGAAGATTATCACTGAAAATGCATATCTCTGCTGGAAACAACAACGATAACGAAGATATCGCAGTTTCCGCATATCAAACGCAGAGTGGAGTGCTGAAAACACCAGAAAACGTGTTTTTCGCATTCAATAGCACGAAAACAGCGATTTCGGTGATTCTGCACACTTGTAACAGCAGAATCATGAAGATTATCACTGAAAATGCATATCTCAGCTGGAAACCCCACGAAAACGAAGATATCCCTGTTTCCGCACATCAAACGCACTGTCGGGTGCTGAAAACACCAGAAAACGTGTTCTTCGCATTCAATAGCACGAAAACAGCGATTTCGGTGATTCTGCACACTTGTAACAGCAGAATCATGAAGATTATCACTGAAAATGCATATCTCAGCTGGAAACGCCACGAAAACGAAGATATCCCTGTTTCCGCACATCAAACGCACTGTCGGGTGCTGAAAACACCAGAAAACGTGTTTTTCGCATTCAATTGCACGAAAACAGCGATCCCGGTGATTCTGCACACTTGTAACAGCAGAATCATGAACATTATCACTGAAAATGCATATCTCTGCTGGAAACAACAACGATAACGAAGATATCGCAGTTTCCGCACATCAAACGCACTGTCGGGTGCTGAAAACACCAGAAAACGTGTTTTTCGCATTCAATAGCACGAAAACAGCGTTTTCGGTGATTCTGCACACATGTAACAGCAGAATCATGAAGATTATCACTGAAAATGCTTATCTCAGCTGGAAACAACAACGATACCGAAGATATCCCTGTTTCCGCACATCAAACGCACTGTGGAGTGCTGAAAACACCAGAAAACGTGTTTTTCGCATTCAATAGCACGAAAACAGCGTTTTCGGAGATTCTGCACACTTGTAACAGCAGAATCATGAAGATTATCACTGAAAATGCATATCTCTGCTGGAAACAACAACGATAACGAAGATATCGCAGTTTCCGCATATCAAACGCAGAGTGGAGTGCTGAAAACACCAGAAAACGTGTTTTTCGCATTCAATAGCACGAAAACAGCGTTTTCGGTGATTCTGCACACTTGTAACAGCAGAATCATGAAGATTATCACTGAAAATGCTTATCTCAGCTGGAAACAAAACGATACCGAAGATATCCCTGTTTCCGCACATCAAACGCACTGTGGAGTGCTGAAAACACCAGAAAACGTGTTTTTCGCATTCAATAGCTCGAAAACAGCGTATTCGGTGATTCTGCACACTTGGAACAGCAGAATCATGAAGATTATCACTGAAAATGCATATCTCAGCTGGAAACCCCACGAAAACGAAGATATCCCTGTTTCCGCACATCAAACGCACTGTGGAGTGCTGAAAACACCAGAAAACGTGTTTTTCGCATTCAATAGCACGAAAACAGCGATTTCGGTGATTCTGCACACTTGTAACAGCAGAATCATGAAGATTATCACTGAAACTGCATATCTCAGCTGGAAACCCCACGAAAACGAAGATATACCTGTTTCCGCACATCAAACGCACTGTCGGGTGCTGAAAACACCAGAAAACGTGTTTTTCGCATTCAATTGCACGAAAACAGCGATCCCGGTGATTCTGCACACTTGTAACAGCAGAATCATGAACATTATCACTGAAAATGCATATCTCAGCTGGAAACAACAACGATACCGAAGATATCCCAGTTTCCGCACATCAAACGCACTATGGAGTGCTGACAACACCAGAAAACGTGTTTTTCGCATTCAATAGCACGAAAACGGGGTTTTGGTGATTCTGCACACTTGTAACAGCAGAATCATGAAGATTATCACTGAAAATGCTTATCTCAGCTGGAAACAACAACGATACCGAAGATATCCCTGTTTCCGCACATCAAACGCACTGTGGAGTGCTGAAAACACCAGAAAACGTGTTTTTCGCATTCAATAGCTCGAAAACAGCGTATTCGGTGATTCTGCACACTTGGAACAGCAGAATCATGAAGATTATCACTGAAAATGCATATCTCAGCTGGAAACCCCACGAAAACGAAGATATCACTGTTTCCGCACATCAAACGCACTGTTGAGTGCTGAAAACACCAGAAAACGTGTTTTTCGCATTCAATAGCACGAAAACAGCGATTTCGGTGATTCTGCACACTTGTAACAGCAGAATCATGAAGATTATCACTGAAAATGCATATCTCAGCTGGAAACCCCACGAAAACGAAGATATCCCGGTTTCCGCACATCAAACGCACTGTGGAGTGCTGAAAACACCAGAAAACGTGTTTTTCGCATTCAATAGCACGAAAACAGCGATTTCGGTGATTCTGCACACTTGTAACAGCAGAATCATGAAGATTATCACTGAAAATGCATATCTCAACTGGAAACCCCACGAAAACGAAGATACCCCTGTTTCCGCACATCAAACGCACTGTCGGGTGCTGAAAACACCAGAAAACGTGTTTTTCGCATTCAATTGCACGAAAACAGCAATTTCCGAGATTCTGCACACTTGTAACAGCAGAATCATGAAGATTATCACTGAAAATGCATATCTGAGCTGGAAACCCCACGAAAACGAAGATATCACTGTTTCCGCACATCAAACGCACTGTCGGGTGCTGAAAACACCAGAAAACGTGTTTCTCGCATTCAATAGCACGAAAACAGCGATTTCGGTGATTCTGCACACTTGTAACAGCAGAATCATGAAGATTATCACTGAAAATGCATATCTCAACTGGAAAACCCACGAAAACGAAGATACCCCTGTTTCCGCACATCAAACGCACTGTCGGGTGCTGAAAACACCAGAAAACGTGTTTTTCGCATTCAATTGCACGAAAACAGCAATTTCCGAGATTCTGCACACTTGTAACAGCAGAATCATGAAGATTATCACTGAAAATGCATATCTCAGCTGGAAACCCCACGAAAACGAAGATATCACTGTTTCCGCACATCAAACGCACTGTCGGGTGCTGAAAACACCAGAAAACGTGTTTTTCGCATTCAATTGCACGAAAACAGCGATCCCGGTGATTCTGCACACTTGTAACAGCAGAATCATGAACATTATCACTGAAAATGCATATCTCAGCTGGAAACAACAACGATACCGAAGATATCCCAGTTTCCGCACATCAAACGCACTATGGAGTGCTGACAACACCAGAAAACGTGTTTTTCGCATTCAATAGCACGAAAACGGGGTTTTGGTGATTCTGCACACTTGTAACAGCAGAATCATGAAGATTATCACTGAAAATGCTTATCTCAGCTGGAAACAACAACGATACCGAAGATATCCCTGTTTCCGCACATCAAACGCACTGTGGAGTGCTGAAAACACCAGAAAACGTGTTTTTCGCATTCAATAGCTCGAAAACAGCGTATTCGGTGATTCTGCACACTTGGAACAGCAGAATCATGAAGATTATCACTGAAAATGCATATCTCAGCTGGAAACCCCACGAAAACGAAGATATCACTGTTTCCGCACATCAAACGCACTGTCGGGTGCTGAAAACACCAGAAAACGTGTTTTTCGCATTCAATAGCACGAAAACAGCGATTTCGGTGATTCTGCACACTTGTAACAGCAGAATCATGAAGATTATCACTGAAACTGCATATCTCAGCTGGAAACCCCACGAAAACGAAGATATACCTGTTTCCGCACATCAAACGCACTGTCGGGTGCTGAAAACACCAGAAAACGTGTTTTTCGCATTCAATTGCACGAAAACAGCGATCCCGGTGATTCTGCACACTTGTAACAGCAGAATCATGAACATTATCACTGAAAATGCATATCTCAGCTGGAAACAACAACGATAACGAAGATATCGCAGTTTCCGCATATCAAACGCAGAGTGGAGTGCTGAAAACACCAGAAAACGTGTTTTTCGCATTCAATAGCACGAAAACAGCGATTTCGGTGATTCTGCACACTTGTAACAGCAGAATCATGAAGATTATCACTGAAAATGCATATCTCAACTGGAAAACCCACGAAAACGAAGATACCCCTGTTTCCGCACATCAAACGCACTGTCGGGTGCTGAAAACACCAGAAAACGTGTTTTTCGCATTCAATAGCACGAAAACAGCGATTTCGGTGATTCTGCACACTTGTAACAGCAGAATCATGAAGATTATCACTGAAACTGCATATCTCAGCTGGAAACCCCACGAAAACGAAGATATACCTGTTTCCGCACATCAAACGCACTGTCGGGTGCTGAAAACACCAGAAAACGTGTTTTTCGCATTCAATTGCACGAAAACAGCGATCCCGGTGATTCTGCACACTTGTAACAGCAGAATCATGAACATTATCACTGAAAATGCATATCTCAGCTGGAAACAACAACGATACCGAAGATATCCCAGTTTCCGCACATCAAACGCACTATGGAGTGCTGACAACACCAGAAAACGTGTTTTTCGCATTCAATAGCACGAAAACGGGGTTTTCGGTGATTCTGCACACTTGTAACAGCAGAATCATGAAGATTATCACTGAAAATGCATATCTCTGCTGGAAACAACAACGATAACGAAGATATCGCAGTTTCCGCATATCAAACGCAGAGTGGAGTGCTGAAAACACCAGAAAACGTGTTTTTCGCATTCAATAGCACGAAAACAGCGATTTCGGTGATTCTGCACACTTGTAACAGCAGAATCATGAAGATTATCACTGAAAATGCATATCTCAACTGGAAAACCCACGAAAACGAAGATACCCCTGTTTCCGCACATCAAACGCACTGTCGGGTGCTGAAAACACCAGAAAACGTGTTTTTCGCATTCAATAGCACGAAAACAGCGATTTCGGTGATTCTGCACACTTGTAACAGCAGAATCATGAAGATTATCACTGAAACTGCATATCTCAGCTGGAAACCCCACGAAAACGAAGATATACCTGTTTCCGCACATCAAACGCACTGTCGGGTGCTGAAAACACCAGAAAACGTGTTTTTCGCATTCAATTGCACGAAAACAGCGATCCCGGTGATTCTGCACACTTGTAACAGCAGAATCATGAACATTATCACTGAAAATGCATATCTCAGCTGGAAACAACAACGATACCGAAGATATCCCAGTTTCCGCACATCAAACGCACTATGGAGTGCTGACAACACCAGAAAACGTGTTTTTCGCATTCAATAGCACGAAAACGGGGTTTTGGTGATTCTGCACACTTGTAACAGCAGAATCATGAAGATTATCACTGAAAATGCTTATCTCAGCTGGAAACAACAACGATACCGAAGATATCCCTGTTTCCGCACATCAAACGCACTGTGGAGTGCTGAAAACACCAGAAAACGTGTTTTTCGCATTCAATAGCTCGAAAACAGCGTATTCGGTGATTCTGCACACTTGGAACAGCAGAATCATGAAGATTATCACTGAAAATGCATATCTCAGCTGGAAACCACACGAAAACGAAGATATCACTGTTTCCGCACATCAAACGCACTGTTGAGTGCTGAAAACACCAGAAAACGTGTTTTTCGCATTCAATAGCACGAAAACAGCGATTTCGGTGATTCTGCACACTTGTAACAGCAGAATCATGAAGATTATCACTGAAAATGCATATCTCAGCTGGAAACCCCACGAAAACGAAGATATCCCTGTTTCCGCACATCAAACGCACTGTGGAGTGCTGAAAACACCAGAAAACGTGTTTTTCGCATTCAATAGCACGAAAACAGCGATTTCGGTGATTCTGCACACTTGTAACAGCAGAATCATGAAGATTATCACTGAAAATGCATATCTCAACTGGAAACCCCACGAAAACGAAGATACCCCTGTTTCCGCACATCAAACGCACTGTCGGGTGCTGAAAACACCAGAAAACGTGTTTTTCGCATTCAATTGCACGAAAACAGCAATTTCCGAGATTCTGCACACTTGTAACAGCAGAATCATGAAGATTATCACTGAAAATGCATATCTGAGCTGGAAACCCCACGAAAACGAAGATATCACTGTTTCCGCACATCAAACGCACTGTCGGGTGCTGAAAACACCAGAAAACGTGTTTCTCGCATTCAATAGCACGAAAACAGCGATTTCGGTGATTCTGCACACTTGTAACAGCAGAATCATGAAGATTATCACTGAAAATGCATATCTCAACTGGAAAACCCACGAAAACGAAGATACCCCTGTTTCCGCACATCAAACGCACTGTCGGGTGCTGAAAACACCAGAAAACGTGTTTTTCGCATTCAATTGCACGAAAACAGCAATTTCCGAGATTCTGCACACTTGTAACAGCAGAATCATGAAGATTATCACTGAAAATGCATATCTCAGCTGGAAACCCCACGAAAACGAAGATATCACTGTTTCCGCACATCAAACGCACTGTCGGGTGCTGAAAACACCAGAAAACGTGTTTTTCGCATTCAATTGCACGAAAACAGCAATTTCCGAGATTCTGCCCACTTGTAACTGCAGAATCATGAAGATTATCACTGAAAATGCATATCTCAGCTGGAAACCCCACGAAAACGAAGATACCCCTGTTTCCGCACATCAAACGCACTGTTGAGTGCTGAAAACACCAGAAAACGTGTTTTTCGCATTCAATTGCACGAAAACAACAATTTCCGAGATTCTGCCCACTTGTAACAGCAGAATTACGAAGATTATCACTGAAAATGCATATCTCAGCTGGAAACCCCACGAAAACGAAGATACCCCTGTTTCCGCACATCAAACGCACTGTCGGGTGCTGAAAACACCAGAAAACGTGTTTTTCGCATTCAATTGCACGAAAACAGCAATTTCCGAGATTCTGCCCACTTGTAACAGCAGAATCATGAAGATTATCACTGAAAATGCATATCTCAGCTGGAAACCCCACGAAAACGAAGATACCCCTGTTTCCGCACATCAAACGCACTGTTGAGTGCTGAAAACACCAGAAAACGTGTTTTTCGCATTCAATAGCACGAAAACAGCGATTTCGGTGATTCTGCACACTTGTAACAGCAGAATCATGAAGATTATCACTGAAAATGCATATCTCAGCTGGAAACCCCACGAAAACGAAGATATCCCTGTTTCCGCACATCAAACGCACTGTGGAGTGCTGAAAACACCAGAAAACGTGTTTTTCGCATTCAATAGCACGAAAACAGCGTTTTCGGTGATTCTGCACGCTGGTGACAGCAGAATCATGAAGATTATCACTGAAAATGCATATCTCAGCTGGAAACCCCACGAAAACGAAGATACCCCTGTTTCCGCACATCAAACGCACTGTCGGGTGCTGAAAACACCAGAAAACGTGTTTTTCGCATTCAATAGCATGAAAACAGCGACTGCGGTGATTCTGCACACTTGTAACAGCAGAATCATGAAGATTATCACTGAAAATGCATATCTCAAATGGAAACCCCACGCAAACGAAGATATCGCAGTATCCGCATATCAAACGCAGAGTGGAGTGCTGAAAACACCAGAAAACGTGTTTTTCGCATTCAATAGCACGAAAACAGGGTTTTCGGTTATTCTGCACGCTTGTAACAGCAGAATCATGAAGATTATCACTGAAAATGCATATGTCAGCTGGAAACCCCACGATTACGAACATATCCCTGTTTCCGCACATCAAACGCACTGTCGGGTACTGAAAACACCAGAAAGCGTGTTTTTCGCATTCAATAGCATGAAAACAGCGATTGCGGTGATTCTGCACACTTGTAACAGCAGAATCATGAAGATTATCACTGAAAATGCATATCTCAGCTGGAAACCCCACGAAAACGAAGATATCCCTGTTTCCGCACATCAAACGCACTGTCGGGTGCTGAAAACACCAGAAAACGTGTTTTTCGCATTCAATAGCACGAAAACAGCGTTTTCGGTGATTCTGCACACATGTAACAGCAGAATCATGAAGATTATCACTGAAAATGCTTATCTCAGCTGGAAACAACAACGATACCGAAGATATCCCTGTTTCCGCACATCAAACGCACTGTGGAGTGCTGAAAACACCAGAAAACGTGTTTTTCGCATTCAATAGCACGAAAACAGCGTTTTCGGTGATTCTGCACACTTGTAACAGCAGAATCATGAAGATTATCACTGAAAATGCATATCTCTGCTGGAAACAACAACGATAACGAAGATATCGCAGTTTCCGCATATCAAACGCAGAGTGGAGTGCTGAAAACACCAGAAAACGTGTTTTTCGCATTCAATAGCACGAAAACAGCGATTTCGGTGATTCTGCACACTTGTAACAGCAGAATCATGAAGATTATCACTGAAAATGCATATCTCAGCTGGAAACCCCACGAAAACGAAGATATCCCTGTTTCCGCACATCAAACGCACTGTCGGGTGCTGAAAACACCAGAAAACGTGTTCTTCGCATTCAATAGCACGAAAACAGCGATTTCGGTGATTCTGCACACTTGTAACAGCAGAATCATGAAGATTATCACTGAAAATGCATATCTCAGCTGGAAACGCCACGAAAACGAAGATATCCCTGTTTCCGCACATCAAACGCACTGTCGGGTGCTGAAAACACCAGAAAACGTGTTTTTCGCATTCAATTGCACGAAAACAGCGATCCCGGTGATTCTGCACACTTGTAACAGCAGAATCATGAACATTATCACTGAAAATGCATATCTCTGCTGGAAACAACAACGATAACGAAGATATCGCAGTTTCCGCATATCAGACGCATAGCGGAGTGCTGAAAACACCAGAAAACGTATTTTTCGCATTCAATAGCACGAAAACAGCGTTTTCGGTGATTCTGCACGCTTGTAACAGCAGAATCATCAAGATTATCACTGAAAATGCATATCTCAGCTGGAAACCCCACGAAAACGAAGATATCCCTGTTTCCGCACATCAAACGCACTGTGGAGTGCTGAAAACACCAGAAAACGTGTTTTTCGCATTCAATAGCACGAAAACAGCGATTTCGGTGATTCTGCACACTTGTAACAGCAGAATCATGAAGATTATCACTGAAAATGCATATCTCAGCTGGAAACGCCACGAAAACGAAGATATCCCTGTTTCCGCACATCAAACGCACTGTCGGGTGCTGAAAACACCAGAAAACGTGTTTTTCGCATTCAATTGCACGAAAACAGCGATCCCGGTGATTCTGCACACTTGTAACAGCAGAATCATGAACATTATCACTGAAAATGCATATCTCAACTGGGAACCCCACGAAAACGAAGATATCCCTGTTTCCGCACATCAAACGCACTGTGGAGTGCTGAAAACACCAGAACACGTGTTTTTCGCATTCAATAGCACGAAAACAGCGATTTAGGTGATTCTGCACACTTGTAACAGCAGAATCATGACGATTATCACTGAAAATGCATATCTTAGCTGGAAACCCAGCGATACCGAAGATATCCCTGTTTCCGCACATCAAACGCAGAGTGGAGTGCTGAAAACACCAGAAAACGTGTTCTTCGCATTCAATAGCACGAAAACAGCGTTTTCGGTGATTCTGCACGCTGGTAACAGCAGAATCATGAAGATTATCACTGAAAATGCATATCTCAGCTGGAAACCCCACGAAAAGGAAGATATCCCTGTTTCCGCACATCAAACGCACTGTCGGGTGCTGAAAACACCAGAAAACGTGTTTTTCGCATTCAATAGCACGAAAACAGTGTTTTCGGTTATTCTGCACGCTTGTAACAGCAGAATCATGAAGATTATCACTGAAAATGCATATCTCAGCTGGAAACCCCACGATTACGAAGATATCCCTGTTTCCGCACATCAAACGCACTGTCGGGTGCTGAAAACACCAGAAAACGTGTTTTTCGCATTCAATAGCACGAAAACAGCGTTTTCGGTGCTTCTGCACACTTGTAACAGCAGAATCATGAAGATTATCACTGAAAATGCATATCTCTGCTGGAAACAACAACGATAACGAAGATATCGCAGTTTCCGCATATCAAACGCAGAGCGGAGAGCTGAAAACACCAGAAAACGTGTTTTTCGCATTCAATAGCACGAAAACAGCGTTTTCGGTGATTCTGCACGCTTGTAACAGCAGAATCATGAAGATTATCACTGAAAATGCATATCTCAGCTGGAAACCCCACGAAAACGACGATAACCCTGTTTCCGCACATCAAACGCACTGTCGGGTGCTGAAAACACCAGAAAACGTGTTTTTCGCATTCATTAGCACGAAAACAGCGTTTTCGGTGATTCTGCACGCTTGTAACAGCAGAATCATGAAGATTGTCACTGAAAATGCTTATCTCAGCTGGAAACAACAACGATACCGAAGATATCCCTGTTTCCGCACATCAAACGCACTGTGGAGTTCTGAAAACACAAGAAAACGTGTTTTTCGCAATCAATAGCACGGAAACAGCGTTTTCGGTGATTCTGCACACTTGTAACAGCAGAATCATGAAGATTATCACTGAAAATGCGTATCTCTGCTGGAAACAACAACGATAACGAAGATATCCCTGTTTCCGCACATCAAACGCACTGTGGAGTGCTGAAAACACCAGAAAACGTGTTTTTCGCATTCAATAGCACGAAAACAGGGTTTTCGGTGATTCTGCACGCTTGTAACAGCAGAATCATCAAGATTATCACTGAAAATGCATATCTCAGATGGAAACCCCACGAAAACGAAAATATCCCTGTTTCCGCACATCAAACGCACTGTCGGGTGCTGAAACACCAGAAAACGTGTTTTTCCCATTCAATAGCACGAAAACAGCGATTTCTGTGATTCTGCACACTGGTCACAGAAGAAACTCGAAGATTATCGTAGAAAATGCATATCTCAGCTGGAAACAACAACGATACCGAAGATATCCCTGTTTCTGCACATCAAACGCACTGTCGGGTGCTGAAAACACCAGAAAACGTGTTTTTCGCATTCAATAATACGAAAACAGCGATTTCGGTGATTCTGCTCACTTGTAACAGCAGAATCATGAAGATTATCTCTGAAAATGCATATCTCAGCTGGATAGAACAACGATACCGAAGATATCCCTGTTTCTGCACATCAAACGCACTGTCGGGTGCTGAAAACACCAGAAAACGTGTTTTTCGCATTCAATATCATGAAAACAGCGATTGCGGTGATTCTGCACACTTGAAACAGCAGAATCATGAAGATTATCACTGAGAATGCATATTTCAACTGGAAACACCGCGCAAACGAAGATATCGCAGTTTCCGCATATCAAACGCAGAGCGGAGTGCTGAAAACACCAAAAAACGTGTTTTTCGCATTCAATAGCACGAAAACAGCGTTTTCGGTGATTCTGCACGCTTGTAACAGCAGAATCATGAAGATTATCACTGAAAATGCATATCTCTGCTGGAAACAACAACGATAACGAAGATATCGCAGTTTCCGCATATCAAACGCAGAGTGGAGTGCTGAAAACACCAGAAAACGTGTTTTTCGCATTCAATAGCACGAAAACAGCGATTTCGGTGATTCTGCACACTTGTAACAGCAGAATCATGAAGATTATCACTGAAAATGCATATCTCAGCTGGAAACCCCACGAAAACGAAGATATCCCTGTTTCCGCACATCAAACGCACTGTCGGGTGCTGAAAACACCAGAAAACGTGTTCTTCGCATTCAATAGCACGAAAACAGCGATTTCGGTGATTCTGCACACTTGTAACAGCAGAATCATGAAGATTATCACTGAAAATGCATATCTCAGCTGGAAACGCCACGAAAACGAAGATATCCCTGTTTCCGCACATCAAACGCACTGTCGGGTGCTGAAAACACCAGAAAACGTGTTTTTCGCATTCAATAGCATGAAAACAGCGACTGCGGTGATTCTGCACACTTGTAACAGCAGAATCATGAAGATTATCACTGAAAATGCATATCTCAGCTGGAAACCCCACGAAAACGAAGATATCCCTGTTTCCGCACATCAAACGCACTGTCGGGTGCTGAAAACACCAGAAAACGTGTTTTTCGCATTCAATAGCACGAAAACAGCGTTTTCGGTGATTCTGCACGCTGGTGACAGCAGAATCATGAAGATTATCACTGAAAATGCATATCTCAGCTGGAAACCCCACGAAAACGAAGATACCCCTGTTTCCGCACATCAAACGCACTGTCGGGTGCTGAAAACACCAGAAAACGTGTTTTTCGCATTCAATAGCATGAAAACAGCGACTGCGGTGATTCTGCACACTTGTAACAGCAGAATCATGAAGATTATCACTGAAAATGCATATCTCAAATGGAAACCCCACGCAAACGAAGATATCGCAGTATCCGCATATCAAACGCAGAGTGGAGTGCTGAAAACACCAGAAAACGTGTTTTTCGCATTCAATAGCACGAAAACAGGGTTTTCGGTTATTCTGCACGCTTGTAACAGCAGAATCATGAAGATTATCACTGAAAATGCATATGTCAGCTGGAAACCCCACGATTACGAACATATCCCTGTTTCCGCACATCAAACGCACTGTCGGGTACTGAAAACACCAGAAAGCGTGTTTTTCGCATTCAATAGCATGAAAACAGCGATTGCGGTGATTCTGCACACTTGTAACAGCAGAATCATGAAGATTATCACTGAAAATGCATATCTCAGCTGGAAACCCCACGAAAACGAAGATATCCCTGTTTCCGCACATCAAACGCACTGTCGGGTGCTGAAAACACCAGAAAACGTGTTTTTCGCATTCAATAGCACGAAAACAGCGTTTTCGGTGATTCTGCACACATGTAACAGCAGAATCATGAAGATTATCACTGAAAATGCTTATCTCAGCTGGAAACAACAACGATACCGAAGATATCCCTGTTTCCGCACATCAAACGCACTGTGGAGTGCTGAAAACACCAGAAAACGTGTTTTTCGCATTCAATAGCACGAAAACAGCGTTTTCGGTGATTCTGCACACTTGTAACAGCAGAATCATGAAGATTATCACTGAAAATGCATATCTCTGCTGGAAACAACAACGATAACGAAGATATCGCAGTTTCCGCATATCAAACGCAGAGTGGAGTGCTGAAAACACCAGAAAACGTGTTTTTCGCATTCAATAGCACGAAAACAGCGATTTCGGTGATTCTGCACACTTGTAACAGCAGAATCATGAAGATTATCACTGAAAATGCATATCTCAGCTGGAAACCCCACGAAAACGAAGATATCCCTGTTTCCGCACATCAAACGCACTGTCGGGTGCTGAAAACACCAGAAAACGTGTTCTTCGCATTCAATAGCACGAAAACAGCGATTTCGGTGATTCTGCACACTTGTAACAGCAGAATCATGAAGATTATCACTGAAAATGCATATCTCAGCTGGAAACGCCACGAAAACGAAGATATCCCTGTTTCCGCACATCAAACGCACTGTCGGGTGCTGAAAACACCAGAAAACGTGTTTTTCGCATTCAATTGCACGAAAACAGCGATCCCGGTGATTCTGCACACTTGTAACAGCAGAATCATGAACATTATCACTGAAAATGCATATCTCTGCTGGAAACAACAACGATAACGAAGATATCGCAGTTTCCGCATATCAGACGCATAGCGGAGTGCTGAAAACACCAGAAAACGTATTTTTCGCATTCAATAGCACGAAAACAGCGTTTTCGGTGATTCTGCACGCTTGTAACAGCAGAATCATCAAGATTATCACTGAAAATGCATATCTCAGCTGGAAACCCCACGAAAACGAAGATATCCCTGTTTCCGCACATCAAACGCACTGTGGAGTGCTGAAAACACCAGAAAACGTGTTTTTCGCATTCAATAGCACGAAAACAGCGATTTCGGTGATTCTGCACACTTGTAACAGCAGAATCATGAAGATTATCACTGAAAATGCATATCTCAGCTGGAAACGCCACGAAAACGAAGATATCCCTGTTTCCGCACATCAAACGCACTGTCGGGTGCTGAAAACACCAGAAAACGTGTTTTTCGCATTCAATTGCACGAAAACAGCGATCCCGGTGATTCTGCACACTTGTAACAGCAGAATCATGAACATTATCACTGAAAATGCATATCTCAACTGGGAACCCCACGAAAACGAAGATATCCCTGTTTCCGCACATCAAACGCACTGTGGAGTGCTGAAAACACCAGAACACGTGTTTTTCGCATTCAATAGCACGAAAACAGCGATTTAGGTGATTCTGCACACTTGTAACAGCAGAATCATGACGATTATCACTGAAAATGCATATCTTAGCTGGAAACCCAGCGATACCGAAGATATCCCTGTTTCCGCACATCAAACGCAGAGTGGAGTGCTGAAAACACCAGAAAACGTGTTCTTCGCATTCAATAGCACGAAAACAGCGTTTTCGGTGATTCTGCACGCTGGTAACAGCAGAATCATGAAGATTATCACTGAAAATGCATATCTCAGCTGGAAACCCCACGAAAAGGAAGATATCCCTGTTTCCGCACATCAAACGCACTGTCGGGTGCTGAAAACACCAGAAAACGTGTTTTTCGCATTCAATAGCACGAAAACAGTGTTTTCGGTTATTCTGCACGCTTGTAACAGCAGAATCATGAAGATTATCACTGAAAATGCATATCTCAGCTGGAAACCCCACGATTACGAAGATATCCCTGTTTCCGCACATCAAACGCACTGTCGGGTGCTGAAAACACCAGAAAACGTGTTTTTCGCATTCAATAGCACGAAAACAGCGTTTTCGGTGCTTCTGCACACTTGTAACAGCAGAATCATGAAGATTATCACTGAAAATGCATATCTCTGCTGGAAACAACAACGATAACGAAGATATCGCAGTTTCCGCATATCAAACGCAGAGCGGAGAGCTGAAAACACCAGAAAACGTGTTTTTCGCATTCAATAGCACGAAAACAGCGTTTTCGGTGATTCTGCACGCTTGTAACAGCAGAATCATGAAGATTATCACTGAAAATGCATATCTCAGCTGGAAACCCCACGAAAACGACGATAACCCTGTTTCCGCACATCAAACGCACTGTCGGGTGCTGAAAACACCAGAAAACGTGTTTTTCGCATTCATTAGCACGAAAACAGCGTTTTCGGTGATTCTGCACGCTTGTAACAGCAGAATCATGAAGATTGTCACTGAAAATGCTTATCTCAGCTGGAAACAACAACGATACCGAAGATATCCCTGTTTCCGCACATCAAACGCACTGTGGAGTTCTGAAAACACCAGAAAACGTGTTTTTCGCAATCAATAGCACGGAAACAGCGTTTTCGGTGATTCTGCACACTTGTAACAGCAGAATCATGAAGATTATCACTGAAAATGCGTATCTCTGCTGGAAACAACAACGATAACGAAGATATCCCTGTTTCCGCACATCAAACGCACTGTGGAGTGCTGAAAACACCAGAAAACGTGTTTTTCGCATTCAATAGCACGAAAACAGGGTTTTCGGTGATTCTGCACGCTTGTAACAGCAGAATCATCAAGATTATCACTGAAAATGCATATCTCAGATGGAAACCCCACGAAAACGAAAATATCCCTGTTTCCGCACATCAAACGCACTGTCGGGTGCTGAAACACCAGAAAACGTGTTTTTCCCATTCAATAGCACGAAAACAGCGATTTCTGTGATTCTGCACACTGGTCACAGAAGAAACTCGAAGATTATCGTAGAAAATGCATATCTCAGCTGGAAACAACAACGATACCGAAGATATCCCTGTTTCTGCACATCAAACGCACTGTCGGGTGCTGAAAACACCAGAAAACGTGTTTTTCGCATTCAATAATACGAAAACAGCGATTTCGGTGATTCTGCTCACTTGTAACAGCAGAATCATGAAGATTATCTCTGAAAATGCATATCTCAGCTGGATAGAACAACGATACCGAAGATATCCCTGTTTCTGCACATCAAACGCACTGTCGGGTGCTGAAAACACCAGAAAACGTGTTTTTCGCATTCAATATCATGAAAACAGCGATTGCGGTGATTCTGCACACTTGAAACAGCAGAATCATGAAGATTATCACTGAGAATGCATATTTCAACTGGAAACACCGCGCAAACGAAGATATCGCAGTTTCCGCATATCAAACGCAGAGCGGAGTGCTGAAAACACCAAAAAACGTGTTTTTCGCATTCAATAGCACGAAAACAGCGTTTTCGGTGATTCTGCACGCTTGTAACAGCAGAATCATGAAGATTATCACTGAAAATGCATATCTCAGCTGGAAACCCCACGAAAACGACGATAACCCAGTTTCCGCACATCAAACGCACTGTCGGGTGCTGAAAACACCAGAAAACGTGTTTTTCGCATTCAATAGCACGAAAACAGCGTTTTCGGTGATTCTGCACGCTTGTAGCAGCAGAATCATGAAGATTATCACTGAAAATGCTTATCTCAGCTGGAAACAACAACGATACCGAAGATATCCCTGTTTCCGCACATCAAACGCACTGTGGAGTGCTGAAAACACCAGAAAACGTGTTTTTCGCAATCAATAGCACGAAAACAGCGTTTTCGGTGATTCTGCACACTTGTAACAGCAGAATCATGAAGATTATCACTGAAAATGCGTATCTCTGCTGGAAACAACAACGATAACGAAGATAACCCTGTTTCCGCACATCAAACGCACTGTGGAGTGCTGAAAACACCAGAAAACGTGTTTTTCGCATTCAATAGCACGAAAACAGCGATTTCGGTGATTCTGCACACTTGTAACAGCAGAATCATGAAGATTATCACTGAAAATGCATATCTCAGCTGGAAACGCCACGAAAACGAAGATATCCCTGTTTCCGCACATCAAACGCACTGTGGAGTGCTGAAAACACCAGAAAACGTGTTTTTCGCATTCAATAGCACGAAAACAGGGTTTTCGGCTATTCTGCACGCTTGTAACAGCAGAATCATGAAGATTATCACTGAAAATGCATATCTCAGCTGGAAACCCCACGATTACGAAGATATCCCTGTTTCCGCACATCAAACGCAGAGTGGAGTGCTGAAAACACCAGAAAACGTGTTTTTCGCATTCAATAGCACGAAAACAGGGTTTTCGGTTATTCTGCACGCTTGTAACAGCAGAATCATGAAGATTATCACTGAAAATGCATATTTCAGCTGGAAACCCCACGAAAACGAAGATATCACTGTTTCCGCACATCAAACGCACTGTCGGGTGCTGAAAACACCAGAAAACGTGTTTTTTGCATTCAATAGCACGAAAACAGTGTTTTCGGTGATTCTGCACGCTGGTAACAGCAGAATCATGAAGATTATCACTGAAAATGCATATCTCAGCTGGAAACCCCACGAAAACGAAGATACCCCTGTTTCCGCACATCAAACGTACTGTCGGGTGCTGAAAACACCAGAAAACGTGTTTTTCGCATTCAATAGCATGAAAACAGCGATTGCGGTGATTCTGCACACTTGTAACAGCAGAATCATGAAGATTATCACTGAAAATGCATATCTCAAATGGAAACCCCACGCAAACGAAGATATCGCAGTATCCGCATATCAAACGCAGAGTGGAGTGCTGAAAACACCAGAAAACGTGTTTTTCGCATTCAATAGCACGAAAACAGGGTTTTCGGTTATTCTGCACGCTTGTAACAGCAGAATCATGAAGATTATCACTGAAAATGCATATGTCAGCTGGAAACCCCACGATTACGAACATATCCCTGTTTCCGCACATCAAACGCACTGTCGGGTACTGAAAACACCAGAAAGCGTGTTTTTCGCATTCAATAGCATGAAAACAGCGATTGCGGTGATTCTGCACACTTGTAACAGCAGAATCATGAAGATTATCACTGAAAATGCATATCTCAGCTGGAAACCCCACGAAAACGAAGATATACCTGTTTCCGCACATCAAACGCACTGTCGGGTGCTGAAAACACCAGAAAACGTGTTTTTCGCATTCAATAGCACGAAAACAGCGTTTTCGGTGATTCTGCACACATGTAACAGCAGAATCATGAAGATTATCACTGAAAATGCTTATCTCAGCTGGAAACAACAACGATACCGAAGATATCCCTGTTTCCGCACATCAAACGCACTGTGGAGTGCTGAAAACACCAGAAAACGTGTTTTTCGCATTCAATAGCACGAAAACAGCGTTTTCGGTGATTCTGCACACTTGTAACAGCAGAATCATGAAGATTATCACTGAAAATGCTTATCTCAGCTGGAAACAACAACGATACCGAAGATATCCCTGTTTCCGCACATCAAACGCACTGTGGAGTGCTGAAAACACCAGAAAACGTGTTTTTCGCATTCAATAGCTCGAAAACAGCGTATTCGGTGATTCTGCACACTTGGAACAGCAGAATCATGAAGATTATCACTGAAAATGCATATCTCAGCTGGAAACCCCACGAAAACGAAGATATCCCTGTTTCCGCACATCAAACGCACTGTGGAGTGCTGAAAACACCAGAAAACGTGTTTTTCGCATTCAATAGCACGAAAACAGCGATTTCGGTGATTCTGCACACTTGTAACAGCAGAATCATGAAGATTATCACTGAAAATGCTTATCTCAGCTGGAAACAACAACGATACCGAAGATATCCCAGTTTCCGCACATCAAACGCACTATGGAGTGCTGACAACACCAGAAAACGTGTTTTTCGCTTTCAATAGCACGAAAACAGCGTTTTCGGTGATTCTGCACACTTGTAACAGCAGAATCATGAAGATTATCACTGAAAATGCTTATCTCAGCTGGAAACAACAACGATACCGAAGATATCCCTGTTTCCGCACATCAAACGCACTGTGGAGTGCTGAAAACACCAGAAAACGTGTTTTTCGCATTCAATAGCACGAAAACAGCGTTTTCGGTGATTCTGCACACGTGTAACAGCAGAATCATGAAGATTATCACTGAAAATGCATATCTCTGCTGGAAACAACAACGATAACGAAGATATCGCAGTTTCCGCATATCAAACGCAGAGTGGAGTGCTGAAAACACCAGAAAACGTGTTTTTCGCATTCAATAGCACGAAAACAGCGATTTCGGTGATTCTGCACACTTGTAACAGCAGAATCATGAAGATTATCACTGAAAATGCATATCTCAGCTGGAAACCCCACGAAAACGAAGATATACCTGTTTCCGCACATCAAACGCACTGTCGGGTGCTGAAAACACCAGAAAACGTGTTTTTCGCATTCAATTGCACGAAAACAGCGATCCCGGTGATTCTGCACACTTGTAACAGCAGAATCATGAACATTATCACTGAAAATGCATATCTCAGCTGGAAACAACAACGATACCGAAGATATCCCAGTTTCCGCACATCAAACGCACTATGGAGTGCTGACAACACCAGAAAACGTGTTTTTCGCATTCAATAGCACGAAAACAGCGTTTTCGGTGATTGTGCACACTTGTAACAGCAGAATCATGAAGATTATCACTGAAAATGCTTATCTCAGCTGGAAACAACAACGATACCGAAGATATCCCTGTTTCCGCACATCAAACGCACTGTGGAGTGCTGAAAACACCAGAAAACGTGTTTTTCGCATTCAATAGCTCGAAAACAGCGTATTCGGTGATTCTGCACACTTGGAACAGCAGAATCATGAAGATTATCACTGAAAATGCATATCTCAGCTGGAAACCCCACGAAAACGAAGATATCCCTGTTTCCGCACATCAAACGCACTGTGGAGTGCTGAAAACACCAGAAAACGTGTTTTTCGCATTCAATAGCACGAAAACAGCGATTTCGGTGATTCTGCACTCTTGTAACAGCAGAATCATGAAGATTATCACTGAAAATGCATATCTCAGCTGGAAACCCCACGAAAACGAAGATATACCTGTTTCCGCACATCAAACGCACTGTCGGGTGCTGAAAACACCAGAAAACGTGTTTTTCGCATTCAATTGCACGAAAACAGCGATCCCGGTGATTCTGCACACTTGTAACAGCAGAATCATGAACATTATCACTGAAAATGCATATCTCAGCTGGAAACAACAACGATACCGAAGATATCCCAGTTTCCGCACATCAAACGCACTATGGAGTGCTGACAACACCAGAAAACGTGTTTTTCGCATTCAATAGCACGAAAACGGGGTTTTGGTGATTCTGCACACTTGTAACAGCAGAATCATGAAGATTATCACTGAAAATGCTTATCTCAGCTGGAAACAACAACGATACCGAAGATATCCCTGTTTCCGCACATCAAACGCACTGTGGAGTGCTGAAAACACCAGAAAACGTGTTTTTCGCATTCAATAGCTCGAAAACAGCGTATTCGGTGATTCTGCACACTTGGAACAGCAGAATCATGAAGATTATCACTGAAAATGCATATCTCAGCTGGAAACCCCACGAAAACGAAGATATCACTGTTTCCGCACATCAAACGCACTGTTGAGTGCTGAAAACACCAGAAAACGTGTTTTTCGCATTCAATAGCACGAAAACAGCGATTTCGGTGATTCTGCACACTTGTAACAGCAGAATCATGAAGATTATCACTGAAAATGCATATCTCAGCTGGAAACCCCACGAAAACGAAGATATCCCTGTTTCCGCACATCAAACGCACTGTGGAGTGCTGAAAACACCAGAAAACGTGTTTTTCGCATTCAATAGCACGAAAACAGCGATTTCGGTGATTCTGCACACTTGTAACAGCAGAATCATGAAGATTATCACTGAAAATGCATATCTCAACTGGAAACCCCACGAAAACGAAGATACCCCTGTTTCCGCACATCAAACGCACTGTCGGGTGCTGAAAACACCAGAAAACGTGTTTTTCGCATTCAATTGCACGAAAACAGCAATTTCCGAGATTCTGCACACTTGTAACAGCAGAATCATGAAGATTATCACTGAAAATGCATATCTGAGCTGGAAACCCCACGAAAACGAAGATATCACTGTTTCCGCACATCAAACGCACTGTCGGGTGCTGAAAACACCAGAAAACGTGTTTCTCGCATTCAATAGCACGAAAACAGCGATTTCGGTGATTCTGCACACTTGTAACAGCAGAATCATGAAGATTATCACTGAAAATGCATATCTCAACTGGAAAACCCACGAAAACGAAGATACCCCTGTTTCCGCACATCAAACGCACTGTCGGGTGCTGAAAACACCAGAAAACGTGTTTTTCGCATTCAATTGCACGAAAACAGCAATTTCCGAGATTCTGCACACTTGTAACAGCAGAATCATGAAGATTATCACTGAAAATGCATATCTCAGCTGGAAACCCCACGAAAACGAAGATATCACTGTTTCCGCACATCAAACGCACTGTCGGGTGCTGAAAACACCAGAAAACGTGTTTTTCGCATTCAATTGCACGAAAACAGCAATTTCCGAGATTCTGCCCAGTTGTAACTGCAGAATCATGAGGATTATCACTGAAAATGCATATCTCAGCTGGAAACCCCACGAAAACGAAGATACCCCTGTTTCCGCACATCAAACGCACTGTTGAGTGCTGAAAACACCAGAAAACGTGTTTTTCGCATTCAATTGCACGAAAACAGCAATTTCCGAGATTCTGCCCACTTGTAACAGCAGAATCACGAAGATTATCACTGAAAATGCATATCTCAGCTGGAAACCCCACGAAAACGAAGATACCCCTGTTTCCGCACATCAAACGCACTGTCGGGTGCTGAAAACACCAGAAAACGTGTTTTTCGCATTCAATTGCACGAAAACAGCAATTTCCGAGATTCTGCCCACTTGTAACAGCAGAATCATGAAGATTATCACTGAAAATGCATATCTCAGCTGGAAACCCCACGAAAACGAAGATACCCCTGTTTCCGCACATCAAACGCACTGTTGAGTGCTGAAAACACCAGAAAACGTGTTTTTCGCATTCAATAGCACGAAAACAGCGATTTCGGTGATTCTGCACGCTGGTGACAGCAGAATCATGAAGATTATCACTGAAAATGCATATCTCAGCTGGAAACCCCACGAAAACGAAGATACCCCTGTTTCCGCACATCAAACGCACTGTCGGGTGCTGAAAACACCAGAAAACGTGTTTTTCGCATTCAATAGCATGAAAACAGCGACTGCGGTGATTCTGCACACTTGTAACAGCAGAATCATGAAGATTATCACTGAAAATGCATATCTCAAATGGAAACCCCACGCAAACGAAGATATCGCAGTATCCGCATATCAAACGCAGAGTGGAGTGCTGAAAACACCAGAAAACGTGTTTTTCGCATTCAATAGCACGAAAACAGGGTTTTCGGTTATTCTGCACGCTTGTAACAGCAGAATCATGAAGATTAACACTGAAAATGCATATGTCAGCTGGAAACCCCACGATTACGAACATATCCCTGTTTCCGCACATCAAACGCACTGTCGGGTACTGAAAACACCAGAAAGCGTGTTTTTCGCATTCAATAGCATGAAAACAGCGATTGCGGTGATTCTGCACACTTGTAACAGCAGAATCATGAAGATTATCACTGAAAATGCATATCTCAGCTGGAAACCCCACGAAAACGAAGATATCCCTGTTTCCGCACATCAAACGCACTGTCGGGGGCTGAAAACACCAGAAAACGTGTTTTTCGCATTCAATAGCACGAAAACAGCGTTTTCGGTGATTCTGCACACATGTAACAGCAGAATCATGAAGATTATCACTGAAAATGCTTATCTCAGCTGGAAACAACAACGATACCGAAGATATCCCTGTTTCCGCACATCAAACGCACTGTGGAGTGCTGAAAACACCAGAAAACGTGTTTTTCGCATTCAATAGCACGAAAACAGCGTTTTCGGTGATTCTGCACACTTGTAACAGCAGAATCATGAAGATTATCACTGAAAATGCATATCTCTGCTGGAAACAACAACGATAACGAAGATATCGCAGTTTCCGCATATCAAACGCAGAGTGGAGTGCTGAAAACACCAGAAAACGTGTTTTTCGCATTCAATAGCACGAAAACAGCGATTTCGGTGATTCTGCACACTTGTAACAGCAGAATCATGAAGATTATCACTGAAAATGCATATCTCAGCTGGAAACCCCACGAAAACGAAGATATCCCTGTTTCCGCACATCAAACGCACTGTCGGGTGCTGAAAACACCAGAAAACGTGTTTTTCGCATTCAATTGCACGAAAACAGCAATTTCCGAGATTCTGCACACTTGTAACAGCAGAATCATGAAGATTATCACTGAAAATGCATATCTCAACTGGAAACCCCACGAAAACGAAGATACCCCTGTTTCCGCACATCAAACGCACTGTCGGGTGCTGAAAACACCAGAAAACGTGTTTTTCGCATTCAATTGCACGAAAACAGCAATTTCCGAGATTCTGCACACTTGTAACAGCAGAATCATGAAGATTATCACTGAAAATGCATATCTCAGCTGGAAATCCCACGAAAACGAAGATATCACTGTTTCCGCACATCAAACGCACTGTCGGGTGCTGAAAACACCAGAAAACGTGTTTTTCGCATTCAATTGCACGAAAACAGCAATTTCCGAGATTCTGCCCACTTGTAACAGCAGAATCATGAAGATTATCACTGAAAATGCATATCTCAGCTGGAAACCCCACGAAAACGAAGATATCCCTGTTTCCGCACTTCAAACGCACTGTCGGGTGCTGGAAACACCAGAAAACGCGTTTTTCGCATTCAATAGCACGAAAACAGCGATTTCGGTGATTCTGCACACTTGTAACAGCAGAATCATGAAGATTATCACTGAAAATGCATATCTCAGCTGGAAACAACAACGATACCGAAGATATCGCAGTTTCCGCATATCAAACGCAGAGTGGTGTGCTGAAAACACCAGAAAACATGTTTTTCGCATTCAATAGCACGAAAACTGCGTTTCCGGTGATTCTGCACGCTTGTAACTGCAGAATCATGAAGATTATCACTGAAAATGCATATCTCAGCTGGAAACCCCACGAAAACGAAGATATCCCTGTTTCCGCACATCAAACGCACTGTCGGGTGCTGAAAACACCAGAAAACGTGTTATTCGCATTCAATAGCACGAAAACAGCGATTTCGGTGATTCTGCACACTTGTAACAGCAGAATCATGAAGATTATCACTGAAAATGCATATCTCAGCTGGAAACCCCACGAAAACGAAGATATCCCTGTTTCCGCACATCAAACGCACTGTCGGGTGCTGGAAACACCAGAAAACGTGTTTTTCGCATTCAATCGCACGAAAACAGCGATTTCGGTGATTCTGCACACTTGTAACAGCAGAATCATGAATATTATCACTGAAAATGCACATCTCAGCTGGAAACAACAACGATACCGAACATATCGCAGTTTCCGCATATCAAACGCAGAGTGGAGTGCTGAAAACACCAGAAAACGTGTTTTTCGCATTCAATAGCACGAAAACAGAGTTTTCGGTGATTCTGCACACTTGTAACAGCAGAATCATGAAGATTATCACTGAAAATGCATATCTCAGCTGGAAACCCAACGATGCCGAAGATATCGCAGTTTCCGCATGTCAAACGCTCTGTGGAGTGCTGAAAACGCCAGAAAACATGTTTTTCGCATTCAATAGCACGCAAACAGCGATTTCGGTGATTCTGCACACTTGTAACAGCAGAATCATGAAGATTATCACTGAAAATGCATATCTCAACTGGAAACCCCACGCAAACGCAGATATCGCAGTTTCCGCATATCAAACGCAGAGTGGAGTGCTGAAAACACCAGAAAACGTGTTTTTCGCATTCAATAGCACGAAAACTGCGTTTTCGGTGATTCTGCACGCTTGTAACAGCAGAATCATGAAGATTATCACTGAAAATGCATATCTCAGCTGGAAACCCCACGAAAACGAAGATATCCCTGTTTCCGCACATCAAACGCACTGTCGGGTGCTGGAAACACCAGAAAACGCGTTTTTCGCATTCAATAGCACGAAAACAGCGATTTCGGTGATTCTGCACACTTGTAACAGCAGAATCATGAAGATTATCACTGAAAATGCATATCTCAGCTGGAAACAACAACGATACCTAAGATATCGCAGTTTCCACATATCAAACGCAGAGTGGTGTGCTGAAAACACCAGAAAACGTGTTTTTCGCATACAATAGCACGAAAACTGCGTTTCCGGTGATTCTGCACGCTTGTAACTGCAGAATCATGAAGATTATCACTGAAAATGCATATCTCAGCTGGAAACCCCACGAAAACGAAGATATCCCTGTTTCCGCACATCAAACGCACTGTCGGGTGCTGAAAACACCAGAAAACGTGTTATTCGCATTCAATAGCACGAAAACAGCGATTTCGGTGATTCTGCACACTTGTAACAGCAGAATCATGAAGATTATCACTGAAAATGCATATCTCAGCTGGAAACCCCACGAAAACGAGGATATCCCTGTTTCCGCACATCAAACGCACTGTCGGGTGCTGGAAACACCAGAAAACGTGTTTTTCGCATTCAATAGCACGAAAACAGCGATTTCGGTGATTCTGCACACTTGTAACAGCAGAATCATGAATATTATCACTGAAAATGCACATCTCAGCTGGAAACAACAACGATACCGAACATATCGCAGTTTCCGCATATCAAACGCAGAGTGGAGTGCTGAAAACACCAGAAAACGTGTTTTTCGCATTCAATAGCACGAAAACAGAGTTTTCGGTGATTCTGCACACTTGTAACAGCAGAATCATGAAGATTATCACTGAAAATGCATATCTCAGCTGGAAACCCAACGATGCCGAAGATATCGCAGTTTCCGCATGTCAAACGCTCTGTGGAGTGCTGAAAACGCCAGAAAACATGTTTTTCGCATTCAATAGCACGCAAACAGCGATTTCGGTGATTCTGCACACTTGTAACAGCAGAATCATGAAGATTATCACTGAAAATGCATATCTCAACTGGAAACCCCACGCAAACGCAGATATCGCAGTTTCCGCATATCAAACGCAGAGTGGAGTGCTGAAAACACCAGAAAACGTGTTTTTCGCATTCAATAGTACGAAAACTGCGTTTTCGGTGATTCTGCACGCTTGTAACAGCAGAATCATGAAGATTATCACTGAAAATGCATATCTCAGCTGGAAACCCCACGAAAACGAAGATATCCCTGTTTCCGCACATCAAACGCACTGTCGGGTGCTGGAAACACCAGAAAACGCGTTTTTCGCATTCAATAGCACGAAAACAGCGATTTCGGTGATTCTGCACACTTGTAACAGCAGAATCATGAAGATTATCACTGAAAATGCATATCTCAGCTGGAAACAACAACGATACCTAAGATATCGCAGTTTCCACATATCAAACGCAGAGTGGTGTGCTGAAAACACCAGAAAACGTGTTTTTCGCATACAATAGCACGAAAACTGCGTTTCCGGTGATTCTGCACGCTTGTAACTGCAGAATCATGAAGATTATCACTGAAAATGCATATCTCAGCTGGAAACCCCACGAAAACGAAGATATCCCTGTTTCCGCTCATCAAACGCACTGTCGGGTGCTGAAAACACCAGAAAACGTGTTTTTCGCATTCAATAGCACGAAAACAGCGATTTCGGTGATTCTGCACACTTGTAACAGCAGAATCATGAAGATTATCACTGAAAATGCATATCTCAGCTGGAAACCCCACGAAAACGAAGATATCCCTGTTTCCGCACATCAAACGCACTGTCGGGTGCTGGAAACACCAGAAAACGTGTTTTTCGCATTCAATAGCACAAAAACAGCGATTTCGGTGATTCTGCACACTTGTAACAGCAGAATCATGAAGATTATCACTGAAAATGCATATCTCAGCTGGAAACAACAACGATACCGAACATATCGCAGTTTCCGCATATCAAACGCAGAGTGGAGTGCTGAAAACACCAGAAAACGTGTTTTTCGCATTCAATAGCACGAAAACAGTGTTTTCGGTGATTCTGCACACTTGTAACAGCAGAATCATGAAGATTCTCACTGAAAATGCATATCTCAGCTGGAAACAACAACGATACCGAACATATCGCAGTTTCCGCATATCAAACGCAGAGTGGAGTGCTGAAAACACCAGAAAACGTGTTTTTCGCATTCAATAGCACGATAACAGCGTTTTCGGTGGTTCTGCACGCTTGTAACAGCAGAATCATGAAGATTATCACTGAAAATGCATATCTCAGCTGGAAACCCCACGAAAACGAAGATATCCCTGTTTCCGCACATCAAACGCACTGTCGGGTGCTGAAAACACCAGAAAACGCGTTTTTCGCATTCAATCGCACGAAAACAGCGATTTCGGTGATTCTGCACACTTGTAACAGCAGAATCATGAAGATTATCACTGAAAATGAATATCTCAGCTGGAAACCCCACGAAAACGAAGATATCCCTGTTTCCGCACATCAAACGCACTGTCGGGTGCTGAAAACACCAGAAAACGTGTTTTTCGCATTCAATAGCACGAAAACAGCGATTTCGGTGATTCTGCACACTTGTAACAGCAGAATCATGAAGATTATCACTGAAAATGCATATCTCAGCTGGAAACCGCACGCAAACGAAGATATCGCAGTTTCCGCATATCAAACGCAGAGTGGAGTGCTGAAAACACCAGAAAACGTGTTTTTCGCATTCAATAGCACGAAAACAGTGTTTTCGGTGATTCTGCACACTTGTAACAGCAGAATCATGAAGATTAGCACTGAAAATGCATATCTCAGCTGGAAACCCAACGATGCCGAAGATATCGCAGTTTCCGCATCTCAAACGCTCTGTGGAGTGCTGAAAACGCCAGAAAACATGTTTTTCGCATTCAATAGCACGCAAACAGCGATTTCGGTGATTCTGCACACTTGTAACAGCAGAATCATGAAGATTATCACTGGAAATGCATATCTCAACTGGAAACCCCACGCAAACGCAGATATCGCAGTTTCCGCATATCAAACGCAGAGTGGAGTGCTGAAAACACCAGAAAACGTGTTTTTCGCATTCAATAGCACGAAAACTGCGTTTTCGGTGATTCTGCACGCTTGTAACAGCAGAATCATGAGGATTATCACTGAAAATGCATATCTCAGCTGGAAACCCCACGAAAACGACGATATCCCTGTTTCCGCACATCAAACGCACTGTCGGGTGCTGGAAACACCAGAAAACGCGTTTTTCGCATTCAATAGCACGAAAACAGCGATTTCGGTGATTCTGCACACTTGTAACAGCAGAATCATGAAGATTATCACTGAAAATGCATATCTCAGCTGGAAACAACAACGATACCTAAGATATCGCAGTTTCCACATATCAAACGCAGAGTGGTGTGCTGAAAACACCAGAAAACGTGTTTTTCGCATACAATAGCACGAAAACTGCGTTTCCGGTGATTCTGCACGCTTGTAACTGCAGAATCATGAAGATTATCACTGAAAATGCATATCTCAGCTGGAAACCCCACGAAAACGAAGATATCCCTGTTTCCGCTCATCAAACGCACTGTCGGGTGCTGAAAACACCAGAAAACGTGTTTTTCGCATTCAATAGCACGAAAACAGTGTTTTCGGTGATTCTGCACACTTGTAACAGCAGAATCATGAAGATTCTCACTGAAAATGCATATCTCAGCTGGAAACAACAACGATACCGAAGATATCCCTATTTCCGCACATCAAACGCACTGTGGAGTGCTGAAAACACCAGAAAATGTGTTTTTGCATTCAATAGCACGGAAACAGGGTTTTCGGTGATTCTGCACACTTGTAACTGCAGAATCATGAAGATTATCACTGAAAATGCATATCTCAGCTGGAAACAACAACGATACCGAACATATCGCAGTTTCCGCATATCAAACGCAGAGTGGAGTGCTGAAAACACCAGAAAACGTGTTTTTCGCATTCAATAGCACGATAACAGCGTTTTCGGTGATTCTGGACGCTTGTAACAGCAGAATCATGAAGATTATCACTGAAAATGCATATCTCAGCTGGAAACCCCACGAAAACGAAGATATCCCTGTTTCCGCACATCAAACGCACTGTCGGGTGCTGAAAACACCAGAAAACGCGTTTTTCGCATTCAATCGCACGAAAACAGCGATTTCGGTGATTCTGCACACTTGTAACAGCAGAATCATGAAGATTATCACTGAAAATGAATATCTCAGCTGGAAACCCCACGAAAACGAAGATATCCCTGTTTCCGCACATCAAACGCACTGTCGGGTGCTGAAAACACCAGAAAACGTGTTTTTCGCATTCAATAGCACGAAAACAGCGATTTCGGTGATTCTGCACACTTGTAACAGCAGAATCATGAAGATTATCACTGAAAATGCATATCTCAGCTGGAAACCCCACGAAAACGAAGATATCCCTGTTTCCGCACATCAAACGCACTGTCGGGTGCTGGAAACACCAGAAAATGTGTTTTTGCATTCAATAGCACGGAAACAGGGTTTTCGGTGATTCTGCACACTTGTAACAGCAGAATCATGAAGATTATCACTGAAAGAGCATATCTCAGCTGGAAACAACAACGATACCGAACATATCGCAGTTTCCGCATATCAAACGCAGAGTGGAGTGCTGAAAACACCAGAAAACGTGTTTTTCGCATTCAATAGCACGAAAACAGTGTTTTCGGTGATTCTGCACACTTGTAACAGCAGAATCATGATGATTATCACTGAAAATGCATATCTCAGCTGGAAACAACAACGATACCGATGATATCCCTATTTCCGCACATCAAACGCACTGTGGAGTGCTGAAAACACCAGAAAACGTGTTTTTCGCATTCAATAGCACGAAAACAGCGATTTCGGTGATTCTGCACACTTGTAACAGCAGAATCATGAAGATTATCACTGAAAATGCATATCTCAGCTGGAAACCCCACGAAAACGAAGATATCCCTGTTTCCGCACATCAAACGCACTGTCGGGTGCTGGAAACACCAGAAAATGTGTTTTTGCATTCAATAGCACGGAAACAGGGTTTTCGGTGATTCTGCACACTTGTAACAGCAGAATCATGAAGATTATCACTGAAAGAGCATATCTCAGCTGGAAACAACAACGATACCGAACATATCGCAGTTTCCGCATATCAAACGCAGAGTGGAGTGCTGAAAACACCAGAAAACGTGTTTTTCGCATTCAATAGCACGATAACAGCGTTTTCGGTGATTCTGGACGCTTGTAACAGCAGAATCATGAAGATTATCACTGAAAATGCATATCTCAGCTGGAAACCCCACGAAAACGAAGATATCCCTGTTTCCGCACATCAAACGCACTGTCGGGTGCTGAAAACACCAGAAAACGCGTTTTTCGCATTCAATCGCACGAAAACAGCGATTTCGGTGATTCTGCACACTTGTAACAGCAGAATCATGAAGATTATCACTGAAAATGAATATCTCAGCTGGAAACCCCACGAAAACGAAGATATCCCTGTTTCCGCACATCAAACGCACTGTCGGGTGCTGAAAACACCAGAAAACGTGTTTTTCGCATTCAATAGCACGAAAACAGCGATTTCGGTGATTCTGCACACTTGTAACAGCAGAATCATGAAGATTATCACTGAAAATGCATATCTCAGCTGGAAACCCCACGAAAACGAAGATATCCCTGTTTCCGCACATCAAACGCACTGTCGGGTGCTGGAAACACCAGAAAATGTGTTTTTGCATTCAATAGCACGGAAACAGGGTTTTCGGTGATTCTGCACACTTGTAACAGCAGAATCATGAAGATTATCACTGAAAGAGCATATCTCAGCTGGAAACAACAACGATACCGAACATATCGCAGTTTCCGCATATCAAACGCAGAGTGGAGTGCTGAAAACACCAGAAAACGTGTTTTTCGCATTCAATAGCACGAAAACAGTGTTTTCGGTGATTCTGCACACTTGTAACAGCAGAATCATGATGATTATCACTGAAAATGCATATCTCAGCTGGAAACAACAACGATACCGATGATATCCCTATTTCCGCACATCAAACGCACTGTGGAGTGCTGAAAACACCAGAAAACGTGTTTTTGCATTCAATAGCACGAAAACAGTGTTTTCGGTGATTCTGCACACTTGTAACAGCAGAATCATGAAGATTATCACTGAAAATGCATATCTCAGCTGGAAACCCAACGATGCCGAAGATATCTCAGTTTCCGCATGTCAAACGCTCTGTGGAGTGCTGAAAACGCCAGAAAACATGTTTTTCGCATTCATTAGCACGCAAACAGCGTTTTCGGTGATTCTGCACACTTGTAACAGCAGAATCATGAAGATTACCACTGAAAATGCATATCTCAACTGGAAACCCCACGCAAACGAAGATATCGGTGTTTCCGCATGTCAAACGCTCTGTGGAGTGCTGAAAACACCAGAAAACGTGTTTTTCGCATTCAATAGCACGAAAACAGCGATTTCGGTGATTCTGCACACTTGTAACAGCAGAATCATGAAGATTATCACTGAAAATGCATATCTCAACTGGAAACCCCACGCAAACGAAGATATCGCAGTTTCCGCATGTCAAGCGCTCTGTGGCGTGCTGAAAACACCAGAAAACGTGTTTTTCGCATTCAATAGCACGAAAACAGCGATTTCGGTGATTCTGCACACTTGTAACAGCAGAATCATGAAGATTATCGCTGAAAATGCATATCTCAACTGGAAACCCCACGCAAACGAAGATATCACAGTTTCCGCATATCAAACGCACTGTGGAGTGCTGAAAACACCAGAAAACGTGTTTGTCGCATTCAATAGCACGAAAACAGTGTTTTCGGTGATTCTGCACACTTGTAACAGCAGAATCATGAAGATTATCACTGAAAATGCATATCTCAGCTGGAAACAACAACGATACCGAAGATATCGCAGTTTCCACATATCAAACGCAGAGTGGTGTGCTGAAAACACCAGAAAACGTGTTTTTCGCATTCAATAGCACGAAAACTGCGTTTTCGGTGATTCTGCACGCTTGTAACAGCAGAATCATGAAGATTATCACTGAAAATGCATATCTCAGCTGGAAACCCCACGAAAACGAAGATATCCCTGTTTCCGCACATCAAACGCACTGTCGGGTGCTGGAAACACCAGAAAACGCGTTTTTCGCATTCAATAGCACGAAAACAGCGATTTCGGTGATTCTGCACACTTGTAACAGCAGAATCATGAAGATTATCACTGAAAATGCATATCTCAGCTGGAAACCCAACGCTGCCGAAGATATCGCGGTTTCCGCATATCAAACGCACTGCGGAGTGCTGAAAACACCAGTAACCGTGTTTTTCGCATTCAATAGCACGAAAACAGCGATTTCGGTGATTCTGTACACTTGTAACAGCAGAATCATGAAGATTATCACTGAAAATGCATATCTCAGCTGGAAACCCCACGAAAACGATGATATCCCTGTTTCCGCACATCAAACGCACTGTCGGGTGCTGGAAACACCAGAAAACGTGTTTTTCGCATTCAATAGCACGAAAACAGCGATTTCGGTGATTCTGCACACTTGTAACAGCAGAATCATGAAGATTATCACTGAAAATGCATATCTCAACTGGAAACCCCACGCAAACGCAGATATCGCAGTTTCCGCATATCAAACGCAGAGTGGAGTGCTGAAAACACCAGAAAACGTGTTTTTCGCATTCAATAGCACGAAAACTGCGTTTTCGGTGATTCTGCACGCTTGTAACAGCAGAATCATGAAGATTATCACTGAAAATGCATATCTCAGCTGGAAACCCAACGAAAACGAAGATATCCCTGTTTCCGCACATCAAACGCACTGTCGGGTGCTGGAAACACCAGAAAACGGGTTTTTCGCATTCAATAGCACGAAAACAGCGATTTCGGTGATTCTTCACACCTGTAACAGCAGAATCATGAAGATTATCTCTGAAAATGCATATCTCAGCTGGAAACCCAACGATGCCGAAGATATCGCAGTTTCCGCATATCAAACGCAGAGTGGAGTGCTGAAAACACCAGAAAACGTGTTTTTCGCATTCAATAGCACGAAAACAGTGTTTTCGGTGATTCTGCACACTTGTAACAGCAGAATCATGAAGATTATCACTGAAAATGCATATCTCAGCTGGAAACAACAACGATGCCGAAGATATCGCAGTTTCCGCATGTCAAACGCACTGTGGAATGCTGAAAACACCAGAAAACGTGTTTTTCGCATTCAATAGCACGAAAACAGCATTTTCGGTGATTCTTCACACCTGTAACAGCAGAATCATGAAGATTATCTCTGAAAATGCATATCTCAGCTGGAAACCCAACGATGCCGAAGATATCCCAATTTCCGCACATCAAACGCACTGTGGAGTGCTGAAAACACCAGAAAACGTGTTTTTGCTCTCAATAGCACGAAAACAGCGATTTCGGTGATTCTGCACACTTGTAACAGCAGAATCATGAAGATTATCACTGATAATGCATATCTCAGCTGGAAACCCAACGATGCCGAAGATATCGCAGTTTCCGCATATCAAACGCAGAGTGGAGTGCTGAAAACACCAGAAAACGTGTTTTTCGCATTCAATAGCACGAAAACAGTGTTTTCGGTGATTCTGCACACTTGTAACAGCAGAATCATGAAGATTATCACTGAAAATGCATATCTCAGCTGGAAACAACAACGATACCGAAGATATCCCAATTTCCGCACACCAAACGCACTGTGGAGTGCTGAAAACACCAGAAAACGTGTTTTTGCATTCAATAGCACGAAAACAGCGTTTTCGGTGATTCTGCACACTTGTAACAGCAGAATCATGAAGATTATCACTGAAAATGCATATCTCAGCTGGAAACCCAACGATGCCGAAGATATCGCAGTTTCCGCATGTCAAACGCTCTGTGGAGTGCTGAAAACGCCAGAAAACGTGTTTTTCGCATTCAATAGCACGAAAACAGCGTTTTCGGTGATTCTGCACACTTGTAACAGCAGAATCATGAAGATTATCACTGCGAATGCATATCTCAACTGGAAACCCCACGCAAACGAAGATATCGGTGTTTCCGCATGTCAAACGCTCTGTGGGGTTCTGAAAACACCAGAAAACGTGTTTTTCGCATTCAATAGCACGAAAACAGCGATTGCGGTGATTCTGCACACTTGTAACAGCAGAATCATGAAGATTATCACTGAAAATGCATATCTCAGCTGGTAACCCAACGATGCCGAAGATATCGCAGTTTCCGCATATCAAACGCAGAGTGGTGTGCTGAAAACATCAGAAAACGTGTTTGTCGCATTCAATAGCACGAAAACAGCGATTTCGGTGATTCTGCACACTTGTAACAGCAGAATCACGAAGATTATCGCTGAAAATGCATATCTCAGCTGGAAACCCAACGATGCCGAAGATATCGCAGTTTCCGCATGTCAAACGCACTGTGGAATGCTGAAAACACCAGAAAACGTGTTTTTCGCATTCAATAGCACGAAAACAGCATTTTCGGTGATTCTTCACACCTGTAACAGCAGAATCATGAAGATTATCTCTGAAAATGCATATCTCAGCTGGAAACCCAACGATGCCGAAGATATCGCGGTTTCCGCATATCAAACGCACTGCGGAGTGCTGAAAACACCAGAAAACGTGTTTTTCGCATTCAATAGCACGAAAACAGCATTTTCGGTGATTCTTCACACCTGTAACAGCAGAATCATGAAGATTATCTCTGAAAATGCATATCTCAGCTGGAAACCCAACGATGCCGAAGATATCCCAATTTCCGCACATCAAACGCACTGTGGAGTGCTGAAAACACCAGAAAACGTGTTTTTGCTCTCAATAGCACGAAAACAGCGATTTCGGTGATTCTGCACACTTGTAACAGCAGAATCATGAAGATTATCACTGATAATGCATATCTCAGCTGGAAACCCAACGATGCCGAAGATATCGCAGTTTCCGCATATCAAACGCAGAGTGGAGTGCTGAAAACACCAGAAAACGTGTTTTTCGCATTCAATAGCACGAAAACAGTGTTTTCGGTGATTCTGCACACTTGTAACAGCAGAATCATGAAGATTATCACTGAAAATGCATATCTCAGCTGGAAACAACAACGATACCGAAGATATCCCAATTTCCGCACACCAAACGCACTGTGGAGTGCTGAAAACACCAGAAAACGTGTTTTTGCATTCAATAGCACGAAAACAGCGTTTTCGGTGATTCTGCACACTTGTAACAGCAGAATCATGAAGATTATCACTGAAAATGCATATCTCAGCTGGAAACCCAACGATGCCGAAGATATCGCAGTTTCCGCATGTCAAACGCTCTGTGGAGTGCTGAAAACGCCAGAAAACGTGTTTTTCGCATTCAATAGCACGAAAACAGCGTTTTCGGTGATTCTGCACACTTGTAACAGCAGAATCATGAAGATTATCACTGCGAATGCATATCTCAACTGGAAACCCCACGCAAACGAAGATATCGGTGTTTCCGCATGTCAAACGCTCTGTGGGGTTCTGAAAACACCAGAAAACGTGTTTTTCGCATTCAATAGCACGAAAACAGCGATTGCGGTGATTCTGCACACTTGTAACAGCAGAATCATGAAGATTATCACTGAAAATGCATATCTCAGCTGGTAACCCAACGATGCCGAAGATATCGCAGTTTCCGCATATCAAACGCAGAGTGGTGTGCTGAAAACATCAGAAAACGTGTTTGTCGCATTCAATAGCACGAAAACAGCGATTTCGGTGATTCTGCACACTTGTAACAGCAGAATCACGAAGATTATCGCTGAAAATGCATATCTCAGCTGGAAACCCAACGATGCCGAAGATATCGCAGTTTCCGCATGTCAAACGCACTGTGGAATGCTGAAAACACCAGAAAACGTGTTTTTCGCATTCAATAGCACGAAAACAGCATTTTCGGTGATTCTTCACACCTGTAACAGCAGAATCATGAAGATTATCTCTGAAAATGCATATCTCAGCTGGAAACCCAACGATGCCGAAGATATCGCGGTTTCCGCATATCAAACGCACTGCGGAGTGCTGAAAACACCAGTAAACGTGTTTTTCGCATTCAATAGCACGAAAACAGCGATTTCGGTGATTCTGCACACTTGTAACAGCAGAATCATGAAGATTATCACTGAAAATGCATATCTCAGCTGGAAACCCCACGAAAACGAAGATATCGCAGTTTCCGCACATCAAACGCACTGTGGAGTGCTGAAAACACCAGAAAACGTGTTTTTCGCATTCAATAGCACGAAAACAGCGTTTTCGGTGATTCTGCACACTTGTAGCAGCAGAATCATGAAGATTATCACTGAAAATGCATATCTCAGCTGGAAACAACAACGATACCGAACATATCGCAGTTTCCGCATATCAAACGCAGAGTGGAGTGCTGAAAACACCAGAAAACGTGTTTTTCGCAATCAATAGCACGAAAACAGCATTTTCGGTGATTCTTCACACCTGTAACAGCAGAATCATGAAGATTATCTCTGAAAATGCATATCTCAGCTGGAAACCCAACGATGCCGAAGATATCGCGGTTTCCGCATATCAAACGCACTGCGGAGTGCTGAAAACACCAGTAAACGTGTTTTTCGCATTCAATAGCACGAAAACAGCGATTTCGGTGATTCTGTACACTTGTAACAGCAGAATTATGAAGATTATCACTGAAAATGCATATCTCAGCTGGAAACCCCACGAAAACGAAGATATCCCTGTTTCCGCACATCAAACGCACTGTCGGGTGCTGGAAACACCAGAAAACGTGTTTTTCGCATTCAATAGCACGAAAACAGCGTTTTCGGTGATTCTTCACACCTGTAACAGCAGAATCATGAAGATTATCACTGAAAATGCATATCTCAGCTGGAAACCCAACGATGCCGAAGATATCGCGGTTTCCGCATATCAAACGCACTGCGGAGTGCTGAAAACACCAGTAAACGTGTTTTTCGCATTCAATAGCACGAAAACAGCGATTTCGGTGATTCTGTACACTTGTAACAGCAGAATCATGAAGATTATCACTGAAAATGCATATCTCAGCTGGAAACCCCACGAAAACGAAGATATCCCTGTTTCCGCACATCAAACGCACTGTCGGGTGCTGGAAACACCAGAAAACGTGTTTTTCGCATTCCATAGCACGAAAACAGCGATTTCGGTGATTCTGTACACTTGTAACAGCAGAATCATGAAGATTATCACTGAAAATGCATATCTCAGCTGGAAACCCCACGAAAACGAAGATATCCCTGTTTCCGCACATCAAACGCACTGTCGGGTGCTGGAAACACCAGAAAACGTGTTTTTCGTATTCAATAGCACGAAAACAGCGATTTCGGTGATTCTGCACGCTTGTAACAGCAGAATCATGAAGATTATCATTGAAAATGCATATTTCAGCTGGAAACCCCACGAAAACGAAGATATCCCTGTTTCCGCACATCAAACGCACTGTCGGGTGCTGGAAACACCAGAAAACGTGTTCTTCGCATTCAATAGCACGAAAACAGCGATTTCGGTGATTCTGCACACTTGTAACAGCAGAATCATGAAGATTATCACTGAAAATGCATATCTCAGCTGGAAACAACAACGATACCGAAGATATCGCAGTTTCCGCATATCAAACGCAGAGTGGTGTGCTGAAAACACCAGAAAACGTGTTTAGTGCATTCAATAGCACGAAAACTGCGTTTCCGGTGATTCTGCACGCTTGTAACTGCAGAATCATGAAGATTATCACTGAAAATGCATATCTCAGCTTGAAACCCCACGAAAACGAAGATATCCCTGTTTCCGCACATCAAACGCACTGTCGGGTGCTGAAAACACCAGAAAACGTGTTTTTCGCATTCAATAGCACGAAAACAGCGTTTTCGGTGATTCTGCACACTTGTAGCAGCAGAATCATGAAGATTATCACTGAAAATGCATATCTCAGCTGGAAACAACAACGATACCGAACATATCGCAGTTTCCGCATATCAAACGCAGAGTGGAGTGCTGAAAACACCAGAAAACGTGTTTTTAGCATTCAATAGCACGAAAACAGCATTTTCGGTGATTCTTCACACCTGTAACAGCAGAATCATGAAGATTATCTCTGAAAATGCATATCTCAGCTGGAAACCCAACGATGCCGAAGATATCGCGGTTTCCGCATATCAAACGCACTGCGGAGTGCTGATAACACCAGTAAACGTGTTTTTCGCATTCAATAGCACGAAAACAGCGATTTCGGTGATTCTGCACACTTGTAACAGCAGAATCATGAAGATTATCACTGAAAATGCATATCTCAGCTGGAAACCCCACGAAAACGAAGATATCGCAGTTTCCGCACATCAAACGCACTGTGGAGTGCTGAAAACACCAGAAAACGTGTTTTTCGCATTCAATAGCACGAAAACAACGTTTTCGGTGATTCTTCACACCTGTAACAGCAGAATCATGAAGATTATCACTGAAAATGCATATCTCAGCTGGAAACCCAACGATGCCGAAGATATCGCGGTTTCCGCATATCAAACGCACTGCGGAGTGCTGAAAACACCAGTAAACGTGTTTTTCGCAGTCAATAGCACGAAAACAGCGATTTCGGTGATTCTGTACACTTGTAACAGCAGAATCATGAAGATTATCACTGAAAATGCATATCTCAGCTGGAAACCCCACGAAAACGAAGATATCCCTGTTTCCGCACATCAAACGCACTGTCGGGTGCTGGAAACACCAGAAAACGCGTTTTTCGCATTCAATAGCACGAAAACAGCGATTTCGGTGATTCTGCACACTTGTAACAGCAGAATCATGAAGATTATCACCGAAAATGCATATCTCAGCTGGAAACAACAACGGTACCGAAGATATCGCAGTTTCCGCATATCAAACGCAGAGTGGTGTGCTGAAAACACCAGAAAACGTGTTTAGTGCATTCAATAGCACGAAAACTGCGTTTCCGGTGATTCTGCACGCTTGTAACTGCAGAATCATGAAGATTATCACTGAAAATGCATATCTCAGCTGGAAACCCCACGAAAACGAAGATATCCCTGTTTCCGCACATCAAACGCACTGTCGGGTGCTGGAAACACCAGAAAACGTGTTTTTCGCATTCAATAGCACGAAAACAGCGATTTCGGTGATTCTGCACACTTGTAACAGCAGAATCATGAGGATTATATCTGAAAATGCATATCTCAACTGGAAACCCCACGCAAACGCAGATATCGCAGTTTCCGCATATCAAACGCAGAGTGGAGTGCTGAAAACACCAGAAAACGTGTTTTTCGCATTCAATAGCACGAAAACTGCGTTTTCGGTGATTCTGCACGCTTGTAACAGCAGAATCATGAAGATTATCACTGAAAATGCATATCTCAGCTGGAAACAACAACCATACCGAAGATATTGCAGTTTCCGCATATCAAACGCAGAGTGGTGTGCTGAAAACACCAGAAAACGTGTTTTTCGCATACAATAGCACGAAAACAGCGATTTCGGTGATTCTGTACACTTGTAACAGCAGAATCATGAAGATTATCACTGAAAATGCATATCTCAGCTGGAAACCCCACGAAAACGAAGATATCCCTGTTTCCGCACATCAAACGCACTGTCGGGTGCTGGAAACACCAGAAAACGTGTTTTTCGTATTCAATAGCACGAAAACAGCGATTTCGGTGATTCTGCACGCTTGTAACAGCAGAATCATGAAGATTATCATTGAAAATGCATATCTCAGCTGGAAACCCCACGAAAACGAAGATATCCCTGTTTCCGCACATCAAACGCACTGTCGGGTGCTGGAAACACCAGAAAACGTGTTCTTCGCATTCAATAGCACGAAAACAGCGATTTCGGTGATTCTGCACACTTGTAACAGCAGAATCATGAAGATTATCACTGAAAATGCATATCTCAACTGGAAACCCCACGCAAACGCAGATATCGCAGTTTCCGCATATCAAACGCAGAGAGGAGTGCTGAAAACACCAGAAAACGTGTTTTTCGCATTCAATAGCACGAAAACTGCGTTATCGGTGATTCTGCACGCTTGTAACAGCAGAATCATGAAGATTATCACTGAAAATGCATATCTCAGCTGGAAACCCCACGAAAACGAAGATATCCCTGTTTCCGCACATCAAACGCACTGTCGGGTGCTGGAAACACCAGAAAACGCGTTTTTCGCATTCAATAGCACGAAAACAGCGATTTCGGTGATTCTGCACACTTGTAACAGCAGAATCATGAAGATTATCACTGAAAATGCATATCTCAGCTGGAAACAACAACGATACCGAAGATATCGCAGTTTCCGCATATCAAACGCAGAGTGGTGTGCTGAAAACACCAGAAAACGTGTTTAGTGCATTCAATAGCACGAAAACTGCGTTTCCGGTGATTCTGCACGCTTGTAACTGCAGAATCATGAAGATTATCACTGAAAATGCATATCTCAGCTGGAAACCCCACGAAAACGAAGATATCCCTGTTTCCGCACATCAAACGCACTGTCGGGTGCTGGAAACACCAGAAAACGCGTTTTTCGCATTCAATAGCACGAAAACAGCGATTTCGGTGATTCTGCACACTTGTAACAGCAGAATCATGAAGATTATCACCGAAAATGCATATCTCAGCTGGAAACAACAACGATACCGAAGATATCGCAGTTTCCGCATATCAAACGCAGAGTGGTGCGCTGAAAACACCAGAAAACGTGTTTAGTGCATTCAATAGCACGAAAACTGCGTTTCCGGTGATTCTGCACGCTTGTAACTGCAGAATCATGAAGATTATCACTGAAAATGCATATCTCAGCTGGAAACCCCACGAAAACGAAGATATCCCTGTTTCCGCACATCAAACGCACTGTCGGGTGCTGGAAACACCAGAAAACGTGTTTTTCGCATTCAATAGCACGAAAACAGCGATTTCGGTGATTCTGCACACTTGTAACAGCAGAATCATGAGGATTATAACTGAAAATGCATATCTCAACTGGAAACCCCACGCAAACGCAGATATCGCAGTTTCCGCATATCAAACGCAGAGTGGAGTGCTGAAAACACCAGAAAACGTGTTTTTCGCATTCAATAGCACGAAAACTGCGTTTTCGGTGATTCTGCACGCTTGTAACAGCAGAATCATGAAGATTATCACTGAAAATGCATATCTCAGCTGGAAACAACAACGATACCGAAGATATCGCAGTTTCCGCATATCAAACGCAGAGTGGTGTGCTGAAAACACCAGAAAACGTGTTTTTCGCATACAATAGCACGAAAACAGCGATTTCGGTGATTCTGTACACTTGTAACAGCAGAATCATGAAGATTATCACTGAAAATGCATATCTCAGCTGGAAACCCCACGAAAACGAAGATATCCCTGTTTCCGCACATCAAACGCACTGTCGGGTGCTGGAAACACCAGAAAACGTGTTTTTCGTATTCAATAGCACGAAAACAGCGATTTCGGTGATTCTGCACGCTTGTAACAGCAGAATCATGAAGATTATCATTGAAAATGCATATCTCAGCTGGAAACCCCACGAAAACGAAGATATCCCTGTTTCCGCACATCAAACGCACTGTCGGGTGCTGGAAACACCAGAAAACGTGTTCTTCGCATTCAATAGCACGAAAACAGCGATTTCGGTGATTCTGCACACTTGTAACAGCAGAATCATGAAGATTATCACTGAAAATGCATATCTCAACTGGAAACCCCACGCAAACGCAGATATCGCAGTTTCCGCATATCAAACGCAGAGTGGAGTGCTGAAAACACCAGAAAACGTGTTTTTCGCATTCAATAGCACGAAAACTGCGTTTTCGGTGATTCTGCACGCTTGTAACAGCAGAATCATGAAGATTATCACTGAAAATGCATATCTCAGCTGGAAACCCCACGAAAACGAAGATATCCCTGTTTCCGCACATCAAACGCACTGTCGGGTGCTGGAAACACCAGAAAACGCGTTTTTCGCATTCAATAGCACGAAAACAGCGATTTCGGTGATTCTGCACACTTGTAACAGCAGAATCATGAAGATTATCACTGAAAATGCATATCTCAGCTGGAAACAACAACGATACCGAAGATATCGCAGTTTCCGCATATCAAACGCAGAGTGGTGTGCTGAAAACACCAGAAAACGTGTTTAGTGCATTCAATAGCACGAAAACTGCGTTTCCGGTGATTCTGCACGCTTGTAACTGCAGAATCATGAAGATTATCACTGAAAATGCATATCTCAGCTGGAAACCCCACGAAAACGAAGATATCCCTATTTCCGCACATCAAACGCACTGTCGGGTGCTGAAAACACCAGAAAACGTGTTTTTCGAATTCAATAGCACGAAAACAGCGATTTCGGTGATTCTGCACACTTGTAGCAGCAGAATCATGAAGATTATCACTGAAAATGCATATCTCAGCTGGAAACCCCACGAAAACGAAGATATCCCTGTTTCCGCACATCAAACGCACTGTCGGGTGCTGGAAACACCAGAAAACGTGTTTTTCGCATTCAATAGCACGAAAACTGCGTTTTCGGTGATTCTGCACGCTTGTAACAGCAGAATCATGAAGATTATCACTGAAAATGCATATCTCAGCTGGAAACAACAACGATACCGAAGATATCGCAGTTTCCGCATATCAAACGCAGAGTGGTGTGCTGAAAACACCAGAAAACGTGTTTTTCGCATACAATAGCACGAAAACAGCGATTTCGGTGATTCTGTACACTTGTAACAGCAGAATCATGAAGATTATCACTGAAAATGCATATCTCAGCTGGAAACCCCACGAAAACGAAGATATCCCTGTTTCCGCACATCAAACGCACTGTCGGGTGCTGGAAACACCAGAAAACGTGTTTTTCGTATTCAATAGCACGAAAACAGCGATTTCGGTGATTCTGCACGCTTGTAACAGCAGAATCATGAAGATTATCATTGAAAATGCATATCTCAGCTGGAAACCCCACGAAAACGAAGATATCCCTGTTTCCGCACATCAAACGCACTGTCGGGTGCTGGAAACACCAGAAAACGTGTTCTTCGCATTCAATAGCACGAAAACAGCGATTTCGGTGATTCTGCACACTTGTAACAGCAGAATCATGAAGATTATCACTGAAAATGCATATCTCAACTGGAAACCCCACGCAAACGCAGATATCGCAGTTTCCGCATATCAAACGCAGAGTGGAGTGCTGAAAACACCAGAAAACGTGTTTTTCGCATTCAATAGCACGAAAACTGCGTTTTCGGTGATTCTGCACGCTTGTAACAGCAGAATCATGAAGATTATCACTGAAAATGCATATCTCAGCTGGAAACCCCACGAAAACGAAGATATCCCTGTTTCCGCACATCAAACGCACTGTCGGGTGCTGGAAACACCAGAAAACGCGTTTTTGCATTCAATAGCACGAAAACAGCGATTTCGGTGATTCTGCACACTTGTAACAGCAGAATCATGAAGATTATCACTGAAAATGCATATCTCAGCTGGAAACAACAACGATACCGAAGATATCGCAGTTTCCGCATATCAAACGCAGAGTGGTGTGCTGAAAACACCAGAAAACGTGTTTAGTGCATTCAATAGCACGAAAACTGCGTTTCCGGTGATTCTGCACGCTTGTAACTGCAGAATCATGAAGATTATCACTGAAAATGCATATCTCAGCTGGAAACCCCACGAAAACGAAGATATCCCTTTTTCCGCACATCAAACGCACTGTCGGGTGCTGAAAACACCAGAAAACGTGTTTTTCGCATTCAATAGCACGAAAACAGCGATTTCGGTGATTCTGCACACTTGTAGCAGCAGAATCATGAAGATTATCACTGAAAATGCATATCTCAGCTGGAAACCCCACGAAAACGAAGATATCCCTGTTTCCGCACATCAAACGCACTGTCGGGTGCTGGAAACACCAGAAAACGTGTTTTTCGCATTCAATAGCACGAAAACAGCGATTTCGGTGATTCAGCACACTTGTAACAGCAGAATCATGAAGATTATCACTGAAAATGCATATCTCAGCTGGAAACAACAACGATACCGAACATATCGCAGTTTCCGCATATCAAACGCAGAGTGGAGTGCTGAAAACACCAGAAAACGTGTTTTTCGCATTCAATAGCACGATAACAGCGTTTTCGGTGATTCTGCACGCTTGTAACAGCAGAATCATGAAGATTATCACTGAAAATGCATATCTCAGCTGGAAACCCCACGAAAACGAAGATATCCCTGTTTCCGCACATCAAACGCACTGTCGGGTGCTGAAAACACCAGAAAACGCGTTTTTCGCATTCAATAGCACGAAAACAGCGATTTCGGTGATTCTGCACACTTGTAACAGCAGACTCATGAAGATTATCACTGAAAATGCATATCTCAGCTGGAAACAACAACGATACCGAAGATATCGCAGTTTCCGCATATCAAACGCAGAGTGGTGTGCTGAAAACACCAGAAAACGTGTTTTTCGCATTCAATAGCACGAAAACTGTGTTTTCGGTGATTCTGCGCGCTTGTAACAGCAGAATCATGAAGATTATCACTGAAAATGCATATCTCAGCTGGAAACCCCACGAAAACGAAGATATCCCTGTTTCCGCACATCAAACGCACTGTCGGGTGCTGAAAACACCAGAAAACGTGTTTTTCGCATTCAATAGCACGAAAACAGCGATTTCGGTGATTCTGCACACTTGTAACAGCAGAATCATGAAGATTATCACTGAAAATGCATATCTCAGCTGGAAACCCCACGAAAACGAAGATATCCCTGTTTCCGCACATCAAACGCACTGTCGGGTGCTGGAAACACCAGAAAACGTGTTTTTCGCATTCAATAGCACGAAAACAGCGATTTCGGTGATTCTGCACACTTGTAACAGCAGAATCATGAAGATTATCACTGAAAATGCACATCTCAGCTGGAAACAACAACGATACCGAACATATCGCAGTTTCCGCATATCAAACGCAGAGTGGAGTGCTGAAAACACCAGAAAACGTGTTTTTCGCATTCAATAGCACGAAAACAGTGTTTTCGGCGATTCTGCACACTTGTAACAGCAGAATCATGAAGATTATCACAGAAAATGCATATCTCAGCTGGAAACCCAACGATGCCGAAGATATCGCAGTTTCCGCATGTCAAACGCTCTGTGGAGTGCTGAAAACGCCAGAAAACACGTTTTTCGCATTCAATAGCACGCAAACAGCGTTTTCGGTGATTCTGCACACTTGTAACAGCAGAATCATGAAGATTATCACTGAAAATGCATATCTCAACTGGAAACCCCACGCAAACGAAGATATCGGTGTTTCCGCATGTCAAACGCTCTGTGGAGTGCTGAAAACACCAGAAAACGTGTTTTTCGCATTCAATAGCACGAAAACAGCGATTGCGGTGATTCTGCACACTTGTAACAGCAGAATCATGAAGATTATCACTGAAAATGCATATCTCAGCTGGAAACAACAGCGATACCGAAGATATCCCTGTTTCCGCACATCAAACGCACTGTCGGGTGCTGGAAACACCAGAAAACGCGTTTTTCGCATTCAATAGCACGAAAACAGCGATTTCGGTGATTCTGCACACTTGTAACAGCAGAATCATGAAGATTATCACTGAAAATGCATATCTCAGCTGGAAACAACAACGATACCTAAGATATCGCAGTTTCCGCATATCAAACGCAGAGTGGTGTGCTGAAAACTCCAGAAAACGTGTTTTTCGCATACAATAGCACGAAAACTGGGTTTTCGGTGATTCTGCACGCTTGTAACAGCAGAATCATGAAGATTATCACTGAAAATGCATATCTCAGCTGGAAACCCCACGAAAACGAAGATATCCCTGTTTCCGCACATCTAACGCACTGTCGGGTGCTGAAAACACCAGAAAACGTGTTTTTCGCATTCAATAGCACGAAAACAGCGATTTCGGTGATTCTGTACACTTGTAACAGCAGAATCATGAAGATTATCACTGAAAATGCATATCTCAGCTGGAAACCCCACGAAAACGAAGATATCCCTGTTTCCGCACATCAAACGCACTGTCGGGTGCTGGAAACACCAGAAAACGTGTTTTTCGCATTCAATAGCACGAAAACAGCGATTTCGGTGATTCTGCACGCTTGTAACAGCAGAATCATGAAGATTATCACTGAAAATGCATATCTCAGCTGGAAACCCCACGAAAACGAAGATATCCCTGTTTCCGCACATCAAACGCACTGTCGGGTGCTGGAAACACCAGAAAACGTGTTTTTCGCATTCAATAGCACGAAAACAGCGATTTCGGTGATTCTGCACACTTGTAACAGCAGAATCATGAAGATTATCACTTAAAATGCATATCTCAACTGGAAACCCCACGCAAACGCAGATATCGCAGTTTCCGCATATCAAACGCAGAGTGGAGTGCTGAAAACACCAGAAAACGTGTTTTTCGCATTCAGTAGCACGAAAACTGTGTTTTCGGTGATTCTGCACGCTTGTAACAGCAGAATCATGAAGATTATCACTGAAAATGCATATCTCAGCTGGAAACCCCACGAAAACGAAAATATCCATTTTTCCGCACATCAAACGCACTGTCGGGTGCTGGAAACACCAGAAAACGCGTTTTTCGCATTCAATAGCACGAAAACAGCGATTTCGGTGATTCTGCACACTTGTAACAGCAGAATCATGAAGATTATCACTTAAAATGCATATCTCAACTGGAAACCCCACGCAAACGCAGATATCGCAGTTTCCGCATATCAAACGCAGAGTGGAGTGCTGAAAACACCAGAAAACGTGTTTTTCGCATTCAGTAGCACGAAAACTGTGTTTTCGGTGATTCTGCACGCTTGTAATAGCAGAATCATGAAGATTATCACTGAAAATGCATATCTCAGCTGGAAACAACAACGATACCGAACATATCGCAGTTTCCGCATATCAAACGCAGAGTGGAGTGCTGAAAACACCAGAAAACGTGTTTTTCGCATTCAATAGCACGAAAACAGTGTTTTCGGTGATTCTGCGCGCTTGTAACAGCAGAATCATGAAGATTATCACTGAAAATGCATATCTCAGCTGGAAACCCCACGAAAACGAAGATATCCCTGTTTCCGCACATCAAACGCACTGTCGGGTGCTGAAAACACCAGAAAACGTGTTTTTCGCATTCAATAGCACGAAAACAGCGATTTCGGTGATTCTGCACACTTGTAACAGCAGAATCATGAAGATTATCACTGAAAATGCATATCTCAGCTGGAAACCCCACGAAAACGAAGATATCCCTGTTTCCGCACATCAAACGCACTGTCGGGTGCTGGAAACACCAGAAAACGTGTTTTTCGCATTCAATAGCACGAAAACAGCGATTTCGGTGATTCTGCACACTTGTAACAGCAGAATCATGAAGATTATCACTGAAAATGCACATCTCAGCTGGAAACAACAACGATACCGAACATATCGCAGTTTCCGCATATCAATCGCAGAGTGGAGTGCTGAAAACACCAGAAAACGTGTTTTTCGCATTCAATAGCACGAAAACAGTGTTTTCGGCGATTCTGCACACTTGTAACAGCAGAATCATGAAGATTATCACTGAAAATGCATATCTCAGCTGGAAACCACACGAAAACGAATATATCCCTGTTTCCGCACATCTAACGCACTGTCGGGTGCTGAAAACACCAGAAAACGTGTTTTTCGCATTCAATAGCACGAAAACAGCGATTTCGGTGATTCTGTACACTTGTAACAGCAGAATCATGAAGATTATCACTGAAAATGCATATCTCAGCTGGAAACCCCACGAAAACGAAGATATCCCTGTTTCCGCACATCAAACGCACTGTCGGGTGCTGGAAACACCAGAAAACGGGTTTTTCGCATTCAATAGCACGAAAACAGCGATTTCGGTGATTCTGCATACTTGTAACAGCAGAATCATGAAGATTATCACTGAAAATGCATATCTCAGCTGGAAACAACAACGATACCGAACATATCGCAGTTTCCGCATATCAAACGCAGAGTGGAGTGCTGAAAACACCAGAAAACGTGTTTTTCGCATTCAATAGCACGAAAACAGTGTTTTCGGTGATTCTGCGCGCTTGTAACAGCAGAATCATGAAGATTATCACTGAAAATGCATATCTCAGCTGGAAACCCCACGAAAACGAAGATATCCCTGTTTCCGCACATCAAACGCACTGTCGGGTGCTGAAAACACCAGAAAACGTGTTTTTCGCATTCAATAGCACGAAAACAGCGATTTCGGTGATTCTGCACACTTGTAGCAGCAGAATCATGAAGATTATCACTGAAAATGCATATCTCAGCTGGAAACCCCACGAAAACGAAGATATCCCTGTTTCCGCACATCAAACGCACTGTCGGGTGCTGGAAACACCAGAAAACGTGTTTTTCGCATTCAATAGCACGAAAACAGCGATTTCGGTGATTCTGCACACTTGTAACAGCAGAATCATGAAGATTATCACTGAAAATGCACATCTCAGCTGGAAACAACAACGATACCGAACATATCGCAGTTTCCGCATATCAAACGCAGAGTGGAGTGCTGAAAACACCAGAAAACGTGTTTTTCGCATTCAATAGCACGAAAACAGTGTTTTCGGCGATTCTGCACACTTGTAACAGCAGAATCATGAAGATTATCACTGAAAATGCATATCTCAGCTGGAAACCCAACGATGCCGAAGATATCGCAGTTTCCGCATGTCAAACGCTCTGTGGAGTGCTGAAAACGCCAGAAAACATGTTTTTCGCATTCAATAGCACGCAAACAGCGTTTTCGGTGATTCTGCACACTTGTAACAGCAGAATCATGAAGATTATCACTGAAAATGCATATCTCAACTGGAAACCCCACGCAAACGAAGATATCGGTGTTTCCGCATGTCGAACGCTCTGTGGAGTGCTGAAAACACCAGAAAACGTGTTTTTCGCATTCAATAGCACGAAAACAGCGATTGCGGTGATTCTGCACACTTGTAACAGCAGAATCATGAAGATTATCACTGAAAATGCATATCTCAGCTGGAAACAACAGCGATACCGAAGATATCCCTGTTTCCGCACATCAAACGCACTGTCGGGTGCTGGAAACACCAGAAAACGCGTTTTTCGCATTCAATAGTACGAAAACAGCGATTTCGGTGATTCTGCACACTTGTAACAGCAGAATCATGAAGATTATCACTGAAAATGCATATCTCAGCTGGAAACAACAACGATACCTAAGATATCGCAGTTTCCGCATATCAAACGCAGAGTGGTGTGCTGAAAACTCCAGAAAACGTGTTTTTCGCATACAATAGCACGAAAACTGGGTTTTCGGTGATTCTGCACGCTTGTAACAGCAGAATCATGAAGATTATCACTGAAAATGCATATCTCAGCTGGAAACCCCACGAAAACGAAGATATCCCTGTTTCCGCACATCTAACGCACTGTCGGGTGCTGAAAACACCAGAAAACGTGTTTTTCGCATTCAATAGCACGAAAACAGCGATTTCGGTGATTCTGTACACTTGTAACAGCAGAATCATGAAGATTATCACTGAAAATGCATATCTCAGCTGGAAACCCCACGAAAACGAAGATATCCCTGTTTCCGCACATCAAACGCACTGGCGGGTGCTGGAAACACCAGAAAACGTGTTTTTCGCATTCAATAGCACGAAAACAGCGATTTCGGTGATTCTGCACGCTTGTAACAGCAGAATCATGAAGATTATCACTGAAAATGCATATCTCAGCTGGAAACCCCACGAAAACGAAGATATCCCTGTTTCCGCACATCAAACGCACTGTCGGGTGCTGGAAACACCAGAAAACGTGTTTTTCGCATTCAATAGCACGAAAACAGCGATTTCGGTGATTCTGCACACTTGTAACAGCAGAATCATGAAGATTATCACTTAAAATGCATATCTCAACTGGAAACCCCACGCAAACGCAGATATCGCAGTTTCCGCATATCAAACGCAGAGTGGAGTGCTGAAAACACCAGAAAACGTGTTTTTCGCATTCAGTAGCACGAAAGCTGCGTTTTCGGTGATTCTGCACGCTTGTAACAGCAGAATCATGAAGATTATCACTGAAAATGCATATCTCAGCTGGAAACCCCACGAAAACGAAGATATCCATTTTTCCGCACATCAAACGCACTGTCGGGTGCTGGAAACACCAGAAAACGCGTTTTTCGCATTCAATAGCACGAAAACAGCGATTTCGGTGATTCTGCACACTTGTAACAGCAGAATCATGAAGATTATCACTTAAAATGCATATCTCAACTGGAAACCCCACGCAAACGCAGATATCGCAGTTTCCGCATATCAAACGCAGAGTGGAGTGCTGAAAACACCAGAAAACGTGTTTTTCGCATTCAGTAGCACGAAAACTGGGTTTTCGGTGATTCTGCACGCTTGTAACAGCAGAATCATGAAGATTATCACTGAAAATGCATATCTCAGCTGGAAACAACAACGATACCGAAGATATCGCAGTTTCCGCATATCAAACGCAGAGTGGTGTGCTGAAAACACCAGAAGACGTGTTTTTCGCATTCAACAGCACGAAAACTGTGTTTTCGGTGATTCTGCACGCTTGTAACAGCAGAATCATGAAGATTATCACTGAAAATGCATATCTCAGCTGGAAACCACACGAAAACGAATATATCCCTGTTTCCGCACATCTAACGCACTGTCGGGTGCTGAAAACACCAGAAAACGTGTTTTTCGCATTCAATAGCACGAAAACAGCGATTTCGGTGATTCTGTACACTTGTAACAGCAGAATCATGAAGATTATCACTGAAAATGCATATCTCAGCTGGAAACCCCACGAAAACGAAGATATCCCTGTTTCCGCACATCAAACGCACTGTCGGGTGCTGGAAACACCAGAAAACGGGTTTTTCGCATTCAATAGCACGAAAACAGCGATTTCGGTGATTCTGCATACTTGTAACAGCAGAATCATGAAGATTATCACTGAAAATGCATATCTCAGCTGGAAACCCAACGATGCCGAAGATATCGCAGTTTCCGCATGTCAAACGCACTGTGGAGTGCTGAAAACACCAGAAAACGTGTTTTTCGCATTCAATAGCACGAAAACTGCGTTTTCGGGGATTCTGCACGCTTGTAACCGCAGAATCATGAAGATTATCACTGAAAATGCATATCTCAGCTGGAAACCCCACGAAAACGAAGATATCCCTGTTTCCGCACATGAAACGCACTGTCGGGTGCTGGAAACACCAGAAAACGCGTTTTTCGCATTCAATAGCACGAAAACAGCGATTTCGGTGATTCTGCACACTTGTAACAGCAGAATCATGAAGATTATCACTGAAAATGCATATCTCAGCTGAAAACCCAACGATGCCGAAGATATCGCAGTTTCCGCATGTCAAACGCTCTGTGGAGTGCTGAAAACGCCAGAAAACGTGTTTTTCGCATTCAATAGCACGAAAACAGTGTTTTCGGTGATTCTGCACACTTGTAACAGCAGAATCATGAAGATTATCACTGAAAATGCATATCTCAACTGGAAACCCCACGCAAACGAAGATATCCCTGTTTCCGCACATCAAACGCACTGTCGGGTGCTGGAAACACCAGAAAACGCGTTTTTCGCATTCAATAGCACGAAAACAGCGTTTTCGGTGATTCTGCACATTTGTAACAGCAGAATCATGTAGATTATCGCTGAAAATGCATATCTCAGCTGGAAACCCAACGATACCGAAGATATCGCAGTTTCCGCATGTCAAACGGTCTGTGGAGTGCTGACAACATCAGAAAACGTGTTTGTCTCATTCAATAGCACGAAAACAGCGATTTCGGTGATTCTGCACACTTGTAACAGCAGAATCACGAAGATTATCGCTGAAAATGCATATCTCAGTTGGAAACTACAACGATACCGAAGATATCGCAGTTTCCGCGTGTCAAACGCACTGTGGAGGGCTGACAACACCAGAAAACGTGTTTTTCGCATTCAATAGCACGAAAACAGTGTTTTCGGTGATTCTGCACACTTGTAACAGCAGAATCATGAAGATTATCACTGAAAATGCATATCTCAGCTGGAAACAACAACGATACCGAAGATATCCCAATTTCCGCACATCAAACGCACTGTGGAGTGCTGAAAACACCAGAAAACGTGTTTTTGCATTCAATAGCACGAAAACAGCGTTTTCGGTGATTCTGCACACTTGTAACAGCAGAATCATGAAGATTATCACTGAAAATGCATATCTCAGCTGGAAACCCCACGAAAACGAAGATATCGCTGTTTCCGCACATCAAACGCACTGTCGGGTGCTGGAAACACCAGAAAACGTGTTTTTCGCATTCAATAGCACGAAAACAGCGATTTCGGTGATTCTGTACACTTGTAACAGCAGAATCATGAAGATTATCACTGAAAATGCATATCTCAGCTGGAAACCCCACGAAAACGAAGATATCCCTGTTTCCGCACATCAAACGCACTGTCGGGTGCTGGAAACACCAGAAAACGTGTTTTTCGCATTCAATAGCACGAAAACAGCGATTTCGGTGATTCTGCACACTTGTAACAGCAGAATCATGAAGATTATCACTTAAAATGCATATCTCAGCTGGAAACCCCACGAAAACGAAGATATCCCTGTTTCCGCACATCAAACGCACTGTCGGGTGCTGGAAACACCAGAAAACGTGTTCTTCGCATTCAATAGCACGAAAACAGCGATTTCGGTGATTCTGCACACTTGTAACAGCAGAATCATGAAGATTATCACTGAAAATGCATATCTCAACTGGAAACCCCACGAAAACGAAGATATCCCTGTTTCCGCACATCAAACGCACTGTCGGGTGCTGGAAACACCAGAAAACGCGTTTTTCGCATTCAATAGCACGAAAACAGCGATTTCGGTGATTCTGCACACTTGTAACAGCAGAATCATGAAGATTATCACCGAAAATGCATATCTCAGCTGGAAACAACAACGATACCGAAGATATCGCAGTTTCCGCATATCAAACGCAGAGTGGTGTGCTGAAAACACCAGAAAACGTGTTTAGTGCATTCAATAGCACGAAAACTGCGTTTCCGGTGATTCTGCACGCTTGTAACTGCAGAATCATGAAGATTATCACTGAAAATGCATATCTCAGCTGGAAACCCCACGAAAACGAAGATATCCCTGTTTCCGCACATCAAACGCACTGTCGGGTGCTGGAAACACCAGAAAACGTGTTTTTCGCATTCAATAGCACGAAAACAGCGATTTCGGTGATTCTGCACACTTGTAACAGCAGAATCATGAGGATTATAACTGAAAATGCATATCTCAACTGGAAACCCCACGCAAACGCAGATATCGCAGTTTCCGCATATCAAACGCAGAGTGGAGTGCTGAAAACACCAGAAAACGTGTTTTTCGCATTCAATAGCACGAAAACTGCGTTTTCGGTGATTCTGCACGCTTGTAACAGCAGAATCATGAAGATTATCACTGAAAATGCATATCTCAGCTGGAAACAACAACGATACCGAAGATATCGCAGTTTCCGCATATCAAACGCAGAGTGGTGTGCTGAAAACACCAGAAAACGTGTTTTTCGCATACAATAGCACGAAAACAGCGATTTCGGTGATTCTGTACACTTGTAACAGCAGAATCATGAAGATTATCACTGAAAATGCATATCTCAGCTGGAAACCCCACGAAAACGAAGATATCCCTGTTTCCGCACATCAAACGCACTGTCGGGTGCTGGAAACACCAGAAAACGTGTTTTTCGTATTCAATAGCACGAAAACAGCGATTTCGGTGATTCTGCACACTTGTAACAGCAGAATCATGAAGATTATCACTGAAAATGCATATCTCAGCTGGAAACCCCACGAAAACGAAGATATCCCTGTTTCCGCACATCAAACGCACTGTCGGGTGCTGGAAACACCAGAAAACGTGTTTTTCGCATTCAATAGCACGAAAACAGCGATTTCGGTGATTCTGCACACTTGTAACAGCAGAATCATGAAGATTATCACTGAAAATGCACATCTCAGCTGGAAACAACAACGATACCGAACATATCGCAGTTTCCGCATATCAATCGCAGAGTGGAGTGCTGAAAACACCAGAAAACGTGTTTTTCGCATTCAATAGCACGAAAACAGTGTTTTCGGCGATTCTGCACACTTGTAACAGCAGAATCATGAAGATTATCACTGAAAATGCATATCTCAGCTGGAAACCACACGAAAACGAATATATCCCTGTTTCCGCACATCTAACGCACTGTCGGGTGCTGAAAACACCAGAAAACGTGTTTTTCGCATTCAATAGCACGAAAACAGCGATTTCGGTGATTCTGTACACTTGTAACAGCAGAATCATGAAGATTATCACTGAAAATGCATATCTCAGCTGGAAACCCCACGAAAACGAAGATATCCCTGTTTCCGCACATCAAACGCACTGTCGGGTGCTGGAAACACCAGAAAACGGGTTTTTCGCATTCAATAGCACGAAAACAGCGATTTCGGTGATTCTGCATACTTGTAACAGCAGAATCATGAAGATTATCACTGAAAATGCATATCTCAGCTGGAAACAACAACGATACCGAACATATCGCAGTTTCCGCATATCAAACGCAGAGTGGAGTGCTGAAAACACCAGAAAACGTGTTTTTCGCATTCAATAGCACGAAAACAGTGTTTTCGGTGATTCTGCGCGCTTGTAACAGCAGAATCATGAAGATTATCACTGAAAATGCATATCTCAGCTGGAAACCCCACGAAAACGAAGATATCCCTGTTTCCGCACATCAAACGCACTGTCGGGTGCTGAAAACACCAGAAAACGTGTTTTTCGCATTCAATAGCACGAAAACAGCGATTTCGGTGATTCTGCACACTTGTAGCAGCAGAATCATGAAGATTATCACTGAAAATGCATATCTCAGCTGGAAACCCCACGAAAACGAAGATATCCCTGTTTCCGCACATCAAACGCACTGTCGGGTGCTGGAAACACCAGAAAACGTGTTTTTCGCATTCAATAGCACGAAAACAGCGATTTCGGTGATTCTGCACACTTGTAACAGCAGAATCATGAAGATTATCACTGAAAATGCACATCTCAGCTGGAAACAACAACGATACCGAACATATCGCAGTTTCCGCATATCAAACGCAGAGTGGAGTGCTGAAAACACCAGAAAACGTGTTTTTCGCATTCAATAGCACGAAAACAGTGTTTTCGGCGATTCTGCACACTTGTAACAGCAGAATCATGAAGATTATCACTGAAAATGCATATCTCAGCTGGAAACCCAACGATGCCGAAGATATCGCAGTTTCCGCATGTCAAACGCTCTGTGGAGTGCTGAAAACGCCAGAAAACATGTTTTTCGCATTCAATAGCACGCAAACAGCGTTTTCGGTGATTCTGCACACTTGTAACAGCAGAATCATGAAGATTATCACTGAAAATGCATATCTCAACTGGAAACCCCACGAAAACGAAGATATCCCTGTTTCCGCACATCAAACGCACTGTCGGGTGCTGGAAACACCAGAAAACGCGTTTTTCGCATTCAATAGCACGAAAACAGCGATTTCGGTGATTCTGCACACTTGTAACAGCAGAATCATGAAGATTATCACCGAAAATGCATATCTCAGCTGGAAACAACAACGATACCGAAGATATCGTAGTTTCCGCATATCAAACGCAGAGTGGTGTGCTGAAAACACCAGAAAACGTGTTTAGTGCATTCAATAGCACGAAAACTGCGTTTCCGGTGATTCTGCACGCTTGTAACTGCAGAATCATGAAGATTATCACTGAAAATGCATATCTCAGCTGGAAACCCCACGAAAACGAAGATATCCCTGTTTCCGCACATCAAACGCACTGTCGGGTGCTGGAAACACCAGAAAACGTGTTTTTCGCATTCAATAGCACGAAAACAGCGATTTCGGTGATTCTGCACACTTGTAACAGCAGAATCATGAGGATTATAACTGAAAATGCATATCTCAACTGGAAACCCCACGCAAACGCAGATATCGCAGTTTCCGCATATCAAACGCAGAGTGGAGTGCTGAAAACACCAGAAAACGTGTTTTTCGCATTCAATAGCACGAAAACTGCGTTTTCGGTGATTCTGCACGCTTGTAACAGCAGAATCATGAAGATTATCACTGAAAATGCATATCTCAGCTGGAAACAACAACGATACCGAAGATATCGCAGTTTCCGCATATCAAACGCAGAGTGGTGTGCTGAAAACACCAGAAAACGTGTTTTTCGCACACAATAGCACGAAAACAGCGATTTCGGTGATTCTGTACACTTGTAACAGCAGAATCATGAAGATTATCACTGAAAATGCATATCTCAGCTGGAAACCCCACGAAAACGAAGATATCCCTGTTTCCGCACATCAAACGCACTGTCGGGTGCTGGAAACACCAGAAAACGTGTTTTTCGTATTCAATAGCACGAAAACAGCGATTTCGGTGATTCTGCACACTTGTAACAGCAGAATCATGAAGATTATCACTGAAAATGCATATCTCAGCTGGAAACCCCACGAAAACGAAGATATCCCTGTTTCCGCACATCAAACGCACTGTCGGGTGCTGGAAACACCAGAAAACGTGTTTTTCGCATTCAATAGCACGAAAACAGCGATTTCGGTGATTCTGCACACTTGTAACAGCAGAATCATGAAGATTATCACTGAAAATGCACATCTCAGCTGGAAACAACAACGATACCGAACATATCGCAGTTTCCGCATATCAATCGCAGAGTGGAGTGCTGAAAACACCAGAAAACGTGTTTTTCGCATTCAATAGCACGAAAACAGTGTTTTCGGCGATTCTGCACACTTGTAACAGCAGAATCATGAAGATTATCACTGAAAATGCATATCTCAGCTGGAAACCACACGAAAACGAATATATCCCTGTTTCCGCACATCTAACGCACTGTCGGGTGCTGAAAACACCAGAAAACGTGTTTTTCGCATTCAATAGCACGAAAACAGCGATTTCGGTGATTCTGTACACTTGTAACAGCAGAATCATGAAGATTATCACTGAAAATGCATATCTCAGCTGGAAACCCCACGAAAACGAAGATATCCCTGTTTCCGCACATCAAACGCACTGTCGGGTGCTGGAAACACCAGAAAACGGGTTTTTCGCATTCAATAGCACGAAAACAGCGATTTCGGTGATTCTGCATACTTGTAACAGCAGAATCATGAAGATTATCACTGAAAATGCATATCTCAGCTGGAAACAACAACGATACCGAACATATCGCAGTTTCCGCATATCAAACGCAGAGTGGAGTGCTGAAAACACCAGAAAACGTGTTTTTCGCATTCAATAGCACGAAAACAGTGTTTTCGGTGATTCTGCGCGCTTGTAACAGCAGAATCATGAAGATTATCACTGAAAATGCATATCTCAGCTGGAAACCCCACGAAAACGAAGATATCCCTGTTTCCGCACATCAAACGCACTGTCGGGTGCTGAAAACACCAGAAAACGTGTTTTTCGCATTCAATAGCACGATAACAGCGATTTCGGTGATTCTGCACACTTGTAGCAGCAGAATCATGAAGATTATCACTGAAAATGCATATCTCAGCTGGAAACCCCACGAAAACGAAGATATCCCTGTTTCCGCACATCAAACGCACTGTCGGGTGCTGGAAACACCAGAAAACGTGTTTTTCGCATTCAATAGCACGAAAACAGCGATTTCGGTGATTCTGCACACTTGTAACAGCAGAATCATGAAGATTATCACTGAAAATGCACATCTCAGCTGGAAACAACAACGATACCGAACATATCGCAGTTTCCGCATATCAAACGCAGAGTGGAGTGCTGAAAACACCAGAAAACGTGTTTTTCGCATTCAATAGCACGAAAACAGTGTTTTCGGCGATTCTGCACACTTGTAACAGCAGAATCATGAAGATTATCACTGAAAATGCATATCTCAGCTGGAAACCCAACGATGCCGAAGATATCGCAGTTTCCGCATGTCAAACGCTCTGTGGAGTGCTGAAAACGCCAGAAAACATGTTTTTCGCATTCAATAGCACGCAAACAGCGTTTTCGGTGATTCTGCACACTTGTAACAGCAGAATCATGAAGATTATCACTGAAAATGCATATCTCAACTGGAAACCCCACGCAAACGAAGATATCGGTGTTTCCGCATGTCGAACGCTCTGTGGAGTGCTGAAAACACCAGAAAACGTGTTTTTCGCATTCAATAGCACGAAAACAGCGATTGCGGTGATTCTGCACACTTGTAACAGCAGAATCATGAAGATTATCACTGAAAATGCATATCTCAGCTGGAAACAACAGCGATACCGAAGATATCCCTGTTTCCGCACATCAAACGCACTGTCGGGTGCTGGAAACACCAGAAAACGCGTTTTTCGCATTCAATAGTACGAAAACAGCGATTTCGGTGATTCTGCACACTTGTAACAGCAGAATCATGAAGATTATCACTGAAAATGCATATCTCAGCTGGAAACAACAACGATACCTAAGATATCGCAGTTTCCGCATATCAAACGCAGAGTGGTGTGCTGAAAACTCCAGAAAACGTGTTTTTCGCATACAATAGCACGAAAACTGGGTTTTCGGTGATTCTGCACGCTTGTAACAGCAGAATCATGAAGATTATCACTGAAAATGCATATCTCAGCTGGAAACCCCACGAAAACGAAGATATCCCTGTTTCCGCACATCTAACGCACTGTCGGGTGCTGAAAACACCAGAAAACGTGTTTTTCGCATTCAATAGCACGAAAACAGCGATTTCGGTGATTCTGTACACTTGTAACAGCAGAATCATGAAGATTATCACTGAAAATGCATATCTCAGCTGGAAACCCCACGAAAACGAAGATATCCCTGTTTCCGCACATCAAACGCACTGTCGGGTGCTGGAAACACCAGAAAACGTGTTTTTCGCATTCAATAGCACGAAAACAGCGATTTCGGTGATTCTGCACGCTTGTAACAGCAGAATCATGAAGATTATCACTGAAAATGCATATCTCAGCTGGAAACCCCACGAAAACGAAGATATCCCTGTTTCCGCACATCAAACGCACTGTCGGGTGCTGGAAACACCAGAAAACGTGTTTTTCGCATTCAATAGCACGAAAACAGCGATTTCGGTGATTCTGCACACTTGTAACAGCAGAATCATGAAGATTATCACTTAAAATGCATATCTCAACTGGAAACCCCACGCAAACGCAGATATCGCAGTTTCCGCATATCAAACGCAGAGTGGAGTGCTGAAAACACCAGAAAACGTGTTTTTCGCATTCAGTAGCACGAAAGCTGCGTTTTCGGTGATTCTGCACGCTTGTAACAGCAGAATCATGAAGATTATCACTGAAAATGCATATCTCAGCTGGAAACCCCACGAAAACGAAGATATCCATTTTTCCGCACATCAAACGCACTGTCGGGTGCTGGAAACACCAGAAAACGCGTTTTTCGCATTCAATAGCACGAAAACAGCGATTTCGGTGATTCTGCACACTTGTAACAGCAGAATCATGAAGATTATCACTTAAAATGCATATCTCAGCTGGAAACCACACGAAAACGAATATATCCCTGTTTCCGCACATCTAACGCACTGTCGGGTGCTGAAAACACCAGAAAACGTGTTTTTCGCATTCAATAGCACGAAAACAGCGATTTCGGTGATTCTGTACACTTGTAACAGCAGAATCATGAAGATTATCACTGAAAATGCATATCTCAGCTGGAAACCCCACGAAAACGAAGATATCCCTGTTTCCGCACATCAAACGCACTGTCGGGTGCTGGAAACACCAGAAAACGGGTTTTTCGCATTCAATAGCACGAAAACAGCGATTTCGGTGATTCTGCATACTTGTAACAGCAGAATCATGAAGATTATCACTGAAAATGCATATCTCAGCTGGAAACCCAACGATGCCGAAGATATCGCAGTTTCCGCATGTCAAACGCACTGTGGAGTGCTGAAAACACCAGAAAACGTGTTTTTCGCATTCAATAGCACGAAAACTGCGTTTTCGGGGATTCTGCACGCTTGTAACCGCAGAATCATGAAGATTATCACTGAAAATGCATATCTCAGCTGGAAACCCCACGAAAACGAAGATATCCCTGTTTCCGCACATGAAACGCACTGTCGGGTGCTGGAAACACCAGAAAACGCGTTTTTCGCATTCAATAGCACGAAAACAGCGATTTCGGTGATTCTGCACACTTGTAACAGCAGAATCATGAAGATTATCACTGAAAATGCATATCTCAGCTGAAAACCCAACGATGCCGAAGATATCGCAGTTTCCGCATGTCAAACGCTCTGTGGAGTGCTGAAAACGCCAGAAAACGTGTTTTTCGCATTCAATAGCACGAAAACAGTGTTTTCGGTGATTCTGCACACTTGTAACAGCAGAATCATGAAGATTATCACTGAAAATGCATATCTCAACTGGAAACCCCACGCAAACGAAGATATCCCTGTTTCCGCACATCAAACGCACTGTCGGGTGCTGGAAACACCAGAAAACGCGTTTTTCGCATTCAATAGCACGAAAACAGCGTTTTCGGTGATTCTGCACATTTGTAACAGCAGAATCATGTAGATTATCGCTGAAAATGCATATCTCAGCTGGACACCCAACGATACCGAAGATATCGCAGTTTCCGCATGTCAAACGGTCTGTGGAGTGCTGACAACATCAGAAAACGTGTTTGTCTCATTCAATAGCACGAAAACAGCGATTTCGGTGATTCTGCACACTTGTAACAGCAGAATCACGAAGATTATCGCTGAAAATGCATATCTCAGTTGGAAACTACAACGATACCGAAGATATCGCAGTTTCCGCGTGTCAAACGCACTGTGGAGGGCTGACAACACCAGAAAACGTGTTTTTCGCATTCAATAGCACGAAAACAGTGTTTTCGGTGATTCTGCACACTTGTAACAGCAGAATCATGAAGATTATCACTGAAAATGCATATCTCAGCTGGAAACAACAACGATACCGAAGATATCCCAATTTCCGCACATCAAACGCACTGTGGAGTGCTGAAAACACCAGAAAACGTGTTTTTGCATTCAATAGCACGAAAACAGCGTTTTCGGTGATTCTGCACACTTGTAACAGCAGAATCATGAAGATTATCACTGAAAATGCATATCTCAGCTGGAAACCCCACGAAAACGAAGATATCGCTGTTTCCGCACATCAAACGCACTGTCGGGTGCTGGAAACACCAGAAAACGTGTTTTTCGCATTCAATAGCACGAAAACTGCGTTTCCGGTGATTCTGCACGCTTGTAACTGCAGAATCATGAAGATTATCACTGAAAATGCATATCTCAGCTGGAAACCCCACGAAAACGAAGATATCCCTGTTTCCGCACATCAAACGCACTGTCGGGTGCTGGAAACACCAGAAAACGTGTTTTTCGCATTCAATAGCACGAAAACAGCGATTTCGGTGATTCTGCACACTTGTAACAGCAGAATCATGAGGATTATAACTGAAAATGCATATCTCAACTGGAAACCCCACGCAAACGCAGATATCGCAGTTTCCGCATATCAAACGCAGAGTGGAGTGCTGAAAACACCAGAAAACGTGTTTTTCGCATTCAATAGCACGAAAACTGCGTTTTCGGTGATTCTGCACGCTTGTAACAGCAGAATCATGAAGATTATCACTGAAAATGCATATCTCAGCTGGAAACAACAACGATACCGAAGATATCGCAGTTTCCGCATATCAAACGCAGAGTGGTGTGCTGAAAACACCAGAAAACGTGTTTTTCGCATACAATAGCACGAAAACAGCGATTTCGGTGATTCTGCACGCTTGTAACAGCAGAATCATGAAGATTATCATTGAAAATGCATATCTCAGCTGGAAACCCCACGAAAACGAAGATATCCCTGTTTCCGCACATCAAACGCACTGTCGGGTGCTGGAAACACCAGAAAACGTGTTCTTCGCATTCAATAGCACGAAAACAGCGATTTCGGTGATTCTGCACACTTGTAACAGCAGAATCATGAAGATTATCACTGAAAATGCATATCTCAACTGGAAACCCCACGCAAACGCAGATATCGCAGTTTCCGCATATCAAACGCAGAGTGGAGTGCTGAAAACACCAGAAAACGTGTTTTTCGCATTCAATAGCACGAAAACTGGGTTTTCGGTGATTCTGCACGCCTGTAACAGCAGAATCATGAAGATTATCACTGAAAATGCATATCTCAGCTGGAAACCACACGAAAACGAATATATCCCTGTTTCCGCACATCTAACGCACTGTCGGGTGCTGAAAACACCAGAAAACGTGTTTTTCGCATTCAATAGCACGAAAACAGCGATTTCGGTGATTCTGTACACTTGTAACAGCAGAATCATGAAGATTATCACTGAAAATGCATATCTCAGCTGGAAACCCCACGAAAACGAAGATATCCCTGTTTCCGCACATCAAACGCACTGTCGGGTGCTGGAAACACCAGAAAACGGGTTTTTCGCATTCAATAGCACGAAAACAGCGATTTCGGTGATTCTGCATACTTGTAACAGCAGAATCATGAAGATTATCACTGAAAATGCATATCTCAGCTGGAAACCCAACGATGCCGAAGATATCGCAGTTTCCGCATGTCAAACGCACTGTGGAGTGCTGAAAACACCAGAAAACGTGTTTTTCGCATTCAATAGCACGAAAACTGCGTTTTCGGGGATTCTGCACGCTTGTAACCGCAGAATCATGAAGATTATCACTGAAAATGCATATCTCAGCTGGAAACCCCACGAAAACGAAGATATCCCTGTTTCCGCACATCAAACGCACTGTCGGGTGCTGGAAACACCAGAAAACGCGTTTTTCGCATTCAATAGCACGAAAACAGCGATTTCGGTGATTCTGCACACTTGTAACAGCAGAATCATGAAGATTATCACTGAAAATGCATATCTCAGCTGAAAACCCAACGATGCCGAAGATATCGCAGTTTCCGCATGTCAAACGCTCTGTGGAGTGCTGAAAACGCCAGAAAACGTGTTTTTCGCATTCAATAGCACGAAAACAGTGTTTTCGGTGATTCTGCACACTTGTAACAGCAGAATCATGAAGATTATCACTGAAAATGCATATCTCAACTGGAAACCCCACGCAAACGAAGATATCCCTGTTTCCGCACATCAAACGCACTGTCGGGTGCTGGAAACACCAGAAAACGCGTTTTTCGCATTCAATAGCACGAAAACAGCGTTTTCGGTGATTCTGCACATTTGTAACAGCAGAATCATGTAGATTATCGCTGAAAATGCATATCTCAGCTGGAAACCCAACGATACCGAAGATATCGCAGTTTCCGCATGTCAAACGGTCTGTGGAGTGCTGACAACATCAGAAAACGTGTTTGTCTCATTCAATAGCACGAAAACAGCGATTTCGGTGATTCTGCACACTTGTAACAGCAGAATCACGAAGATTATCGCTGAAAATGCATATCTCAGTTGGAAACTACAACGATACCGAAGATATCGCAGTTTCCGCGTGTCAAACGCACTGTGGAGGGCTGACAACACCAGAAAACGTGTTTTTCGCATTCAATAGCACGAAAACAGTGTTTTCGGTGATTCTGCACACTTGTAACAGCAGAATCATGAAGATTATCACTGAAAATGCATATCTCAGCTGGAAACAACAACGATACCGAAGATATCCCAATTTCCGCACATCAAACGCACTGTGGAGTGCTGAAAACACCAGAAAACGTGTTTTTGCATTCAATAGCACGAAAACAGCGTTTTCGGTGATTCTGTACACTTGTAACAGCAGAATCATGAAGATTATCACTGAAAATGCATATCTCAGCTGGAAACCCCACGAAAACGAAGATATCCCTGTTTCCGCACATCAAACGCACTGTCGGGTGCTGGAAACACCAGAAAACGTGTTTTTCGCATTCAATAGCACGAAAACAGCGATTTCGGTGATTCTGTACACTTGTAACAGCAGAATCATGAAGATTATCACTGAAAATGCATATCTCAGCTGGAAACCCCACGAAAACGAAGATATCCCTGTTTCCGCACATCAAACGCACTGTCGGGTGCTGGAAACACCAGAAAACGTGTTCTTCGCATTCAATAGCACGAAAACAGCGATTTCGGTGATTCTGCACACTTGTAACAGCAGAATCATGAAGATTATCACTTAAAATGCATATCTCAGCTGGAAACCCCACGAAAACGAAGATATCCCTGTTTCCGCACATCAAACGCACTGTCGGGTGCTGGAAACACCAGAAAACGCGTTTTTCGCATTCAATAGCACGAAAACAGCGATTTCGGTGATTCTGCACACTTGTAACAGTAGAATCATGAAGATTATCACTGAAAATGCATATCTCAGCTGGAAACAACAACGATACCGAAGATATCGCAGTTTCCGCATATCAAACGCAGAGTGGTGTGCTGAAAACACCAGAAAACGTGTTTAGTGCATTCAATAGCACGAAAACTGCGTTTCCGGTGATTCTGCACGCTTGTAACTGCAGAATCATGAAGATCATCACTGAAAATGCATATCTCAGCTGGAAACCCCACGAAAACGAAGATATCCCTGTTTCCGCACATCAAACGCACTGTCGGGTGCTGGAAACACCAGAAAACGCGTTTTTCGCATTCAATAGCACGAAAACAGCGATTTCGGTGATTCTGCACACTTGTAACAGCAGAATCATGAAGATTATCACCGAAAATGCATATCTCAGCTGGAAACAACAACGATACCGAAGATATCGCAGTTTCCGCATATCAAACGCAGAGTGGTGTGCTGAAAACACCAGAAAACGTGTTTAGTGCATTCAATAGCACGAAAACTGCGTTTCCGGTGATTCTGCACGCTTGTAACTGCAGAATCATGAAGATTATCACTGAAAATGCATATCTCAGCTGGAAACCCCACGAAAACGAAGATATCCCTGTTTCCGCACATCAAACGCACTGTCGGGTGCTGGAAACACCAGAAAACGTGTTTTTCGCATTCAATAGCACGAAAACAGCGATTTCGGTGATTCTGCACACTTGTAACAGCAGAATCATGAGGATTATAACTGAAAATGCATATCTCAACTGGAAACCCCACGCAAACGCAGATATCGCAGTTTCCGCATATCAAACGCAGAGTGGAGTGCTGAAAACACCAGAAAACGTGTTTTTCGCATTCAATAGCACGAAAACTGCGTTTTCGGTGATTCTGCACGCTTGTAACAGCAGAATCATGAAGATTATCACTGAAAATGCATATCTCAGCTGGAAACAACAACGATACCGAAGATATCGCAGTTTCCGCATATCAAACGCAGAGTGGTGTGCTGAAAACACCAGAAAACGTGTTTTTCGCATACAATAGCACGAAAACAGCGATTTCGGTGATTCTGTACACTTGTAACAGCAGAATCATGAAGATTATCACTGAAAATGCATATCTCAGCTGGAAACCCCACGAAAACGAAGATATCCCTGTTTCCGCACATCAAACGCACTGTCGGGTGCTGGAAACACCAGAAAACGTGTTTTTCGTATTCAATAGCACGAAAACAGCGATTTCGGTGATTCTGCACGCTTGTAACAGCAGAATCATGAAGATTATCATTGAAAATGCATATCTCAGCTGGAAACCCCACGAAAACGAAGATATCCCTGTTTCCGCACATCAAACGCACTGTCGGGTGCTGGAAACACCAGAAAACGTGTTCTTCGCATTCAATAGCACGAAAACAGCGATTTCGGTGATTCTGCACACTTGTAACAGCAGAATCATGAAGATTATCACTGAAAATGCATATCTCAACTGGAAACCCCACGCAAACGCAGATATCGCAGTTTCCGCATATCAAACGCAGAGTGGAGTGCTGAAAACACCAGAAAACGTGTTTTTCGCATTCAATAGCACGAAAACTGGGTTTTCGGTGATTCTGCACGCCTGTAACAGCAGAATCATGAAGATTATCACTGAAAATGCATATCTCAGCTGGAAACCCCACGAAAACGAAGATATCCCTGTTTCCGCACATCAAACGCACTGTCGGGTGCTGAAAACACCAGAAAACGTGTTTTTCGCATTCAATAGCACGAAAACAGCGATTTCGGTGATTCTGCACACTTGTAACAGCAGAATCATGAAGATTATCACTGAAAATGCATATCTCAGCTGGAAACCCCACGAAAACGAAGATATCCCTGTTTCCGCACATCAAACGCACTGTCGGGTGCTGGAAACACCAGAAAACGTGTTTTTCGCATTCAATAGCACGAAAACAGCGATTTCGGTGATTCTGCACACTTGTAACAGCAGAATCATGAAGATTATCACTGAAAATGCACATCTCAGCTGGAAACAACAACGATACCGAACATATCGCAGTTTCCGCATATCAAACGCAGAGTGGAGTGCTGAAAACACCAGAAAACGTGTTTTTCGCATTCAATAGCACGAAAACAGCGATTTCGGTGATTGTGCACACTTGTAACAGCAGAATCATGAAGATTATCACTGAAAATGCACATCTCAGCTGGAAACAACAACGATACCGAACATATCGCAGTTTCCGCACATCAAACGCACTGTCGGGTGCTGAAAACACCAGAAAACGTGTTTTTCGCATTCAATAGCACGAAAACAGCGATTTCGGTGATTCTGTACACTTGTAACAGCAGAATCATGAAGATTATCACTGAAAATGCATATCTCAGCTGGAAACCCCACGAAAACGAAGATATCCCTGTTTCCGCACATCAAACGCACTGTCGGGTGCTGGAAACACCAGAAAACGGGTTTTTCGCATTCAATAGCACGAAAACAGCGATTTCGGTGATTCTGCATACTTGTAACAGCAGAATCATGAAGATTATCACTGAAAATGCATATCTCAGCTGGAAACAACAACGATACCGAACATATCGCAGTTTCCGCATATCAAACGCAGAGTGGAGTGCTGAAAACACCAGAAAACGTGTTTTTCGCATTCAATAGCACGAAAACAGCGATTTCGGTGATTCTGCATACTTGTAACAGCAGAATCATGAAGATTATCACTGAAAATGCATATCTCAGCTGGAAACAACAACGATACCGAACATATCGCAGTTTCCGCATATCAAACGCAGAGTGGAGTGCTGAAAACACCAGAAAACGTGTTTTTCGCATTCAATAGCACGAAAACAGCGATTTCGGTGATTCTGCACACTTGTAGCAGCAGAATCATGAAGATTATCACTGAAAATGCATATCTCAGCTGGAAACCCCACGAAAACGAAGATATCCCTGTTTCCGCACATCAAACGCACTGTCGGGTGCTGGAAACACCAGAAAACGTGTTTTTCGCATTCAATAGCACGAAAACAGCGATTTCGGTGATTCTGCACACTTGTAACAGCAGAATCATGAAGATTATCACTGAAAATGCACATCTCAGCTGGAAACAACAACGATACCGAACATATCGCAGTTTCCGCATATCAAACGCAGAGTGGAGTGCTGAAAACACCAGAAAACGTGTTTTTCGCATTCAATAGCACGAAAACAGTGTTTTCGGCGATTCTGCACACTTGTAACAGCAGAATCATGAAGATTATCACTGAAAATGCATATCTCAGCTGGAAACCCAACGATGCCGAAGATATCGCAGTTTCCGCATGTCAAACGCTGTGTGGAGTGCTGAAAACGCCAGAAAACATGTTTTTCGCATTCAATAGCACGCAAACAGCGTTTTCGGTGATTCTGCACACTTGTAACAGCAGAATCATGAAGATTATCACTGAAAATGCATATCTCAACTGGAAACCCCACGCAAACGAAGATATCGGTGTTTCCGCATGTCGAACGCTCTGTGGACTGCTGAAAACACCAGAAAACGTGTTTTTCGCATTCAATAGCACGAAAACAGCGATTGCGGTGATTCTGCACACTTGTAACAGCAGAATCATGAAGATTATCACTGAAAATGCATATCTCAGCTGGAAACAACAGCGATACCGAAGATATCCCTGTTTCCGCACATCAAACGCACTGTCGGGTGCTGGAAACACCAGAAAACGCGTTTTTCGCATTCAATAGTACGAAAACAGCGATTTCGGTGATTCTGCACACTTGTAACAGCAGAATCATGAAGATTATCACTGAAAATGCATATCTCAGCTGGAAACAACAACGATACCTAAGATATCGCAGTTTCCGCATATCAAACGCAGAGTGGTGTGCTGAAAACTCCAGAAAACGTGTTTTTCGCATACAATAGCACGAAAACTGGGTTTTCGGTGATTCTGCACGCTTGTAACAGCAGAATCATGAAGATTATCACTGAAAATGCATATCTCAGCTGGAAACCCCACGAAAACGAAGATATCCCTGTTTCCGCACATCTAACGCACTGTCGGGTGCTGAAAACACCAGAAAACGTGTTTTTCGCATTCAATAGCACGAAAACAGCGATTTCGGTGATTCTGTACACTTGTAACAGCAGAATCATGAAGATTATCACTGAAAATGCATATCTCAGCTGGAAACCCCACGAAAACGAAGATATCCCTGTTTCCGCACATCAAACGCACTGCCGGGTGCTGGAAACACCAGAAAACGTGTTTTTCGCATTCAATAGCACGAAAACAGCGATTTCGGTGATTCTGCACGCTTGTAACAGCAGAATCATGAAGATTATCACTGAAAATGCATATCTCAGCTGGAAACCCCACGAAAACGAAGATATCCCTGTTTCCGCACATCAAACGCACTGTCGGGTGCTGGAAACACCAGAAAACGTGTTTTTCGCATTCAATAGCACGAAAACAGCGATTTCGGTGATTCTGCACACTTGTAACAGCAGAATCATGAAGATTATCACTTAAAATGCATATCTCAACTGGAATCCCCACGCAAACGCAGATATCGCAGTTTCCGCATATCAAACGCAGAGTGGAGTGCTGAAAACACCAGAAAACGTGTTTTTCGCATTCAGTAGCACGAAAGCTGCGTTTTCGGTGATTCTGCACGCTTGTAACAGCAGAATCATGAAGATTATCACTGAAAATGCATATCTCAGCTGGAAACCCCACGAAAACGAAGATATCCATTTTTCCGCACATCAAACGCACTGTCGGGTGCTGGAAACACCAGAAAACGCGTTTTTCGCATTCAATAGCACGAAAACAGCTATTTCGGTGATTCTGCACACTTGTAACAGCAGAATCATGAAGATGATCACTTAAAATGCATATCTCAACTGGAAACCCCACGCAAACGCAGATATCGCAGTTTCCGCATATCAAACGCAGAGTGGAGTGCTGAAAACACCAGAAAACGTGTTTCTCGCATTCAGTAGCACGAAAGCTGCGTTTTCGGTGATTCTGCACGCTTGTAACAGCAGAATCATGAAGATCATCACTGAAAATGCATATCTCAGCTGGAAACCCCACGAAAACGAAGATATCCATTTTTCCGCACATCAAACGCACTGTCGGGTGCTGGAAACACCAGAAAACGTGTTTTTCGCATTCAATAGCACGAAAACAGCGATTTCGGTGATTCTGCACGCTTGTAACAGCAGAATCATGAAGATTATCACTGAAAATGCATATCTCAGCTGGAAACCCCACGAAAACGAAGATATCCCTGTTTCCGCACATCAAACGCACTGTCGGGTGCTGGAAACACCAGAAAACGTGTTTTTCGCATTCAATAGCACGAAAACAGCGATTTCGGTGATTCTGCACACTTGTAACAGCAGAATCATGAAGATTATCACTGAAAATGCATATCTCAGCTGGAAACAACAACGATACCTAAGATATCGCAGTTTCCGCATATCAAACGCAGAGTGGTGTGCTGAAAACTCCAGAAAACGTGTTTTTCGCATACAATAGCACGAAAACTGGGTTTTCGGTGATTCTGCACGCTTGTAACAGCAGAATCATGAAGATTATCACTGAAAATGCATATCTCAGCTGGAAACCCCACGAAAACGAAGATATCCCTGTTTCCGCACATCTAACGCACTGTCGGGTGCTGAAAACACCAGAAAACGTGTTTTTCGCATTCAATAGCACGAAAACAGCGATTTCGGTGATTCTGTACACTTGTAACAGCAGAATCATGAAGATTATCACTGAAAATGCATATCTCAGCTGGAAACAACAACGATACCGAAGATATCGCAGTTTCCGCATATCAAACGCAGAGTGGTGTGCTGAAAACACCAGAAGACGTGTTTTTCGCATTCAATAGCACGAAAACTGTGTTTTCGGTGATTCTGCACGCTTGTAACAGCAGAATCATGAAGATTATCACTGAAAATGCATATCTCAGCTGGAAACCACACGAAAACGAATATATCCCTGTTTCCGCACATCTAACGCACTGTCGGGTGCTGAAAACACCAGAAAACGTGTTTTTCGCATTCAATAGCACGAAAACAGCGATTTCGGTGATTCTGTACACTTGTAACAGCAGAATCATGAAGATTATCACTGAAAATGCATATCTCAGCTGGTAACCCCACGAAAACGAAGATATCCCTGTTTCCGCACATCAAACGCACTGTCGGGTGCTGGAAACACCAGAAAACGGGTTTTTCGCATTCAATAGCACGAAAACAGCGATTTCGGTGATTCTGCATACTTGTAACAGCAGAATCATGAAGATTATCACTGAAAATGCATATCTCAGCTGGAAACCCAACGATGCCGAAGATATCGCAGTTTCCGCATGTCAAACGCACTGTGGAGTGCTGAAAACACCAGAAAACGTGTTTTTCGCATTCAATAGCACGAAAACTGCGTTTTCGGGGATTCTGCACGCTTGTAACCGCAGAATCATGAAGATTATCACTGAAAATGCATATCTCAGCTGGAAACCCCACGAAAACGAAGATATCCCTGTTTCCGCACATCAAACGCACTGTCGGGTGCTGGAAACACCAGAAAACGCGTTTTTCGCATTCAATAGCACGAAAACAGCGTTTTCGGTGATTCTGCACACTTGTAACAGCAGAATCATGTAGATTATCGCTGAAAATGCATATCTCAGCTGGAAACCCAACGATACCGAAGATATCGCAGTTTCCGCATGTCAAACGGTCTGTGGAGTGCTGACAACATCAGAAAACGTGTTTGTCTCATTCAATAGCACGAAAACAGCGATTTCGGTGATTCTGCACACTTGTAACAGCAGAATCACGAAGATTATCGCTGAAAATGCATATCTCAGTTGGAAACTACAACGATACCGAAGATATCGCAGTTTCCGCGTGTCAAACGCACTGTGGAGGGCTGACAACACCAGAAAACGTGTTTTTCGCATTCAATAGCACGAAAACAGTGTTTTCGGTGATTCTGCACACTTGTAACAGCAGAATCATGAAGATTATCACTGAAAATGCATATCTCAGCTGGAAACAACAACGATACCGAAGATATCCCAATTTCCGCACATCAAACGCACTGTGGAGTGCTGAAAACACCAGAAAACGTGTTTTTGCATTCAATAGCACGAAAACAGCGTTTTCGGTGATTCTGCACACTTGTAACAGCAGAATCATGAAGATTATCACTGAAAATGCATATCTCAGCTGGAAACCCCACGAAAACGAAGATATCCCTGTTTCCGCACATCAAACGCACTGTCGGGTGCTGGAAACACCAGAAAACGTGTTTTTCGCATTCAATAGCACGAAAACAGCGATTTCGGTGATTCTGTACACTTGTAACAGCAGAATCATGAAGATTATCACTGAAAATGCATATCTCAGCTGGAAACCCCACGAAAACGAAGATATCCCTGTTTCCGCACATCAAACGCACTGTCGGGTGCTGGAAACACCAGAAAACGTGTTTTTCGCATTCAATAGCACGAAAACAGCGATTTCGGTGATTCTGCACGCTTGTAACAGCAGAATCATGAAGATTATCACTGAAAATGCATATCTCAACTGGAAACCCCACGCAAACGCAGATATCGCAGTTTCCGCATATCAAACGCAGAGTGGAGTGCTGAAAACACCAGAAAACGTGTTTTTCGCATTCAGTAGCACGAAAACTGCGTTTTCGGTGATTCTGCACGCTTGTAACAGCAGAATCATGAAGATTATCACTGAAAATGCATATCTCAGCTGGAAACAACAACGATACCGAAGATATCGCAGTTTCCGCATATCAAACGCAGAGTGGTGTGCTGAAAACACCAGAAGACGTGTTTTTCGCATTCAATAGCACGAAAACTGTGTTTTCGGTGATTCTGCACGCTTGTAACAGCAGAATCATGAAGATTATCACTGAAAATGCATATCTCAGCTGGAAACCACACGAAAACGAATATATCCCTGTTTCCGCACATCTAACGCACTGTCGGGTGCTGAAAACACCAGAAAACGTGTTTTTCGCATTCAATAGCACGAAAACAGCGATTTCGGTGATTCTGTACACTTGTAACAGCAGAATCATGAAGATTATCACTGAAAATGCATATCTCAGCTGGAAACCCCACGAAAACGAAGATATCCCTGTTTCCGCACATCAAACGCACTGTCGGGTGCTGGAAACACCAGAAAACGGGTTTTTCGCATTCAATAGCACGAAAACAGCGATTTCGGTGATTCTGCATACTTGTAACAGCAGAATCATGAAGATTATCACTGAAAATGCATATCTCAGCTGGAAACCCAACGATGCCGAAGATATCGCAGTTTCCGCATGTCAAACGCACTGTGGAGTGCTGAAAACACCAGAAAACGTGTTTTTCGCATTCAATAGCACGAAAACTGCGTTTTCGGGGATTCTGCACGCTTGTAACCGCAGAATCATGAAGATTATCACTGAAAATGCATATCTCAACTGGGAACCCCACTCAAATGAAGATATCGCAGTTTCCGCATATCAAACGCACTGTGGAGTGCTGAAAACACCAGAAAACGTGTTTTTCGCATTCAATAGCACGAAAACAGCGATTTCGGTGATTCTGCACACTTGCAACAGCAGAATCATGAAGATTATCACTGAAAATGCATATCTCAGCTGGAAACCCAACGATACCGAAGATATCCCTGTTTCCGCACATCAAACGCACTGTGGAGTGCTGAAAACACCAGAAAACGTGTTTTTCGCATTCAATAGCACGAAAACAGAGTTTTCGGTGATTCTGCACACTTGTAACAGCAGAATCATGAAGATTATCACTGAAAATGCATATCTCAGCTGGAAACAACAACGATACCGAAGATATCCCAATTTCCGCACATCAAACGCACTGTGGAGTGCTGAAAACACCAGAAAACGTGTTTTTGCATTCAATAGCACGAAAACAGCGTTTTCGGTGATTCTGCACACTTGTAACAGCAGAATCATGATGATTATCACTGAAAATGCATATCTCAACTGGGAACCCCACTCAAATGAAGATATCGCAGTTTCCGCATATCAAACGCACTGCGGAGTGCTGAAAACACCAGAAAACGTGTTTTTCGCATTCAATAGCACGAAAACAGCGATTTCGGTGATTCTGCACACTTGCAACAGCAGAATCATGAGGATTATCACTGAAAATGCATATCTCAGCTGGAAACCCAACGATGCCGAAGATATCCCTGTTTCCGCACATCAAACGCACTGTGGAGTGCTGAAAACACCAGAAAACGTGTTTTTCGCATTCAATAGCACGAAAACAGAGTTTTCGGTGATTCTGCACACTTGTAACAGCAGAATCATGAAGATTATCACTGAAAATGCATATCTCAGCTGGAAACAACAACGATACCGAAGATATCCCTGTTTCCGCACATCAAACGCACTGTGGAGTGCTGAAAACACCAGAAAACGTGTTTTTGCATTCAATAGCACGAAAACAGCGTTTTCGGTGATTCTGCACACTTGTAACAGCAGAATCATGAAGATTATCACTGGAAATGCATATCTCAGCTGGAGACCCAACGATGCCGAAGATATCGCAGTTTCCGCATGTCAAACGCTCTGTGGAGTGCTGAAAACGCCAGAAAACGTGTTTTTCGCATTCAATAGCACGAAAACAGCGATTTCGGTGATTCTGCACACTTGTAACAGCAGAATCACGAAGATTATCGCTGAAAATGCATATCTCAGCTGGAAACCCAACGATACCAAAGATATCGCAGTTTCCGCATATCAAATGCACTGTGGAGTGCTGAAAACACCAGAAAACGCGTTTTTCGCATTCAATAGCACGAAACCAGCGTTTTCGGTGATTCTGCACACTTGTAACAGCAGAATCATGAAGATTATCACTGAAAATGCATATCTCAACTGGAAACCCCACGCAAACGAAGATATCGGTGTTTCCGCATGTCAAACGCTCTGTGGAGTGCTGAAAACACCAGAAAACGTGTTTTTCGCATTCAATAGCACGAAAACAGCGATTGCGGTGATTCTGCACACTTGTAGCAGCAGAATCATGAAGATTATCACTGAAAATGCATATCTCAGCTGGAAACCCAACGATGCCGAAGATATCGCAGTTTCCGCATGTCAAACGCACTGTGGAGTGCTGAAAACACCAGAAAACGTGTTTTTCGCATTCAATAGCACGAAAACTGTGTTTTCGGGGCTTCTGCACGCTTGTAACAGCAGAATCATGAAGATTATCACTGAAAATGCAAATCTCAGCTGGAAACCCCACGAAAACGAAGATATCCCTGTTTCCGCACATCAAACGCACTGTCGGGTGCTGGAAACACCAGAAAACGCGTTTTTCGCATTCAATAGCACGAAAACAGCGATTTCGGTGATTCTGCACACTTGTAACAGCAGAATCATGAAGATTATCACTGAAAATGCATATCTCAGCTGAAAACCCAACGATGCCGAAGATATCGCAGTTTCCGCATGTCAAACGGTCTGTGGAGTGCTGACAACACCAGTAAACGTGTTTTTCGCATTCAATAGCACGAAAACAGCGATTTCGGTGATGATGCACACTTGTAACAGCAGAATCATGAAGATTATCACTGAAAATGCATATCTCAGCTGGAAACCCAACGATGCCGAAGATATCGCAGTTTCCGCATGTCAAACGCACTGTGGAGTGCTGAAAACATCAGAAAACATGTTTTTCGCATTCAATAGCACGAAAACAGCGTTTTCGGTGATTCTGCACACTTGTAACAGCAGAATCATGAAGATTAACACTGAAAATGCATATCTCAGCTGGAAACAACAACGATACCGAAGATATCCCTGTTTCCGCACATCAAACGCACTGTGGAGTGCTGAAAACACCAGAAAACGTGTTTTTGCATTCAATAGCACGAAAACAGCGTTTTCGGTGATTCTGCACACTTGTAACAGCAGAATCATGAAGATTATCACTGAAAATGCATATCTCAGCTGGAGACCCAACGATGCCGAAGATATCGCAGTTTCCGCATGTCAAACGCTCTGTGGAGTGCTGAAAACGCCAGAAAACGTGTTTTTCGCATTCAATAGCACGAAAACAGCGATTTCGGTGATTCTGCACACTTGTAACAGCAGAATCACGAAGATTATCGCTGAAAATGCATATCTCAGCTGGAAACCCAACGATACCAAAGATATCGCAGTTTCCGCATATCAAATGCACTGGGAGTGCTGAAAACACCAGAAAACGCGTTTTTCGCATTCAATAGCACGAAACCAGCGTTTTCGGTGATTCTGCACACTTGTAACAGCAGAATCATGAAGATTATCACTGAAAATGCATATCTCAACTGGAAACCCCACGCAAACGATGATATCGGTGTTTCCGCATGTCAAACGCTCTGTGGAGTGCTGAAAACACCAGAAAACGTGTTTTTCGCATTCAATAGCACGAAAACAGCGATTGCGGTGATTCTGCACACTTGTAGCAGCAGAATCATGAAGATTATCACTGAAAATGCATATCTCAGCTGGAAACCCAACGATGCCGAAGATATCGCAGTTTCCGCATGTCAAACGCACTGTGGAGTGCTGAAAACACCAGAAAACGTGTTTTTCGCATTCAATAGCACGAAAACTGTGTTTTCGGGGATTCTGCACGCTTGTAACAGCAGAATCATGAAGATTATCACTGAAAATGCAAATCTCAGCTGGAAACCCCACGAAAACGAAGATATCCCTGTTTCCGCACATCAAACGCACTGTCGGGTGCTGGAAACACCAGAAAACACGTTTTTCGCATTCAATAGCACGAAAACAGCGATTTCGGTGATTCTGCACACTTGTAACAGCAGAATCATGAAGATTATCACTGAAAATGCATATCTCAGCTGAAAACCCAACGATGCCGAAGATATCGCAGTTTCCGCATGTCAAACGGTCTGTGGAGTGCTGACAACACCAGTAAACGTGTTTTTCGCATTCAATAGCACGAAAACAGCGATTTCGGTGATGATGCACACTTGTAACAGCAGAATCATGAAGATTATCACTGAAAATGCATATCTCAGCTGGAAACCAAACGATGCCGAAGATATCGCAGTTTCCGCATGTCAAACGCACTGTGGAGTGCTGAAAACACCAGAAAACGTGTTTTTCGCATTCAATAGCACGAAAACAGGGTTTTCGGTTATTCTTCACACCTGTAACAGCAGAATCATGAAGATTATCACTGAAAATGCATATCTCAGCTGGAAACCCAACGATGCCGAAGATATCGCGGTTTCCGCATATCAAACGCACTGCGGAGTGCTGAAAACACCAGTAAACGTGTTTTTCGCATTCAATAGCACGAAAACAGCGATTTCGGTGGTTCTGCACACTTGTAACAGCAGAATCATGAAGATTATCACTGAAAATGCATATCTCAGTTGGAAACAACAACGATACCGAAGATATCGCAGTTTCCGCATGTCAAACGCACTGTGGAGGGCTGACAACACCAGAAAACGTGTTTTTCGCATTCAATAGCACGAAACCAGCGTTTTCGGTGATTCTGCACACTTGTAACAGCAGAATCATGTAGATTATCGCTGAAAATGCATATCTCAGCAGGAAACCCAACGATACCGAAGATATCGCAGTTTCCGCATGTCAAACGCTCTGTGGAGTGCTGACAACACCAGAAAACGTGTTTTTCGCATTCAATTGCACGAAAACAGCGTTTTCGGTGATTCTGCACACTTGTAACAGCAGAATCATGTAGATTATCGCTGAAAATGCATATCTCAGCTGGAAACCCAACGATACCGAAGATATCGCAGTTTCCGCATGTCAAACGCTCTGTGGAGTGCTGAAAACGCCAGAAAACGTGTTTTTCGCATTCAATAGCACGAAAACAGTGTTTTCGGTGATTCTGCACACTTGTAACAGCAGAATCATGAAGATTATCACTGAAAATGCATATCTCAACTGGAAACCCCACGCAAACGAAGATATCGGTGTTTCCGCATGTCAAACGCTCTGTGGAGTTCTGAAAACACCAGAAAACGTGTTTTTCGCATTCAATAGCACGAAAACAGCGATTGCGGTGATTCTGCACACTTGTAACAGCAGAATCATGAAGATTATCACTGAAGATGCATATCTCAGCTGGAAACCCAACGATGCCGAAGATATCGCGGTTTCCGCATATCAAACGCACTGCGGAGTGCTGAAAACACCAGTAAACGTGTTTTTCGCATTCAATAGCACGAAAACAGCGATTTCGGTGATTCTGCACACTTGTAACAGCAGAATCATGAAGATTATCACTGAAAATGCATATCTCAGTTGGAAACAACAACGATACCGAAGATATCGCAGTTTCCGCATGTCAAACGCACTGTGGAGGGCTGACAACACCAGAAAACGTGTTTTTCGCATACAATAGCACGAAACCAGCGTTTTCGGTGATTCTGCACACTTGTAACAGCAGAATCATGTAGATTATCGCTGAAAATGCATATCTCAGCTGGAAACCCAACGATACCGAAGATATCGCAGTTTCCGCATGTCAAACGCACTGTGGAGTGCTGACAACACCAGAAAACGTGTTTTTCGCATTCAATAGCACGAAAACAGCGATTTCGGTGATTCTGCACACTTGTAACAGCAGAATCATGAAGATTATCGCTGAAAATATATATCTCAGCTGGAAACCCAACGATACCGAAGATATCGCAGTTTCTGCATGTCAAACGCTCTGCGGAGTGCTGACAACACCAGAAAACGTGTTTTTCGCATTCAATAGCACGAAAACAGTGTTTTCGGTGATTCTGCACACTTGTAACAGCAGAATCATGTAGATTATCGCTGAAAACGCATATCTCAGCTGGAAACCCAACGATACCGAAGATATCGCAGTTTCCGCATGTCAAACGGTCTGTGGAGTGCTGACAACATCAGAAAACGTGTTTGTCGCATTCAATAGCACGAAAACAGCGATTTCGGTGATTCTGCACACTTGTAACAGCAGAATCACGAAGATTATCGCTGAAAATGCATATCTCAGCTGGAAACCCAACGATGCCGAAGATATCGCAGTTTCCGCATGTCAAACGCACTGTGGAATGCTGAAAACACCAGTAAACGTGTTTTTCGCATTCGATAGCACGAAAACAGCGATTTCGGTGATTCTGCACACTTGTAACAGCAGAATCATGAAGATTATCACTGAAAATGCATATCTCAACTGGAAACCCCACGCAAACGAAGATATCGGGGTTTCCGCATTTCAAACGCTCTGTGGAGTTCTGAAATCACCAGAAAACGTGTTTTTCGCATTCAATAGCACGAAAACAGGGTTTTCGGTTATTCTTCACACCTGTAACAGCAGAATCATGAAGATTATCACTGAAAATGCATATCTCAGCTGGAAACCCAACGATGCCGAAGATATCGCGGTTTCCGCATATCAAACGCACTGCGGAGTGCTGAAAACACCAGTAAACGTGTTTTTCGCATTCAATAGCACGAAAACAGCGATTTCGGTGGTTCTGCACACTTGTAACAGCAGAATCATGAAGATTATCACTGAAAATGCATATCTCAGTTGGAAACAACAACGATACCGAAGATATCGCAGTTTCCGCATGTCAAACGCACTGTGGAGGGCTGACAACACCAGAAAACGTGTTTTTCGCATTCAATAGCACGAAACCAGCGTTTTCGGTGATTCTGCACACTTGTAACAGCAGAATCATGTAGATTATCGCTGAAAATGCATATCTCAGCAGGAAACCCAACGATACCGAAGATATCGCAGTTTCCGCATGTCAAACGCTCTGTGGAGTGCTGACAACACCAGAAAACGTGTTTTTCGCATTCAATTGCACGAAAACAGCGTTTTCGGTGATTCTGCACACTTGTAACAGCAGAATCATGTAGATTATCGCTGAAAATGCATATCTCAGTTGGAAACAACAACGATACCGAAGATATCGCAGTTTCCGCATGTCAAACGCACTGTGGAGGGCTGACAACACCAGAAAACGTGTTTTTCGCATTCAATAGCACGAAACCAGCGTTTTCGGTGATTCTGCACACTTGTAACAGCAGAATCATGTAGATTATCGCTGAAAATGCATATCTCTGCTGGAAACCCAACGATACCGAAGATATCGCAGTTTCCGCATGTCAAACGCACTGTGGAGTGCTGACAACACCAGAAAACGTGTTTTTCGCATTCAATAGCACGAAAACAGCGATTTCGGTGATTCTGCACACTTGTGACAGCAGAATCATGAAGATTATCGCTGAAAATGCATATCTCAGCTGGAAACCCAACGATACCGAAGATATCGCAGTTTCTGCATGTCAAACGCTCTGTGGAGTGCTGACAACACCAGAAAACGTGTTTTTCGCATTCAATAGCACGAAAACAGTGTTTTCGGTGATTCTGCACACTTGTAACAGCAGAATCATGAAGATTATCACTGAAAATGCATATCTCAACTGGAAACCCCACGCAAACGAAGATATCGGTGTTTCCGCATTTCAAACGCTCTGTGGAGTTCTGAAAACACCAGTAAGCGTGTTTTTCGCATTCAATAGCACGAAAACAGGGTTTTCGGTTATTCTTCACACCTGTAACAGCAGAATCATGAAGATTATCACTGAAAATGCATATCTCAGCTGGAAACCCAACGATGCCGAAGATATCGCGGTTTCCGCATATCAAACGCACTGCGGAGTGCTGAAAACACCAGTAAACGTGTTTTTCGCATTCAATAGCACGAAAACAGCGATTTCGGTGGTTCTGCACACTTGTAACAGCAGAATCATGAAGATTATCACTGAAAATGCATATCTCAGTTGGAAACAACAACGATACCAAAGATATCGCAGTTTCCGCATGTCAAACGCACTGTGGAGGGCTGACAACACCAGAAAACGTGTTTTTCGCATTCAATAGCACGAAACCAGCGTTTTCGGTGATTCTGCACACTTGTAACAGCAGAATCATGTAGATTATCGCTGAAAATGCATATCTCAGCAGGAAACCCAACGATACCGAAGATATCGCAGTTTCCGCATGTCAAACGCTCTGTGGAGTGCTGACAACACCAGAAAACGTGTTTTTCGCATTCAATTGCACGAAAACAGCGTTTTCGGTGATTCTGCACACTTGTAACAGCAGAATCATGTAGATTATCGCTGAAAATGCATATCTCAGCTGGAAACTCAACGATACCGAAGATATCGCAGTTTCCGCATGTCAAACGCTCTGTGGAGTGCTGAAAACGCCAGAAAACGTGTTTTTCGCATTCAATAGCACGAAAACAGCGTTTTCGGTGATTCTGCACACTTGTAACAGCAGAATCATGAAGATTATCACTGAAAATGCATATCTCAACTGGAAACCCCACGCAAACGAAGATATCGGTGTTTCCGCATGTCAAACGCTCTGTGGAGTTCTGAAAACACCAGAAAACGTGTTTTTCGCATTCAATAGCACGAAAACAGCGATTGCGGTGATTCTGCACACTTGTAACAGCAGAATCATGAAGATTATCACTGAAGATGCATATCTCAGCTGGAAACCCAACGATGCCGAAGATATCGCGGTTTCCGCATATCAAACGCACTGCGGAGTGCTGAAAACACCAGTAAACGTGTTTTTCGCATTCAATAGCACGAAAACAGCGATTTCGGTGATTCTGCACACTTGTAACAGCAGAATCATGAAGATTATCACTGAAAATGCATATCTCAGTTGGAAACAACAACGATACCGAAGATATCGCAGTTTCCGCATGTCAAACGCACTGTGGAGGGCTGACAACACCAGAAAACGTGTTTTTCGCATTCAATAGCACGAAACCAGCGTTTTCGGTGATTCTGCACACTTGTAACAGCAGAATCATGTAGATTATCGCTGAAAATGCATATCTCAGCTGGAAACCCAACGATACCGAAGATATCGCAGTTTCCGCATGTCAAACGCACTGTGGAGTGCTGACAACACCAGAAAACGTGTTTTTCGCATTCAATAGCACGAAAACAGCGATTTCGGTGATTCTGCACACTTGTAACAGCAGAATCATGAAGATTATCGCTGAAAATGCATATCTCAGCTGGAAACCCAACGATACCGAAGATATCGCAGTTTCTGCATGTCAAACGCTCTGTGGAGTGCTGACAACACCAGAAAACGTGTTTTTCGCATTCAATAGCACGAAAACAGTGTTTTCGGTGATTCTGCACACTTGTAACAGCAGAATCATGTAGATTATCGCTGAAAATGCATATCTCAGCTGGAAACCCAACGATACCGAAGATATCGCAGTTTCCGCATGTCAAACGGTCTGTGGAGTGCTGACAACATCAGAAAACGTGTTTGTCGCATTCAATAGCACGAAAACAGCGATTTCGGTGATTCTGCACACTTGTAACAGCAGAATCACGAAGATTATCGCTGAAAATGCATATCTCAGCTGGAAACCCAACGATGCCGAAGATATCGCAGTTTCCGCATGTCAAACGCACTGTGGAATGCTGAAAACACCAGTAAACGTGTTTTTCGCATTCGATAGCACGAAAACAGCGATTTCGGTGATTCTGCACACTTGTAACAGCAGAATCATGAAGATTATCACTGAAAATGCATATCTCAACTGGAAACCCCACGCAAACGAAGATATCGGTGTTTCCGCATTTCAAACGCTCTGTGGAGTTCTGAAAACACCAGAAAACGTGTTTTTCGCATTCAATAGCATGAAAACAGCGATTTCGGTGATTCTGCACACTTGTAACAGCAGAATCATGAAGATTAGCACTGATAATGCATATCTCAGCTGGAAACAACAACGATACCGAAGATATCGCAGTTTCCGCATGTCAAACGCACTGTGGAGGGCTGACAACACCAGAAAACGTGTTTTTCGCATTCAATAGCACGAAACCAGCGTTTTCGGTGATTCTGCACACTTGTAACAGCAGAATCATGTAGATTATCGCTGAAAATGCATATCTCAGCTGGAAACCCAACGATACCGAAGATATCGCAGTTTCCGCATGTCAAACGCTCTGTGGAGTGCTGACAACACCAGAAAACGTGTTTTTCGCATTCAATAGCACGAAAACAGCGTTTTCGGTGATTCTGCACACTTGTAACAGCAGAATCATGTAGATTATCGCTGAAAATGCATATCTCAGCTGGAAACCCAACGATACCGAAGATATCGCAGTTTCCGCATGTCAAACGCACTGTGGAGGGCTGACAACACCAGAAAACGTGTTTTTCGCATTCAATAGCACGAAACCAGCGTTTTCGGTGATTCTGCACACTTGTAACAGCAGAATCATGTAGATTATCGCTGAAAATGCATATCTCAGCTGGAAACCCAACGATACCGAAGATATCGCAGTTTCCGCATGTCAAACGCTCTGTGGAGTGCTGACAACACCAGAAAACGTGTTTTTCGCATTCAATAGCACGAAAACAGCGTTTTCGGTGATTCTGCACACTTGTAACAGCAGAATCACGAAGATTATCGCTGAAAATGCATATCTCAGCTGGAAACCCAACGATGCCGAAGATATCGCGGTTTCCGCATATCAAACGCACTGCGGAGTGCTGAAAACACCAGTAAACGTGTTTTTCGCATTCAATAGCACGAAAACAGCGATTTCGGTGATTCTGCACACTTGTAACTGCAGAATCATGAAGATTATCACTGAAAATGCATATCTCAGCTGGAAACCCAACGATGCCGAAGATATCGCAGTTTCCGCATGTCAAACGCACTGTGGAGTGCTGAAAACACCAGAAAACGTGTTTTTCGCATTCAATAGCACGAAAACAGCGTTTTCGGTGATTCTTCACACCTGTAACAGCAGAATCATGAAGATTATCACTGAAAATGCATATCTCAGCTGGAAACCCAACGATGCCGAAGATATCGCGGTTTCCGCATATCAAACGCACTGCGGAGTGCTGAAAACACCAGTAAACGTGTTTTTCGCATTCAATAGCACGAAAACAGCGATTTCGGTGGTTCTGCACACTTGTAACAGCAGAATCATGAAGATTATCACTGAAAATGCATATCTCAGTTGGAAACCCAACGATACCGAAGATATCGCAGTTTCCGCATGTCAAACGCTCTGTGGAGTGCTGACAACACCAGAAAACGTGTTTTTCGCATTCAATAGCACGAAAACAGCGTTCTGGGTGATTCTGCACACTTGTAACAGCAGAATCATGTAGATTATCGCTGAAAATGCATATCTCAGCTGGAAACCCAACGATACCGAAGATATCGCAGTTTCCGCATGTCAAACGGTCTGTGGAGTGCTGACAACATCAGAAAACGTGTTTGTCGCATTCAATAGCACGGAAACAGCGATTTCGGTGATTCTGCACACTTGTAACAGCAGAATCATGTAGATTATCCCTGAAAATGCATATCTCAGCTGGAAACCCAACGATACCGAAGATATCACAGTTTCCGCATGTCAAACGGTCTGTGGAGTGCTGACAACATCAGAAAACGTGTTTGTCGCATTCAATAGCACGAAAACAGCGATTTCGGTGATTCTGCACACTTGTAACAGCAGAATCATGAAGATTATCACTGAAAATGCATATCTCAGCTGGAAACCCAACGTTGCCGAAGATATCGCAGTTTCCGCATGTCAAACGCACTGTGGAGTGCTGAAAACACCAGAAAACGTGTTTTTCGCATTCAATAGCACGAAAACAGAGTTTTCGGTGATTCTTCACACCTGTAACAGCAGAATCATGAACATTATCACTGAAAATGCATATCTCAGCTGGAAACCCAACGATGCCGAAGATATCGCGGTTTCCGCATATCAAACGCACTGCGGAGTGCTGAAAACACCAGTAAACGTGTTTTTCGCATTCAATAGCACGAAAACAGCGATTTCGGTGGTTCTGCACACTTGTAACAGCAGAATCATGAAGATTATCACTGAAAATGCATATCTCAGTTGGAAACAACAACGATACCGAAGATATCGCAGTTTCCGCATGTCAAACGCACTGTGGAGGGCTGACAACACCAGAAAACGTGTTTTTCGCATTCAATAGCACGAAACCAGCGTTTTCGGTGATTCTGCACACTTGTAACAGCAGAATCATGTAGATTATCGCTGAAAATGCATATCTCAGCAGGAAACCCAACGATACCGAAGATATCGCAGTTTCCGCATGTCAAACGCTCTGTGGAATGCTGACAACACCAGAAAACGTGTTTATCGCATTCAATTGCACGAAAACTGCGTTTTCGGGGATTCTGCACGCTTGTAACAGCAGAATAATGAAGATTATCACTGAAAATGCAAATCTCAGCTGGAAACCCCACGAAAACGAAGATATCGGTGTTTCCGCATGTCAAACGCTCTGTGGAGTGCTGAAAACACCAGAAAACGTGTTTTTCGCATTCAATAGCACGAAAACAGCGATTGCGGTGATTCTGCACACTTGTAGCAGCAGAATCATGAAGATTATCACTGAAAATGCATATCTCAGCTGGAAACCCAACGATGCCGAAGATATCGCAGTTTCCGCATGTCAAACGCACTGTGGAGTGCTGAAAACACCAGAAAACGTGTTTTTCGCATTCAATAGCACGAAAACTGTGTTTTCGGGGATTCTGCACGCTTGTAACAGCAGAATCATGAAGATTATCACTGAAAATGCAAATCTCAGCTGGAAACCCCACGAAAACGAAGATATCCCTGTTTCCGCACATCAAACGCACTGTCGGGTGCTGGAAACACCAGAAAACGCGTTTTTCGCATTCAATAGCACGAAAACAGCGATTTCGGTGATTCTGCACACTTGTAACAGCAGAATCATGAAGATTATCACTGAAAATGCATATCTCAGCTGAAAACCCAACGATGCCGAAGATATCGCAGTTTCCGCATGTCAAACGGTCTGTGGAGTGCTGACAACACCAGTAAACGTGTTTTTCGCATTCAATAGCACGAAAACAGCGATTTCGGTGATGATGCACACTTGTAACAGCAGAATCATGAAGATTATCACTGAAAATGCATATCTCAGCTGGAAACCCAACGATGCCGAAGATATCGCAGTTTCCGCATGTCAAACGCACTGTGGAGTGCTGAAAACACCAGAAAACGTGTTTTTCGCATTCAATAGCACGAAAACAGGGTTTTCGGTTATTCTTCACACCTGTAACAGCAGAATCATAAAGATTATCACTGAAAATGCATATCTCAGCTGGAAACCCAACGATGCCGAAGATATCGCGGTTTCCGCATATCAAACGCACTGCGGAGGGCTGACAACACCAGTAAACGTGTTTTTCGCATTCAATAGCACGAAACCAGCGATTTCGGTGGTTCTGCACACTTGTAACAGCAGAATCATGAAGATTATCACTGAAAATGCATATCTCAGCAGGAAACCCAACGATACCGAAGATATCGCAGTTTCCGCATGTCAAACGCTCTGTGGAGTGCTGACAACACCAGAAAACGTGTTTTTCGCATTCAATTGCACGAAAACAGCGTTTTCGGTGATTCTGCACACTTGTAACAGCAGAATCATGTAGATTATCGCTGAAAATGCATATCTCAGCTGGAAACCCAACGATACCGAAGATATCGCAGTTTCCACATGTCAAACGCTCTGTGGAGTGCTGAAAACGCCAGAAAACGTGTTTTTCGCATTCAATAGCACGAAAACAGTGTTTTCGGTGATTCTGCACACTTGTAACAGCAGAATCATGAAGATTATCACTGAAAATGCATATCTCAACTGGAAACCCCACGCAAACGAAGATATCGGTGTTTCCGCATGTCAAACGCTCTGTGGAGTTCTGAAAACACCAGAAAACGTGTTTTTCGCATTCAATAGCACGAAAACAGCGATTGCGGTGATTCTGCACACTTGTAACAGCAGAATCATGAAGATTATCACTGAAGATGCATATCTCAGCTGGAAACCCAACGATGCCGAAGATATCGCGGTTTCCGCATATCAAACGCACTGCGGAGTGCTGAAAACACCAGTAAACGTGTTTTTCGCATTCAATAGCACGAAAACAGCGATTTCGGTGATTCTGCACACTTGTAACAGCAGAATCATGAAGATTATCACTGAAAATGCATATCTCAGTTGGAAACAACAACGATACCGAAGATATCGCAGTTTCCGCATGTCAAACGCACTGTGGAGGGCTGACAACACCAGAAAACGTGTTTTTCGCATACAATAGAACGAAACCAGCGTTTTCGGTGATTCTGCACACTTGTAACAGCAGAATCATGTAGATTATCGCTGAAAATGCATATCTCAGCTGGAAACCCAACGATACCGAAGATATCGCAGTTTCCGCATGTCAAACGCACTGTGGAGTGCTGACAACACCAGAAAACGTGTTTTTCGCATTCAATAGCACGAAAACAGCGATTTCGGTGATTCTGCACACTTGTAACAGCAGAATCATGAAGATTATCGCTGAAAATATATATCTCAGCTGGAAACCCAACGATAACGAAGATATCGCAGTTTCTGCATGTCAAACGCTCTGTGGAGTGCTGACAACACCAGAAAACGTGTTTTTCGCATTCAATAGCACGAAAACAGTGTTTTCGGTGATTCTGCACACTTGTAACAGCAGAATCATGTAGATTATCGCTGAAAACGCATATCTCAGCTGGAAACCCAACGATACCGAAGATATCGCAGTTTCCGCATGTCAAACGGTCTGTGGAGTGCTGACAACATCAGAAAACGTGTTTGTCGCATTCAATAGCACGAAAACAGCGATTTCGGTGATTCTGCACACTTGTAACAGCAGAATCACGAAGATTATCGCTGAAAATGCATATCTCAGCTGGAAACCCAACGATGCCGAAGATATCGCAGTTTCCGCATGTCAAACGCACTGTGGAATGCTGAAAACACCAGTAAACGTGTTTTTCGCATTCGATAGCACGAAAACAGCGATTTCGGTGATTCTGCACACTTGTAACAGCAGAATCATGAAGATTATCACTGAAAATGCATATCTCAACTGGAAACCCCACGCAAACGAAGATATCGGGGTTTCCGCATTTCAAACGCTCTGTGGAGTTCTGAAATCACCAGAAAACGTGTTTTTCGCATTCAATAGCACGAAAACAGGGTTTTCGGTTATTCTTCACACCTGTAACAGCAGAATCATGAAGATTATCACTGAAAATGCATATCTCAGCTGGAAACCCAACGATGCCGAAGATATCGCGGTTTCCGCATATCAAACGCACTGCGGAGTGCTGAAAACACCAGTAAACGTGTTTTTCGCATTCAATAGCACGAAAACAGCGATTTCGGTGGTTCTGCACACTTGTAACAGCAGAATCATGAAGATTATCACTGAAAATGCATATCTCAGTTGGAAACAACAACGATACCGAAGATATCGCAGTTTCCGCATGTCAAACGCACTGTGGAGGGCTGACAACACCAGAAAACGTGTATTTCGCATTCAATAGCACGAAACCAGCGTTTTCGGTGATTCTGCACACTTGTAACAGCAGAATCATGTAGATTATCGCTGAAAATGCATATCTCAGCAGGAAACCCAACGATACCGAAGATATCGCAGTTTCCGCATGTCAAACGCTCTGTGGAGTGCTGACAACACCAGAAAACGTGTTTTTCGCATTCAATTGCACGAAAACAGCGTTTTCGGTGATTCTGCACACTTGTAACAGCAGAATCATGTAGATTATCGCTGAAAATGCATATCTCAGTTGGAAACAACAACGATACCGAAGATATCGCAGTTTCCGCATGTCAAACGCACTGTGGAGGGCTGACAACACCAGAAAACGTGTTTTTCGCATTCAATAGCACGAAACCAGCGTTTTCGGTGATTCTGCACACTTGTAACAGCAGAATCATGTAGATTATCGCTGAAAATGCATATCTCTGCTGGAAACCCAACGATACCGAAGATATCGCAGTTTCCGCATGTCAAACGCACTGTGGAGTGCTGACAACACCAGAAAACGTGTTTTTCGCATTCAATAGCACGAAAACAGCGATTTCGGTGATTCTGCACACTTGTGACAGCAGAATCATGAAGATTATCGCTGAAAATGCATATCTCAGCTGGAAACCCAACGATACCGAAGATATCGCAGTTTCTGCATGTCAAACGCTCTGTGGAGTGCTGACAACACCAGAAAACGTGTTTTTCGCATTCAATAGCACGAAAACAGTGTTTTCGGTGATTCTGCACACTTGTAACAGCAGAATCATGAAGATTATCACTGAAAATGCATATCTCAACTGGAAACCCCACGCAAACGAAGATATCGGTGTTTCCGCATTTCAAACGCTCTGTGGAGTTCTGAAAACACCAGTAAGCGTGTTTTTCGCATTCAATAGCACGAAAACAGGGTTTTCGGTTATTCTTCACACCTGTAACAGCAGAATCATGAAGATTATCACTGAAAATGCATATCTCAGCTGGAAACCCAACGATGCCGAAGATATCGCGGTTTCCGCATATCAAACGCACTGCGGAGTGCTGAAAACACCAGTAAACGTGTTTTTCGCATTCAATAGCACGAAAACAGCGATTTCGGTGGTTCTGCACACTTGTAACAGCAGAATCATGAAGATTATCACTGAAAATGCATATCTCAGTTGGAAACAACAACGATACCAAAGATATCGCAGTTTCCGCATGTCAAACGCACTGTGGAGGGCTGACAACACCAGAAAACGTGTTTTTCGCATTCAATAGCACGAAACCAGCGTTTTCGGTGATTCTGCACACTTGTAACAGCAGAATCATGTAGATTATCGCTGAAAATGCATATCTCAGCAGGAAACCCAACGATACCGAAGATATCGCAGTTTCCGCATGTCAAACGCTCTGTGGAGTGCTGACAACACCAGAAAACGTGTTTTTCGCATTCAATTGCACGAAAACAGCGTTTTCGGTGATTCTGCACACTTGTAACAGCAGAATCATGTAGATTATCGCTGAAAATGCATATCTCAGCTGGAAACTCAACGATACCGAAGATATCGCAGTTTCCGCATGTCAAACGCTCTGTGGAGTGCTGAAAACGCCAGAAAACGTGTTTTTCGCATTCAATAGCACGAAAACAGCGTTTTCGGTGATTCTGCACACTTGTAACGGCAGAATCATGAAGATTATCACTGAAAATGCATATCTCAACTGGAAACCCCACGCAAACGAAGATATCGGTGTTTCCGCATGTCAAACGCTCTGTGGAGTTCTGAAAACACCAGAAAACGTGTTTTTCGCATTCAATAGCACGAAAACAGCGATTGCGGTGATTCTGCACACTTGTAACAGCAGAATCATGAAGATTATCACTGAAGATGCATATCTCAGCTGGAAACCCAACGATGCCGAAGATATCGCGGTTTCCGCATATCAAACGCACTGCGGAGTGCTGAAAACACCAGTAAACGTGTTTTTCGCATTCAATAGCACGAAAACAGCGATTTCGGTGATTCTGCACACTTGTAACAGCAGAATCATGAAGATTATCACTGAAAATGCATATCTCAGTTGGAAACAACAACGATACCGAAGATATCGCAGTTTCCGCATGTCAAACGCACTGTGGAGGGCTGACAACACCAGAAAACGTGTTTTTCGCATTCAATAGCACGAAACCAGCGTTTTCGGTGATTCTGCACACTTGTAACAGCAGAATCATGTAGATTATCGCTGAAAATGCATATCTCAGCTGGAAACCCAACGATACCGAAGATATCGCAGTTTCCGCATGTCAAACGCACTGTGGAGTGCTGACAACACCAGAAAACGTGTTTTTCGCATTCAATAGCACGAAAACAGCGATTTCGGTGATTCTGCACACTTGTAACAGCAGAATCATGAAGATTATCGCTGAAAATGCATATCTCAGCTGGAAACCCAACGATACCGAAGATATCGCAGTTTCTGCATGTCAAACGCTCTGCGGAGTGCTGACAACACCAGAAAACGTGTTTTTCGCATTCAATAGCACGAAAACAGTGTTTTCGGTGATTCTGCACACTTGTAACAGCAGAATCATGTAGATTATCGCTGAAAATGCATATCTCAGCTGGAAACCCAACGATACCGAAGATATCGCAGTTTCCGCATGTCAAACGGTCTGTGGAGTGCTGACAACATCAGAAAACGTGTTTGTCGCATTCAATAGCACGAAAACAGCGATTTCGGTGATTCTGCACACTTGTAACAGCAGAATCACGAAGATTATCGCTGAAAATGCATATCTCAGCTGGAAACCCAACGATGCCGAAGATATCGCAGTTTCCGCATGTCAAACGCACTGTGGAATGCTGAAAACACCAGTAAACGTGTTTTTCGCATTCGATAGCACGAAAACAGCGATTTCGGTGATTCTGCACACTTGTAACAGCAGAATCATGAAGATTATCACTGAAAATGCATATCTCAGCTGGAAACCCAACGATGCCGAAGATATCGCGGTTTCCGCATATCAAACGCACTGCGGAGTGCTGAAAACACCAGTAAACGTGTTTTTCGCATTCAATAGCACGAAAACAGCGATTTCGTGATTCTGCACACTTGTAACAGCAGAATCATGAAGATTATCACTGAAAATGCATATCTCAGTTGGAAACAACAACGATACCGAAGATATCGCAGTTTCCGCATGTCAAACGCACTGTGGAGGGCTGACAACACCAGAAAACGTGTTTTTCGCATTCAATAGCACGAAACCAGCGTTTTCGGTGATTCTGCACACTTGTAACAGCAGAATCATGTAGATTATCGCTGAAAATGCATATCTCAGCTGGAAACCCAACGATACCGAAGATATCGCAGTTTCCGCATGTCAAACGCACTGTGGAGTGCTGACAACACCAGAAAACGTGTTTTTCGCATTCAATAGCACGAAAACAGCGATTTCGGTGATTCTGCACACTTGTAACAGCAGAATCATGAAGATTATCGCTGAAAATGCATATCTCAGCTGGAAACCCAACGATACCGAAGATATCGCAGTTTCTGCATGTCAAACGCTCTGTGGAGTGCTGACAACACCAGAAAACGTGTTTTTCGCATTCAATAGCACGAAAACAGTGTTTTCGGTGATTCTGCACACTTGTAACAGCAGAATCATGTAGATTATCGCTGAAAATGCATATCTCAGCTGGAAACCCAACGATACCGAAGATATCGCAGTTTCCGCATGTCAAACGGTCTGTGGAGTGCTGACAACATCAGAAAACGTGTTTGTCGCATTCAATAGCACGAAAACAGCGATTTCGGTGATTCTGCACACTTGTAACAGCAGAATCACGAAGATTATCGCTGAAAATGCATATCTCAGCTGGAAACCCAACGATGCCGAAGATATCGCAGTTTCCGCATGTCAAACGCACTGTGGAATGCTGAAAACACCAGTAAACGTGTTTTTCGCATTCGATAGCACGAAAACAGCGATTTCGGTGATTCTGCACACTTGTAACAGCAGAATCATGAAGATTATCACTGAAAATGCATATCTCAACTGGAAACCCCACGCAAACGAAGATATCGGTGTTTCCGCATTTCAAACGCTCTGTGGAGTTCTGAAAACACCAGAAAACGTGTTTTTCGCATTCAATAGCATGAAAACAGCGATTTCGGTGATTCTGCACACTTGTAACAGCAGAATCATGAAGATTAGCACTGATAATGCATATCTCAGCTGGAAACAACAACGATACCGAAGATATCGCAGTTTCCGCATGTCAAACGCACTGTGGAGGGCTGACAACACCAGAAAACGTGTTTTTCGCATTCAATAGCACGAAACCAGCGTTTTCGGTGATTCTGCACACTTGTAACAGCAGAATCATGTAGATTATCGCTGAAAATGCATATCTCAGCTGGAAACCCAACGATACCGAAGATATCGCAGTTTCCGCATGTCAAACGCTCTGTGGAGTGCTGACAACACCAGAAAACGTGTTTTTCGCATTCAATAGCACGAAAACAGCGTTTTCGGTGATTCTGCACACTTGTAACAGCAGAATCATGTAGATTATCGCTGAAAATGCATATCTCAGCTGGAAACCCAACGATACCGAAGATATCGCAGTTTCCGCATGTCAAACGCACTGTGGAGGGCTGACAACACCAGAAAACGTGTTTTTCGCATTCAATAGCACGAAACCAGCGTTTTCGGTGATTCTGCACACTTGTAACAGCAGAATCATGTAGATTATCGCTGAAAATGCATATCTCAGCTGGAAACCCAACGATACCGAAGATATCGCAGTTTCCGCATGTCAAACGCTCTGTGGAGTGCTGACAACACCAGAAAACGTGTTTTTCGCATTCAATAGCACGAAAACAGCGTTTTCGGTGATTCTGCACACTTGTAACAGCAGAATCACGAAGATTATCGCTGAAAATGCATATCTCAGCTGGAAACCCAACGATGCCGAAGATATCGCGGTTTCCGCATATCAAACGCACTGCGGAGTGCTGAAAACACCAGTAAACGTGTTTTTCGCATTCAATAGCACGAAAACAGCGATTTCGGTGATTCTGCACACTTGTAACTGCAGAATCATGAAGATTATCACTGAAAATGCATATCTCAACTGGAAACCCCACGCAAACGAAGATATCGGTGTTTCCGCATGTCAAACGCTCTGTGGAGTTCTGAAAACACCAGAAAACGTGTTTTTCGCATTCAATAGCACGAAAACAGCGATTGCGGTGATTCTGCACACTTGTAACAGCAGAATCATGAAGATTATCACTGAAGATGCATATCTCAGCTGGAAACCCAACGATGCCGAAGATATCGCGGTTTCCGCATATCAAACGCACTGCGGAGTGCTGAAAACACCAGTAAACGTGTTTTTCGCATTCAATAGCACGAAAACAGCGATTTCGGTGATTCTGCACACTTGTAACAGCAGAATCATGAAGATTATCACTGAAAATGCATATCTCAGTTGGAAACAACAACGATACCGAAGATATCGCAGTTTCCGCATGTCAAACGCACTGTGGAGGGCTGACAACACCAGAAAACGTGTTTTTCGCATTCAATAGCACGAAACCAGCGTTTTCGGTGATTCTGCACACTTGTAACAGCAGAATCATGTAGATTATCGCTGAAAATGCATATCTCAGCTGGAAACCCAACGATACCGAAGATATCGCAGTTTCCGCATGTCAAACGCACTGTGGAGTGCTGACAACACCAGAAAACGTGTTTTTCGCATTCAATAGCACGAAAACAGCGATTTCGGTGATTCTGCACACTTGTAACAGCAGAATCACGAAGATTATCGCTGAAAATGCATATCTCAGCTGGAAACCCAACGATGCCGAAGATATCGCGGTTTCCGCATATCAAACGCACTGCGGAGTGCTGAAAACACCAGTAAACGTGTTTTTCGCATTCAATAGCACGAAAACAGCGATTTCGGTGATTCTGCACACTTGTAACTGCAGAATCATGAAGATTATCACTGAAAATGCATATCTCAGCTGGAAACCCAACGATGCCGAAGATATCGCAGTTTCCGCATGTCAAACGCACTGTGGAGTGCTGAAAACACCAGAAAACGTGTTTTTCGCATTCAATAGCACGAAAACAGCGTTTTCGGTGATTCTTCACACCTGTAACAGCAGAATCATGAAGATTATCACTGAAAATGCATATCTCAGCTGGAAACCCAACGATGCCGAAGATATCGCGGTTTCCGCATATCAAACGCACTGCGGAGTGCTGAAAACACCAGTAAACGTGTTTTTCGCATTCAATAGCACGAAAACAGCGATTTCGGTGGTTCTGCACACTTGTAACAGCAGAATCATGAAGATTATCACTGAAAATGCATATCTCAGTTGGAAACCCAACGATACCGAAGATATCGCAGTTTCCGCATGTCAAACGCTCTGTGGAGTGCTGACAACACCAGAAAACGTGTTTTTCGCATTCAATAGCACGAAAACAGCGTTTTCGGTGATTCTGCACACTTGTAACAGCAGAATCATGTAGATTATCGCTGAAAATGCATATCTCAGCTGGAAACCCAACGATACCGAAGATATCGCAGTTTCCGCATGTCAAACGGTCTGTGGAGTGCTGACAACATCAGAAAACGTGTTTGTCGCATTCAATAGCACGGAAACAGCGATTTCGGTGGTTCTGCACACTTGTAACAGCAGAATCATGAAGATTATCGCTGAAAATGCATATCTCAGCTGGAAACCCAACGATACCGAAGATATCGCAGTTTCCGCATGTCAAACGCTCTGTGGAGTGCTGACAACACCAGAAAACGTGTTTTTCGCATTCAATAGCACGAAAACAGCGTTTTCGGTGATTCTGCACACTTGTAACAGCAGAATCATGTAGATTATCGCTGAAAATGCATATCTCAGCTGGAAACCCAACGATACCGAAGATATCACAGTTTCCGCATGTCAAACGGTCTGTGGAGTGCTGACAACATCAGAAAACGTGTTTGTCGCATTCAATAGCACGAAAACAGCGATTTCGGTGATTCTGCACACTTGTAACAGCAGAATCATGAAGATTATCACTGAAAATGCATATCTCAGCTGGAAACCCAACGATGCCGAAGATATCGCAGTTTCCGCATGTCAAACGCACTGTGGAGTGCTGAAAACACCAGAAAACGTGTTTTTCGCATTCAATAGCACGAAAACAGCGTTTTCGGTGATTCTTCACACCTGTAACAGCAGAATCATGAAGATTATCACTGAAAATGCATATCTCAGCTGGAAACCCAACGATGCCGAAGATATCGCGGTTTCCGCATATCAAATGCACTGCGGAGTGCTGAAAACACCAGTAAACGTGTTTTTCGCATTCAATAGCACGAAAACAGCGATTTCGGTGGTTCTGCACACTTGTAACAGCAGAATCATGAAGATTGTCACTGAAAATGCATATCTCAGTTGGAAACAACAACGATACCGAAGATATCGCAGTTTCCGCATGTCAAACGCACTGTGGAGGGCTGACAACACCAGAAAACGTGTTTTTCGCATTCAATAGCACGAAACCAGCGTTTTCGGTGATTCTGCACACTTGTAACAGCAGAATCATGTAGATTATCGCTGAAAATGCATATCTCAGCAGGAAACCCAACGATACCGAAGATATCGCAGTTTCCGCATGTCAAACGCTCTGTGGAGTGCTGACAACACCAGAAAACGTGTTTTTCGCATTCAATTGCACGAAAACTGCGTTTTCGGGAATCTGCACGCTTGTAACAGCAGAATAATGAAGATTATCACTGAAAATGCAAATCTCAGCTGGAAACCCCACGAAAACGAAGATATCCCTGTTTCCGCACATCAAACGCACTGTCGGGTGCTGGAAACACCAGAAAACGCGTTTTTCGCATTCAATAGCACGAAAACAGCGATTTCGGTGATTCTGCACACTTGTAACAGCAGAATCATGAAGATTATCACTGAAAATGCATATCTCAGCTGAAAACCCAACGATGCCGAAGATATCGCAGTTTCCGCATGTCAAACGCTCTGTGGAGTGCTGAAAACGCCAGAAAACGTGTTTTTCGCATTCAATAGCACGAAAACAGCGTTTTCGGTGATTCTGCAAACTTGTAACAGCAGAATCATGAAGATTATCACTGAAAATGCATATCTCAACTGGAAACCCCACGCAAACGAAGATATCGGTGTTTCCGCATTTCAAACGCTCTGTGGAGTTCTGAAAACACCAGAAAACGTGTTTTTCGCATTCAATAGCACGAAAACAGCGATTGCGGTGATTCTGCACACTTGTAACAGCAGAATCATGAAGATTATCACTGAAAATGCATATCTCAGCTGGAAACCCAACGATGCCGAAGATATCGCAGTTTCCGCATGTCAAACGCACTGTGGAGTGCTGAAAACACCAGAAAACGTGTTTTTCGCATTCAATAGCACGAAAACAGTGTTTTCGGTGATTCTTCACACCTGTAACAGCAGAATCATGTAGATTATCGCTGAAAATGCATATCTCAGCTGGAAACCCAACGATACCGAAGATATCGCAGTTTCCGCATGTCAAACGCTCTGTGGAGTGCTGACAACACCAGAAAACGTGTTTTTCGCATTCAATAGCACGAAAACAGCGTTTTCGGTGATTCTGCACACTTGTAACAGCAGAATCATGTAGATTATCGCTGAAAATGCATATCTCAGCTGGAAACCCAACGATACCGAAGATATCGCAGTTTCCGCATGTCAAACGGTCTGTGGAGTGCTGACAACACCAGTAAACGTGTTTTTCGCATTCAATAGCACGAAAACAGCGATTTCGGTGATTCTGCACACTTGTAACAGCAGAATCATGAAGATTATCACTGAAAATGCATATCTCAACTGGAAACCCCACGCAAACGGAGATATCGGTGTTTCCGCATATCAAACGGTCTGTGGAGTGCTGACAACACCAGTAAACGTGTTTTTCGCATTCAATAGCACGAAAACAGCGATTTCGGTGATTCTGCACACTTGTAACAGCAGAATCACGAAGATTATCGCTGAAAATGCATATCTCAGCTGGAAACCCAACGATACCGAAGATATCGCAGTTTCCGCATGTCAAACGCTCTGTGGAGTGCTGACAACACCAGAAAACGTGTTTTTCGCATTCAATAGCACGAAAACAGCGTTTTCGGTGATTCTGCACACTTGTAACAGCAGAATCATGTAGATTATCGCTGAAAATGCATATCTCAGCTGGAAACCCAACGATACCGAAGATATCACAGTTTCCGCATGTCAAACGGTCTGTGGAGTGCTGACAACACCAGAAAACGTGTTTTTCGCATTCAATAGCACGAAAACAGCGATTTCGGTGATTCTTCACACCTGTAACAGCAGAATCATGAAGATTATCACTGAAAATGCATATCTCAGCTGGAAACCCAACGATGCCGAAGATATCGCGGTTTCCGCATGTCAAACGCACTGTGGAATGCTGAAAACACCAGTAAACGTGTTTTTCGCATTCGATAGCACGAAAACAGCGATTTCGGTGATTCTGCACACTTGTAACAGCAGAATCATGAAGATTATCACTGAAAATGCATATCTCAACTGGAAACCCCACGCAAACGGAGATATCGGTGTTTCCGCATTTCAAACGCTCTGTGGAGTTCTGAAAACACCAGAAAACGTGTTTTTCGCATTCAATAGCACGAAAACAGCGATTGCGGTGATTCTGCACACTTGTAACAGCAGAATCATGAAGATTATCTCTGAAAATGCATATCTCAGCTGGAAACCCAACGATGCCGAAGATATCGCAGTTTCCGCATGTCAAACGCACTGTGGAGTGCTGAAAACACCAGAAAACGTGTTTTTCGCATTCAATAGCACGAAAACAGCGTTTTCGGTGATTCTTCACACCTGTAACAGCAGAATCATGAAGATTATCACTGAAAATGCATATCTCAGCTGGAAACCCCACGAAAACGAAGATATCGCGGTTTCCGCACATCAAACGCACTGCGGAGTGCTGAAAACACCAGTAAACGTGTTTTTCGCATTCAATAGCATGAAAACAGCGATTTCGGTGATTCTGCACACTTGTAACAGCAGAATCATGAAGATTATCACTGAAAATGCATATCTCAGCTGGAAACAACAACGATACCGAAGATATCGCAGTTTCCGCATGTCAAACGCACTGTGGAGGGCTGACAACACCAGAAAACGTGTTTTTCGCATTCAATAGCACGAAACCAGCGTTTTCGGTGATTCTGCACACTTGTAACAGCAGAATCATGTAGATTATCGCTGAAAATGCATATCTCAGCTGGAAACCCAACGATACCGAAGATATCGCAGTTTCCGCATGTCAAACGCTCTGTGGAGTGCTGACAACACCAGAAAACGTGTTTTTCGCAATCAATAGCACGAAAACAGCGTTTTCGGTGATTCTGCACACTTGTAACAGCAGAATCATGTAGATTATCGCTGAAAATGCATATCTCAGCTGGAAACCCAACCATACCGAAGATATCGCAGTTTCCGCATGTCAAACGGTCTGTGGAGTACTGACAACATCAGAAAACGTGTTTGTCGCATTCAATAGCACGAAAACAGCGATTTCGGTGATTCTGCACACTTGTAACAGCAGAATCACGAAGATTATCGCTGAAAATGCATATCTCAGCTGGAAACCCAACGATGCCGAAGATATCGCGGTTTCCGCAAATCAAACGCACTGCGGAGTGCTGAAAACACCAGTAAACGTGTTTTTCGCATTCAATAGCACGAAAACAGCGATTTCGGTGATTCTGCACACTTGTAACAGCAGAATAATGAAGATTATCACTGAAAATGCATATCTCAGCTGGAAGCCCAACGATGCCGAAGATATCGCAGTTTCCGCATGTCAAACGCACTGTGGAGTGCTGAAAACACCAGAAAACGTGTTTTTCGCATTCAATAGCACGAAAACAGCGTTTTCGGTGATTCTTCACACCTGTAACAGCAGAATCATGAAGATTATCACTGAAAATGCATATCTCAGCTGGAAACCCAACGATGCCGAAGATATCGCGGTTTCCGCATATCAAACGCACTGCGGAGTGCTGAAAACACCAGTAAACGTGTTTTTCGCATTCAATAGCACGAAAACAGCGATTTCGGTGGTTCTGCACACTTGTAACAGCAGAATCATGAAGATTATCACTGAAAATGCATATCTCAGTTGGAAACCCAACGATACCGAAGATATCGCAGTTTCCGCATGTCAAACGCTCTGTGGAGTGCTGACAACACCAGAAAACGTGTTTTTCGCATTCAATAGCACGAAAACAGCGTTTTCGGTGATTCTGCACACTTGTAACAGCAGAATCATGTAGATTATCGCTGAAAATGCATATCTCAGCTGGAAACCCAACGATACCGAAGATATCGCAGTTTCCGCATGTCAAACGGTCTGTGGAGTGCTGACAACATCAGAAAACGTGTTTGTCGCATTCAATAGCACGAAAACAGCGATTTCGGTGGTTCTGCACACTTGTAACATCAGAATCATGAAGATTATCGCTGAAAATGCATATCTCAGCTGGAAACCCAACGATACCGAAGATATCGCAGTTTCCGCATGTCAAACGCTCTGTGGAGTGCTGACAACACCAGAAAACGTGTTTTTCGCATTCAATAGCACGAAAACAGCGTTTTCGGTGATTCTGCACACTTGTAACAGCAGAATCATGTAGATTATCGCTGAAAATGCATATCTCAGCTGGAAACCCAACGATACCGAAGATATCACAGTTTCCGCATGTCAAACGGTCTGTGGAGTGCTGACAACACCAGAAAACGTGTTTTTCGCATTCAATAGCACGAAAACAGCGTTTTCGGTGATTCTTCACACCTGTAACAGCAGAATCATGAAGATTATCACTGAAAATGCATATCTCAGCAGGAAACCCAACGATACCGAAGATATCGCAGTTTCCGCACATCAAACGCACTGTCGGGTGCTGGAAACACCAGAAAACGCGTTTTTCGCATTCAATAGCACGAAAACAGCGATTTCGGTGATTCTGCACACTTGTAACAGCAGAATCATGAAGATTATCACTGAAAATGCATATCTCAGCTGAAAACCCAACGATGCCGAAGATATCGCAGTTTCCGCATGTCAAACGCTCTGTGGAGTGCTGAAAACGCCAGAAAACGTGTTTTTCGCATTCAATAGCACGAAAACAGCGTTTTCGGTGATTCTGCACACTTGTAACAGCAGAATCATGAAGATTATCACTGAAAATGCATATCTCAACTGGAAACCCCACGCAAACGAAGATATCGGTGTTTCCGCATTTCAAACGCTTTGTGGAGTTCTGAAAACACCAGAAAACGTGTTTTTCGCATTCAATAGCACGAAAACAGCGATTGCGGTGATTCTGCACACTTGTAACAGCAGAATCATGAAGATTATCACTGAAAATGCATATCTCAGCTGGAAACCCAACGATGCCGAAGATATCGCAGTTTCCGCATGTCAAACGCTCTGTGGAGTGCTGACAACACCAGAAAACGTGTTTTTCGCATTCAATAGCACGAAAACAGCGTTTTCGGTGATTCTGCACACTTGTAACAGCAGAATCATGTAGATTATCGCTGAAAATGCATATCTCAGCTGGAAACCCAACGATACCGAAGATATCGCAGTTTCCGCATGTCAAACGGTCTGTGGAGTGCTGACAACACCAGTAAACGTGTTTTTCGCATTCAATAGCACGAAAACAGCGATTTCGGTGATTCTGCACACTTGTAACAGCAGAATCATGAAGATTATCACTGAAAATGCATATCTCAGCTGGAAACCCAACGATGCCGAAGATATCGCAGTTTCCGCATGTCAAACGCACTGTGGAGTGCTGAAAACACCAGAAAACGTGTTTTTCGCATTCAATAGCACGAAAACAGCGTTTTCGGTGATTCTTCACACCTGTAACAGCAGAATCATGAAGATTATCACTGAAAATGCATATCTCAGCTGGAAACCCAACGATGCCGAAGATATCGCGGTTTCCGCATATCAAACGCACTGCGGAGTGCTGACAACACCAGTAAACGTGTTTTTCGCATTCAATAGCACGAAAACAGCGATTTCGGTGATTCTGCACACTTGTAACAGCAGAATCATGAAGATTATCACTGAAAATGCATATCTCAGCTGGAAACCCAACGATGCCGAAGATATCGCGGTTTCCGCATATCAAACGCACTGCGGAGTGCTGAAAACACCAGTAAACGTGTTTTTCGCATTCAATAGCACGAAAACAGCGATTTCGGTGATTCTGCACACTTGTAACAGCAGAATCATGAAGATTATCGCTGAAAATGCATATCTCAGTTGGAAACAACAACGATACCGAAGATATCGCAGTTTCCGCATGTCAAACGCACTGTGGAGTGCTGACAACACCAGAAAACGTGTTTTTCGCATTCAATAGCACGAAAACAGCGTTTTCGGTGATTCTGCACACTTGTAACAGCAGAATCATCTAGATTATCGCTGAAAATGCATATCTCAGCTGGAAACCCAACGATGCCGAAGATATCGCAGTTTCCGCATGTCAAACGCACTGTGGAATGCTGAAAACACCAGTAAACGTGTTTTTCGCATTCGATAGCACGAAAACAGCGATTTCGGTGATTCTGCACACTTGTAACAGCAGAATCATGAAGATTATCACTGAAAATGCATATCTCAACTGGAAACCCCACGCAAACGAAGATATCGGTGTTTCCGCATTTCAAACGCTCTGTGGAGTTCTGAAAACACCAGAAAACGTGTTTTTCGCATTCAATAGCACGAAAACAGCGATTGCGGTGATTCTGCACACTTGTAACAGCAGAATCATGAAGATTATCACTGAAAATGCATATCTCAGCTGGAAACCCAACGATGCCGAAGATATCGCAGTTTCCGCATGTCAAACGCACTGTGGAGTGCTGAAAACACCAGAAAACGTGTTTTTCGCATTCAATAGCACGAAAACAGCGTTTTCGGTGATTCTTCACACCTGTAACAGCAGAATCATGAAGATTATCACTGAAAATGCATATCTCAGCTGGAAACCCCACGAAAACGAAGATATCGCGGTTTCCGCATATCAAACGCACTGCGGAGTGCTGAAAACACCAGTAAACGTGTTTTTCGCATTCAATAGCATGAAAACAGCGATTTCGGTGATTCTGCACACTTGTAACAGCAGAATCATGAAGATTATCACTGAAAATGCATATCTCAGCTGGAAACAACAACGATACCGAAGATATCGCAGTTTCCGCATGTCAAACGCACTGTGGAGGGCTGACAACACCAGAAAACGTGTTTTTCGCATTCAATAGCACGAAACCAGCGTTTTCGGTGATTCTGCACACTTGTAACAGCAGAATCATGTAGATTATCGCTGAAAATGCATATCTCAGCTGGAAACCCAACGATACCGAAGATATCGCAGTTTCCGCATGTCAAACGCTCTGTGGAGTGCTGACAACACCAGAAAACGTGTTTTTCGCAATCAATAGCACGAAAACAGCGTTTTCGGTGATTCTGCACACTTGTAACAGCAGAATCATGTAGATTATCGCTGAAAATGCATATCTCAGCTGGAAACCCAACCATACCGAAGATATCGCAGTTTCCGCATGTCAAACGGTCTGTGGAGTGCTGACAACATCAGCAAACGTGTTTGTCGCATTCAATAGCACGAAAACAGCGATTTCGGTGATTCTGCACACTTGTAACAGCAGAATCACGAAGATTATCGCTGAAAATGCATATCTCAGCTGGAAACCCAACGATGCCGAAGATATCGCGGTTTCCGCATATCAAACGCACTGCGGAGTGCTGAAAACACCAGTAAACGTGTTTTTCGCATTCAATAGCACGAAAACAGCGATTTCGGTGATTCTGCACACTTGTAACAGCAGAATCATGAAGATTATCACTGAAAATGCATATCTCAGCTGGAAGCCCAACGATGCCGAAGATATCGCAGTTTCCGTATGTCAAACGCACTGTGGAGTGCTGACAACACCAGAAAACGTGTTTTTCGCATTCAATAGCACGAAAACAGCGTTTTCGCTGATTCTTCACACCTGTAACAGCAGAATCATGAAGATTATCACTGAAAATGCATATCTCAGCTGGAAACCCAACGATGCCGAAGATATCGCGGTTTCCGCATATCAAACGCACTGCGGAGTGCTGAAAACACCAGTAAACGTGTTTTTCGCATTCAATAGCACGAAAACAGCGATTTCGGTGGTTCTGCACACTTGTAACAGCAGAATCATGAAGATTATCACTGAAAATGCATATCTCAGTTGGAAACCCAACGATACCGAAGATATCGCAGTTTCCGCATGTCAAACGCTCTGTGGAGTGCTGACAACACCAGAAAACGTGTTTTTCGCATTCAATAGCACGAAAACAGCGTTTTCGGTGATTCTGCACACTTGTAACAGCAGAATCATGTAGATTATCGCTGAAAATGCATATCTCAGCTGGAAACCCAACGATACCGAAGATATCGCAGTTTCCGCATGTCAAACGGTCTGTGGAGTGCTGACAACATCAGAAAACGTGTTTGTCGCATTCAATAGCACGAAAACAGCGATTTCGGTGGTTCTGCACACTTGTAACAGCAGAATCATGAAGATTATCGCTGAAAATGCATATCTCAGCTGGAAACCCAACGATACCGAAGATATCGCAGTTTCCGCATGTCAAACGCTCTGTGGAGTGCTGACAACATCAGAAAACGTGTTTGTCGCATTCAATAGCACGAAAACAGCGATTTCGGTGATTCTGCACACTTGTAACAGCAGAATCACGAAGATTATCGCTGAAAATGCATATCTCAGCTGGAAACCCAATGATGCCGAAGATATCGCGGTTTCCGCATATCAAACGCACTGCGGAGTGCTGAAAACACCAGTAAACGTGTTTTTCGCATTCAATAGCACGAAAACAGCGATTTCGGTGATTCTGCACCCTTGTAACAGCAGAATCATGAAGATTATCACTGAAAATGCATATCTCAGCTGGAAACCCAACGATGCCGAAGATATCGCAGTTTCCGCATGTCAAACGCACTGTGGAGTGCTGAAAACACCAGAAAACGTGTTTTTCGCATTCAATAGCACGAAAACAGCGTTTTCGGTGATTCTTCACACCTGTAACAGCAGAATCATGAAGATTATCACTGAAAATGCATATCTCAGCTGGAAACCCAACGATGCCGAAGATATCGCGGTTTCCGCATATCAAACGCACTGCGGAGTGCTGAAAACACCAGTAAACGTGTTTTTCGCATTCAATAGCACGAAAACAGCGATTTCGGTGGTTCTGCACACTTGTAACAGCAGAATCATGAAGATTATCACCGAAAATGCATATCTCAGTTGGAAACAACAACGATACCGAAGATATCGCAGTTTCCGCATGTCAAACGCACTGTGGAGGGCTGACAACACCAGAAAACGTGTTTTTCGCATTCAATAGCACGAAACCAGCGTTTTCGGTGATTCTGCACACTTGTAACAGCAGAATCATGTAGATTATCGCTGAAAATGCATATCTCAGCAGGAAACCCAACGATACCGAAGATATCGCAGTTTCCGCATGTCAAACGCTCTGTGGAGTGCTGACAACACCAGAAAACGTGTTTTTCGCATTCAATTGCACGAAAACAGTGTTTTCGGTGATTCTGCACACTTGTAACAGCAGAATCATGTAGATTATCGCTGAAAATGCATATCTCAGCTGGAAACCCAACGATACCGAAGATATCGCAGTTTCCGCATGTCAAACGCTCTGTGGAGTGCTGAAAACGCCAGAAAACGTGTTTTTCGCATTCAATAGCACGAAAACAGTGTTTTCGGTGATTCTGCACACTTGTAACAGCAGAATCATGAAGATTATCACTGAAAATGCATATCTCAACTGGAAACCCCACGCAAACGAAGATATCGGTGTTTCCGCATGTCAAACGCTCTGTGGAGTTCTGAAAACACCAGAAAACGTGTTTTTCGCATTCAATAGCACGAAAACAGCGATTGCGGTGATTCTGCACACTTGTAACAGCAGAATCATGAAGATTATCACTGAAAATGCATATCTCAGCTGGAAACAACAACGATACCGAAGATATCGCAGTTTCCGCATATCAAACGCAGAGTGGAGTGCTGAAAACGCCAGAAAACGTGTTTTTCGCATTCAATAGCACGAAAACAGTGTTTTCGGTGATTCTGCACACTTGTAACAGCAGAATCACGAAGATTATCGCTGAAAATGCATATCTCAGCTGGAAACCCAATGATGCCGAAGATATCGCGGTTTCCGCATATCAAACGCACTGCGGAGTGCTGAAAACACCAGTAAACGTGTTTTTCGCATTCAATAGCACGAAAACAGCGATTTCGGTGATTCTGCACCCTTGTAACAGCAGAATCATGAAGATTATCACTGAAAATGCATATCTCAGCTGGAAACCCAACGATGCCGAAGATATCGCAGTTTCCGCATGTCAAACGCACTGTGGAGTGCTGAAAACACCAGAAAACGTGTTTTTCGCATTCAATAGCACGAAAACAGCGTTTTCGGTGATTCTTCACACCTGTAACAGCAGAATCATGAAGATTATCACTGAAAATGCATATCTCAGCTGGAAACCCAACGATGCCGAAGATATCGCAGTTTCCGCATGTCAAACGCTCTGTGGAGTGCTGACAACACCAGAAAACGTGTTTTTCGCATTCAATTGCACGAAAACAGTGTTTTCGGTGATTCTGCACACTTGTAACAGCAGAATCATGTAGATTATCGCTGAAAATGCATATCTCAGCTGGAAACCCAACGATACCGAAGATATCGCAGTTTCCGCATGTCAAACGCTCTGTGGAGTGCTGAAAACGCCAGAAAACGTGTTTTTCGCATTCAATAGCACGAAAACAGTGTTTTCGGTGATTCTGCACACTTGTAACAGCAGAATCATGAAGATTATCACTGAAAATGCATATCTCAACTGGAAACCCCACGCAAACGAAGATATCGGTGTTTCCGCATGTCAAACGCTCTGTGGAGTTCTGAAAACACCAGAAAACGTGTTTTTCGCATTCAATAGCACGAAAACAGCGATTGCGGTGATTCTGCACACTTGTAACAGCAGAATCATGAAGATTATCACTGAAGATGCATATCTCAGCTGGAAACCCAACGATGCCGAAGATATCGCGGTTTCCGCATATCAAACGCACTGCGGAGTGCTGAAAACACCAGTAAACGTGTTTTTCGCATTCAATAGCACGAAAACCGCGATTTCGGTGATTCTGCACACTTGTAACAGCAGAATCATGAAGATTATCACTGAAAATGCATATCTCAGTTGGAAATAACAACGATACCGAAGATATCGCAGTTTCCGCATGTCAAACGCACTGTGGAGGGCTGACAACACCAGAAAACGTGTTTTTCGCATTCAATAGCACGAAACCAGCGTTTTCGGTGATTCTGCACACTTGTAACAGCAGAATCATGTAGATTATCGCTGAAAATGCATATCTCAGCTGGAAACCCAACGATACCGAAGATATCGCAGTTTCCGCATGTCAAACGCACTGTGGAGTGCTGACAACACCAGAAAACGTGTTTTTCGCATTCAATAGCACGAAAACAGCGTTTTCGGTGATTCTGCACACTTGTAACAGCAGAATCATCTAGATTATCGCTGAAAATGCATATCTCAGCTGGAAACCCAACGATGCCGAAGATATCGCGGTTTCCGCATATCAAACGCACTGCGGAATGCTGAAAACACCAGTAAACGTGTTTTTCGCATTCGATAGCACGAAAACAGCGTTTTCGGTGATTCTTCACACCTGTAACAGCAGAATCATGAAGATTATCTCTGAAAATGCATATCTCAACTGGAAACCCAACGATGCCGAAGATGTCGCAGTTTCCGCATGTCAAACGCACTGTGGAGGGCTGACAACACCAGAAAACGTGTTTTTCGCATTCAATAGCACGAAAACAGCGATTTCGGTGATTCTGCACACTTGTAACAGCAGAATCACGAAGATTATCGCTGAAAATGCATATCTCAGCTGGAAACCCAACGATGCCGAAGATATCGCGGTTTCCGCATATCAAACGCACTGCGGAGTGCTGAAAACACCAGTAAACGTGTTTTTCGCATTCAATAGCACGAAAACAGTGTTTTCGGTGATTCTGCACACTTGTAACAGCAGAATCATGAAGATTATCACTGAAAATGCATATCTCAACTGGAAACCCCACGCAAACGAAGATATCGGTGTTTCCGCATGTCAAACGCTCTGTGGAGTTCTGAAAACACCAGAAAACGTGTTTTTCGCATTCAATAGCACGAAAACAGCGATTGCGGTGATTCTGCACACTTGTAACAGCAGAATCATGAAGATTATCACTGAAGATGCATATCTCAGCTGGAAACCCAACGATGCCGAAGATATCGCGGTTTCCGCATATCAAACGCACTGCGGAGTGCTGAAAACACCAGTAAACGTGTTTTTCGCATTCAATAGCACGAAAACAGTGTTTTCGGTGATTCTGCACACTTGTAACAGCACAATCATGTAGATTATCGCTGAAAATGCATATCTCAGCTGGAAACCCAACGATACCGAAGATATCGCAGTTTCCGCATGTCAAACGGTCTGTGGAGTGCTGACAACATCAGAAAACGTGTTTGTCGCATTCAATAGCACGAAAACAGCGATTTCGGTGATTCTGCACACTTGTAACAGCAGAATCACGAAGATTATCGCTGAAAATGCATATCTCAGCTGGAAACCCAACGATGCCGAAGATATCGCAGTTTCCGCATGTCAAACGCTCTGTGGAGTTCTGAAAACACCAGAAAACGTGTTTTTCGCATTCGATAGCACGAAAACAGCGATTGCGGTGATTCTGCACACTTGTAACAGCAGAATCATGAAGATTATCACTGAAGATGCATATCTCAGCTGGAAACCCAACGATGCCGAAGATATCGCGGTTTCCGCATATCAAACGCACTGCGGAGTGCTGAAAACACCAGTAAACGTGTTTTTCGCATTCAATAGCACGAAAACAGCGATTTCGGTGATTCTGCACACTTGTAACAGCAGAATCATGAAGATTATCACTGAAAATGCATATCTCAGTTGGAAACAACAACGATACCGAAGATATCGCAGTTTCCGCATGTCAAACGCACTGTGGAAGGCTGACAACACCAGAAAACGTGTTTTTCGCATTCAATAGCACGAAACCAGCGTTTTCGGTGATTCTGCACACTTGTAACAGCAGAATCATGTAGATTATCGCTGAAAATGCATATCTCAGCTGGAAACCCAACGATACCGAAGATATCGCGGTTTCCGCATATCAAACGCGCTGCGGAGTGCTGAAAACACCAGTAAACGTGTTTTTCGCATTCAATAGCACGAAAACAGCGATTTCGGTGATTCTGCACACTTGTAACAGCAGAATCATGAAGATTATCGCTGAAAATGCATATCTCAGCTGGAAACCCAACGATACCGAAGATATCGCAGTTTCTGCATGTCAAACGCTCTGTGGAGTGCTGACAACACCAGAAAACGTGTTTTTCGCATTCAATAGCACGAAAACAGTGTTTTCGGTGATTCTGCACACTTGTAACAGCAGAATCATGTAGATTATCGCTGAAAATGCATATCTCAGCTGGAAACCCAACGATACCGAAGATATCGCAGTTTCCGCATGTCAAACGGTCTGTGGAGTGCTGACAACATCAGAAAACGTGTTTGTCGCATTCAATAGCACGAAAACAGCGATTTCGGTGATTCTGCACACTTGTAACAGCAGAATCACGAAGATTATCGCTGAAAATGCATATCTCTGCTGGAAACCCAACGATGCCGAAGATATCGCAGTTTCCGCATGTCAAACGCACTGTGGAATGCTGAAAACACCAGTAAACGTGTTTTTCGCATTCGATAGCACGAAAACAGCGATTTCGGTGATTCTGCACACTTGTAACAGCAGAATCATGAAGATTATCACTGAAAATGCATATCTCAGCTGGAAACAACAACGATACCGAAGATATCGCAGTTTCCGCATGTCAAACGCAGAGTGGAGTGCTGAAAACACCAGAAAACGTGTTTTTCGCATTCAATAGCACGAAAACAGTGTTTTCGGTGATTCTGCACACTTGTAGCAGCAGAATCATGAAGATTATCACTGAAAATGCATATATCAGCTGGAAACAACAACGATACCGAAGATATCGCAGTTTCCGCATGTCAAACGCTCTGTGGAGTGCTGACAACACCAGAAAACGTGTTTTTCGAATTCAATAGCACGAAAACAGCGTTTCCGGTGATTCTGCACACTTGTAACAGCAGAATCATGTAGATTATCGCTGAAAACGCATATCTCAGCTGGAAGCCCAACGATACCGAAGATATCGCAATTTCCGCATGTCAAACGCTCTGTGGAGTGCTGACAACACCAGAAAACGTGTTTTTCGCATTCAATAGCACGAAAACAGCGTTTTCGGTGATTCTGCACACTTGTAACAGCAGAATCATGTAGATTATCGCTGAAAATGCATATCTCAGCTGGAAACAACAACGATACCGAAGATATCGCAGTTTCCGCATGTAAACGCACTGTGGAGGGCTGACAACACCAGAAAACGTGTTTTTCGCATTCAATAGCACGAAACCAGCGTTTTCGGTGATTCTTCACACCTGTAACAGCAGAATCATGAAGATTATCTCTGAAAATGCATATCTCAACTGGAAACCCAACGATGCCGAAGATATCGCAGTTTCCGCATATCAAACGCACTGCGGAGTGCTGAAAACACCAGTAAACGTGTTTTTCGCATTCAATAGCACGAAAACAGCGATTTCGGTGATTCTGCACACTTGTAACAGCAGAATCATGAAGATTATCACTGAAAATGCATATCTCAGCTGGAAACAACAACGATACCGAAGATATCGCAGTTTCCGCATGTCAAACGCTCTGTGGAGTTGTGACAACACCAGAAAACGTGTTTTTCCCATTCAATAGCACGAAAACAGCGTTTTCGGTGATACTGCACACTTGTAACAGCAGAATCATGAAGATTATCACTGAAAATGCATATCTCAACTGGAAACCGCACGCAAACGAAGATATCGCAGTTTCCGCATATTAAACGCACTGTAGAGTGCTGAAAACACCAGAAAACGTGTTTTTCGCATTCAATAGCACGAAAACAGCGATTTCGGTGATTCTGCACGCTAGTAACAGCAGAATCATGAAGATTATCTCTGAAAATGCATATCTCAGCTGGAAACCCAACGATACCGAAGATATCCCTGTTTCCGCACATCAAACGCACTGTGGAGTGCTGAAAACACCAGAAAACGTGTTTTTCGCATTCAATAGCACGAAAACAGTGTTTTCGGTGATTCTGCACACTTGTAACAGCAGAATCATGAAGATTGTCACTAAAAATGCATAGCTCAGCTGGAAACAACAACGATACCGAAGATATCGCAGTTTCCGCATATCAAACGTAGAGTGGAGTGCTGAAAACACCAGAAAACGTGTTTGTCGCATTCAATAGCACGAAAACAGCGATTTCGTTGATTGTGCACACTTGTAACAGCAGAATCATGAAGATTATCACTGAAAATGCATATCTCAGCTGGAAACCCCACGAAAACGAAGATATCCCTGTTTCCGCACATCAAACGCACTGTGGAGTGCTGAAAACACCAGAAAACGTGTTTTTCGAATTCAATAGCACGAAAACAGCGATTTCGGTGATTCTGCACACTTGTCACAGCAGAATCATGAAGATTATCACTGAAAATGCATATCTCAGCTGGAAACCCAACGATACCGAAGATATTGCAGTTTCCGCATGTCAAACGCTCTGTGGAGTTGTGACAACACCAGAAAACGTGTTTTTCGCATTCAATAGCACGAAAACAGCGTTTTCGGTGATTCTGCACACTTGTAACAGCAGAATCATGAGGATTATCACTGAAAATGCATATCTCAACTGGAAACCCCACGCAAACGAAGATATCGCACTTTTCGCATATTAAACGCACTGTGGAGTGCTGAAAACACCAGAAAACGAGTTTTGCGCATTCAATAGCACGAAAACAGCGATTTCGGTGATTCTGCACGCTTGTAACAGCAGAATCATGAAGATTATCACTGAAAATGCATATCTCAGCTGGAAACCCCACGAAAACGAAGATATCCCTGTTTCCGCACATCAAACGCACTGTCGGGAGCTGAAAACACCAGAAAACGTGTTTTTCGCGTTCAATAGCACGAAAACAGCAATTTCGGTGATTCTGCACGCTAGTAACAGCAGAATCATGAAGATTATCACTGAAAATGCATATCTGAGCTGGAAACCCCACGAAAACGAAGATATCCCTGTTTCCGCATATCAAACGCACTGTGGAGTGCTGAAAACACCAGAAAACGTGTTTTTCGCATTCAATAGCACGAAAACAGCGTTTTCGGTGATTCTGCACACTAGTAACAGCAGAATCATGAAGATTATCACTGAAAATGCATATCTCAGCTGGAAACCCCACGAAAACGAAGAAATCCCTGTTTCCGCACATCAAACGCACTGTCGGGTGCTGAAAACCCCAGAAAATGTGTTTTCCGCATTCAATAGCACGAAAACAGCGATTTCGGTGATTCTGCACACTTGTAACAGCAGAATCATGAAGATTATCACTGAAAATGCATATCTCAGCTGGAAACACAACGATACCGAAGATATTGCAGTTTCCGCATGTCAAACGCTCTGTGGAGTTGTGACAACACCAGAAAACGTGTTTTTCCCATTCAATAGCACGAAAACAGCGTTTTCGGTGATACTGCACACTTGTAACAGCAGAATCATGAAGATTATCACTGAAAATGCATATCTCAACTGGAAACCGCACGCAAACGAAGATATCGCAGTTTCCGCATATTAAACGCACTGTAGAGTGCTGAAAACACCAGAAAACGTGTTTTTCGCATTCAATAGCACGAAAACAGCGATTTCGGTGATTCTGCACACTAGTAACAGCAGAATCATGAAGATTATCTCTGAAAATGCATATCTCAGCTGGAAACCCAACGATACCGAAGATATCCCTGTTTCCGCACATCAAACGCACTGTGGAGTGCTGAAAACACCAGAAAACGTGTTTTTCGCATTCAATAGCACGAAAACAGTGTTTTCGGTGATTCTGCACACTTGTAACAGCAGAACCATGAAGATTGTCACTAAAAATGCATAGCTCAGCTGGAAACAACAACGATACCGAAGATATCGCAGTTTCCGCATATCAAACGTAGAGTGGAGTGCTGAAAACACCAGAAAACGTGTTTGTCGCATTCAATAGCACGAAAACAGCGATATCGTTGATTGTGCACACTTGTAACAGCAGAATCATGAAGATTATCACTGAAAATGCATATCTCAGCTGGAAACCCCACGAAAACGAAGATATCCCTGTTTCCGCACATCAAACGCACTGTGGAGTGCTGAAAACACCAGAAAACGTGTTTTTCGCATTCAATAGCACGAAAACAGCGATTTCGGTGATTCTGCACACTTGTAACAGCAGAATCATGAAGATTATCACTGAAAATGCATATCCCAGCTGGAAACCCAACGATACCGAAGATATTGCAGTTTCCGCATGTCAAACGCTCTGTGGAGTTGTGACAACACCAGAAAACGTGTTTTTCGCATTCAATAGCACGAAAACAGCGTTTTCGGTGATTCTGCACACTTGTAACAGCAGAATCATGAGGATTATCACTGAAAATGCATATCTCAACTGGAAACCCCACGCAAACGAAGATATCGCACTTTCCGCATATTAAACGCACTGTGGAGTGCTGAAAACACCAGAAAACGAGTTTTTCGCATTCAATAGCACGAAAACAGCGATTTCGGTGATTCTGCACGCTTGAAACAGCAGAATCATGAAGATTATCACTGAAAATGCATATCTCAGCTGGAAACCCCACGAAAACGAAGATATCCCTGTTTCCGCACATCAAACGCACTGTCGGGAGCTGAAAACACCAGAAAACGTGTTTTTCGCATTCAATAGCACGAAAACAGCGATTTCGGTGATTCTGCACGCTTGTAACAGCAGAATCATGAAGATTATCACTGAAAATGCATATCTCAGCTGGAAACCCCACGAAAACGAAGATATCCCTGTTTCCGCACATCAAACGCACTGTGGAATGCTGAAAACACCAGAAAACGTGTTTTTCGCATTCAATAGCACGAAAACAGCGTTTTCGGTGATTCTGCACACTTGTAACAGCAGAATCATGAAGATTGTCACTGAAAATGCATAGCTCAGCTGGAAACAACAACGATACCGAAGGTATCGCAGTTTCCGCATATCAAACGTAGAGTGGAGTGCTGAAAACACCAGAAAACGTGTTTTTCGCATTCAAAAGCACGAAAACAGGGTTTTCGGTGATTCTGCACACTTGTAACAGCAGAATCATTAAGATTATCACTGAAAATACATATCTCAGCTGGAAACCCCACGAAAACGAAGATATCCCTGTTTCCGCACATCAAACGCACTGTCGGGTGCTGAAAACACCAGAAAACGTGTGTTTCGCATCAATAGCATGAAAACAGCGAATGCGGTGATTCTGCACACTTGTAACAGCAGAATCATGAAGATTATCACTGAAAATGCATATCTCAGCTGGAAACCCCACGAAAACGAAGATATCCCTGATTCCGCACATCAAACGCACTGTGGAGTGCTGAATACACCAGAAATCGTGTTTTTCTCATTCAATTGCACGAAAACAGCGATTTCGGTGATTCTGCACGCTTGTAACAGCAGAATCATGAAGATTATCACTGAAAATGCATATCTCAGCTGGAAACCCCACGAAAACGAAGATATCCCTGTTTCCGCACATCAAACGCACTGTGGAGTGCTGAAAACACCAGAAAACGTGTTTCTCGCATTCAATAGCACGAAAACAGCGATTTCGGTGATTCTGCAAGCTTGTAACAGCAGAATCATGAAGATTATCACTGAAAATGCATATCTCAGCTGGAAACCCCACGAAAACGAAGATATCCCTGTTTCCGCACATCAAACGCACTGTGGAGTGCTGAAAACACCAGAAAACGTGTTTTTCGCATTCAATCGCACGAAAACAGCGTTTTCGGTGATTCTGCACACTTGTAACAGCAGAATCATGAAGATTATCGCTGAAAATGCATATCTCAGCTGGAAACCCAACGATACCGAAGATATCTCTGTTTCCGCACATCAAACACACTGTCGGGAGCTGAAAACACCAGAAAACGTGTTTTTCGCATTCAATAGCACGAAAACAGCGATTTCGGTGATTCTGCACGCTTGTAACAGCAGAATCATGAAGATTATCACTGAAAATGCATATCTCAGCTGGAAACCCCACGAAAACGAAGATATCCCTGTTTCCGCACATCAAACGCACTGTGGAGTGCTGAATACACCAGAAAACGTGTTTTTCTCATTCAATTGCACGAAAACAGCGATTTCGGTGATTCTGCACACTTGTAACAGCAGAATCATGAAGATTATCACTGAAAATGCATATCTCAGCTGGAAACCCAACGATACCGAAGATATCGCAGTTTCCGCATATCAAACGTAGAGTGGAGTGCTGAAAACACCAGAAAATGTGTTTTTCGCATTCAATAGCACGAAAACAGCGATTTCGGTGATTGTGCACACTTGTAACAGCAGAATCATGAAGATTATCACTGAAAATGCATATCTCAGCTGGAAACCCAACGATACCGAAGATATTGCAGTTTCCGCATGTCAAACGCTCTGTGGAGTTGTGACAACACCAGAAAACGTGTTTTTCGCATTCAATAGCACGAAAACAGCGTTTTCGGTGATTCTGCACACTTGTAACAGCAGAATCATGAAGATTATCACTGAAAATGCATATCTCAACTGGAAACCCCACGCAAACGAAGATATCGCAGTTTCCGCATATTAAACGCACTGTGGAGTGCTGAAAACACCAGAAAACGTGTTTTTCGCATTCAATAACACGAAAACAGCGATTTCGGTGATTCTGCACGCTTGTAACAGCAGAATCATGAAGATTATCACTGAAAATGCATATCTCAGCTGGAAACCCAACGATACCGAAGATATCTCTGTTTCCGCACATCAAACACACTGTCGGGAGCTGAAAACACCAGAAAACGTGTTTTTCGCATTCAATAGCACGAAAACAGCGTTTTCGGTGATTCTGCACACTTGTAACAGCAGAATCATGAAGATTGTCACTGAAAATGCATAGCTCAGCTGGAAACAACAACGATACCGAAGGTATCGCAGTTTCCGCATACCAAACGTAGAGTGGAGTGCTGAAAACACCAGAAAACGTGTTTTTCGCATTCAATAGCACGAAAACAGCGTTTTCGGTGATTCTGCACAATTGTAACAGCAGAATCATGAAGATTATCACTGAAAATGCATATCTCAACTGGAAACCCCACGCAAACGAAGATATCGCAGTTTCCGCATATTAAACGCACTGTGGAGTGCTGAAAACACCAGAAAACGAGTTTTTCGCATTCAATAGCACGAAAACAGCGATTTCGGTGATTCTGCACGCTTGTAACAGCAGAATCATGAAGATTATCACTGAAAATGCATATCTCAGCTGGAAACCCCACGAAAACGAAGATATCCCTGTTTCCGCACATCAAACGCACTGTCGGGAGCTGAAAACACCAGAAAACGTGTTTTTTGCATTCAATAGCACGAAAACAGCGTTTTCGGTGATTCTGCACGCTTGTAACTGCAGAATCATGAAGATTATCACTGAAAATGCATATCTCAGCTGGAAACCCCACGAAAACGAAGATATCCCTGTTTCCGCACATCAAACGCACTGTCGGGTGCTGAAAACACCAGAAAACGTGTTTTTCGCATTCAGTAGCACGAAAACAGCGATTTCGGTGATTCTGCACACTTGTAACAGCAGAATCATGAAGATTATCGCTGAAAATGCATATCTCAGCTGGAAACCCAACGATACCGAAGATATCCCTGTTTCCGCACATCAAACGCACTGTGGAGTGCTGAAAACACCAGAAAACGTGTTTTTCGCATTCAATAGCACGAAAACAGCGTTTTCGGTGATTCTGCACACTTGTAACAGCAGAATCATGAAGATTGTCACTGAAAATGCATAGCTCAGCTGGAAACAACAACGATAAAGAAAATATCGCAGTTTCCGCATATCAAACGTAGAGTGGAGTGCTGAAAACACCAGAAAACGTGTTTTTCGCATTCAATAGCACGAAAACAGGGATTTCGGTGATTCTGCACACTTGTAACAGCAGAATCAATAAGATTGTCACTGAAAATACATATCTCAGCTGGAAACCCCACGAAAACGAAGATATCCCTGTTTCCGCACATCAAACGCACTGTCGGGTGCTGAAAACACCAGAAAACGTGTTTTTCGCATTCAATAGCACGAAAACAGGGTTTTCGGTGATTCTGCACACTTGTAACAGCAGAATCATTAAGATTGTCACTGAAAATACATATCTCAGCTGGAAACCCCACGAAAACGAAGATATCCCTGTTTCCGCACATCAAACGCACTGTCGGGTGCTGAAAACACCAGAAAACGTGTTTTTCGCATCAATAGCATGAAAACAGCGAATGCGGTGATTCTGCACACTTGTAACAGCAGAATCATGAAGATTATCACTGAAAATGCATATCTCAGCTGGAAACCCAACGATACCGAAGATATTGCAGTTTCCGCATGTCAAACGCTCTGTGGAGTTGTGACAACACCAGAAAACGTGTTTTTCGCATTCAATAGCACGAAAACACCGTTTTCGGTGATTCTGCACACTTGTAACAGCAGAATCATGAAGATTATCACTGAAAATGCATATCTCAACTGGAAACCCCACGCAAACGAAGATATCGCAGTTTCCGCATATTAAACGCACTGTGGAGTGCTGAAAACACCAGAAAACGTGTTTTTCGCATTCAATAACACGAAAACAGCGATTTCGGTGATTCTGCACGCTTGTAACAGCAGAATCATGAAGATTATCACTGAAAATGCATATCTCAGCTGGAAACAACAACAATCCCGAAGATATCCCTGTTTCCGCACATCAAACGCACTGTGGAGTGCTGAAAACACCAGAAAACGTGTTTTTCGCATTCAATAGCACGACAACAGCGTTTTCGGTGATTCTGCACACTTGTAACAGCAGAATCATGAAGATTATCACTGAAAATGCATATCTCAGCTGGAACCAACAACGATACCGAAGATATCGCAGTTTCCGCATATCAAACGCAGAGTGGAGTGCTGAAAACACCACAAAACGTGTTTTTCGCATTGAATAGCACGAAAACAGCGATTTCGGTGATTCTGCACACTTGTAACAGCAGAATCATGAAGATTATCACTGAAAATGCATATCTCAGCTGGTAACCCCACGAAAACGAAGATATCCCTGTTTCCGCACATCAAACGCACTGTCGGGTGCTGAAAACACCAGAAAACGTGTTTTTCGCATTCAGTAGCACGAAAACAGCGATTTCGGTGATTCTGCACACTTGTAACAGCAGAATCATGAAGATTATCGCTGAAAATGCATATCTCAGCTGGAAACCCAACGATACCGAAGATATCCCTGTTTCCGCACATCAAACGCACTGTGGAGTGCTGAAAACACCAGAAAACGTGTTTTTCGCATTCAATAGCACGAAAACAGCGTTTTCGGTGATTCTGCACACTTGTAACAGCAGAATCATGAAGATTGTCACTGAAAATGCATAGCTCAGCTGGAAACAACAACGATACCGAAGGTATCGCAGTTTCCGCATATCAAACGTAGAGTGGAGTGCTGAAAACACCAGAAAACGTGTTTTTCGCATTCAAAAGCACGAAAACAGGGTTTTCGGTGATTCTGCACACTTGTAACAGCAGAATCATTAAGATTATCACTGAAAATACATATCTCAGCTGGAAACCCCACGAAAACGAAGATATCCCTGTTTCCGCACATCAAACGCACTGTCGGGTGCTGAAAACACCAGAAAACGTGTTTTTCGCATCAATAGCATGAAAACAGCGAATGCGGTGATTCTGCACACTTGTAACAGCAGAATCATGAAGATTATCACTGAAAATGCATATCTCAGCTGGAAACCCCACGCAAACGAAGATATCGCAGTTTCCGCATATTAAACGCACTGTGGAGTGCTGAAAACACCAGAAAACGTGTTTTTCGCATTCAATAACACGAAAACAGCGATTTCGGTGATTCTGCACGCTTGTAACAGCAGAATCATGAAGATTATCACTGAAAATGCATATCTCAGCTGGAAACAACAACAATCCCGAAGATATCCCTGTTTCCGCACAGCAAACGCACTGTGGAGTGCTGAAAACACCAGAAAACGTGTTTTTCGCATTCAATAGCACGACAACAGCGTTTTCGGTGATTCTGCACACTTGTAACAGCAGAATCATGAAGATTATCACTGAAAATGCATATCTCAGCTGGAACCAACAACGATACCGAAGATATCGCAGTTTCCGCATATCAAACGCAGAGTGGAGTGCTGAAAACACCACAAAACGTGTTTTTCGCATTGAATAGCACGAAAACAGCGATTTCGGTGATTCTGCACACTTGTAACAGCAGAATCATGAAGATTATCACTGAAAATGCATATCTCAGCTGGTAACCCCACGAAAACGAAGATATCCCTGTTTCCGCACATCAAACGCACTGTCGGGTGCTGAAAACACCAGAAAACGTGTTTTTCGCATTCAGTAGCACGAAAACAGCGATTTCGGTGATTCTGCACACTTGTAACAGCAGAATCATGAAGATTATCGCTGAAAATGCATATCTCAGCTGGAAACCCAACGATACCGAAGATATCCCTGTTTCCGCACATCAAACGCACTGTGGAGTGCTGAAAACACCAGAAAACGTGTTTTTCGCATTCAAAAGCACGAAAACAGGGTTTTCGGTGATTCTGCACACTTGTAACAGCAGAATCATGAAGATTATCACTGAAAATGCATATCTCAGCTGGAAACCCAACGATACCGAAGATATCGCAGTTTCCGCATATCAAACGTAGAGTGGAGTGCTGAAAACACCAGAAAACGTGTTTTTCGCATTCAATAGCACGAAAACAGCGATTTCGTTGATTGTGCACACTTGTAACAGCAGAATCATGAAGATTATCACTGAAAATGCATATCTCAGCTGGAAACCCCACGAATACGAAGATATCCCTGTTTCCGCACATCAAACGCACTGTGGAGTGCTGAAAACACCAGAAAACGTGTTTTTCGCATTCAATAGCACGAAAACAGCGATTTCGGTGATTCTGCACACTTGTAGCAGCAGAATCATGAAGATTATCACTGAAAATGCATATCTCAGCTGGAAACCCAACGATACCGAAGATATTGCAGTTTCCGCATGTCAAACGCTCTGTGGAGTTGTGACAACACCAGAAAACGTGTTTTTCGCATTCAATAGCACGAAAACAGCGTTTTCGGTGATTCTGCACACTTGTAACAGCAGAATCATGAAGATTATCACTGAAAATGCATATCTCAACTGGAAACCCCACGCAAACGAAGATATCGCAGTTTCCGCATATTAAACGCACTGTGGAGTGCTGAAAACACCAGAAAACGAGTTTTTCGCATTCAATAGCACGAAAACAGCGATTTCGGTGATTCTGCACGCTTGTAACAGCAGAATCATGAAGATTATCACTGAAAATGCATATCTCAGCTGGAAACCCCACGAAAACGAAGATATCCCTGTTTCCGCACATCAAACGCACTGTCGGGAGCTGAAAACACCAGAAAACGTGTTTTTTGCATTCAATAGCACGAAAACAGGGTTTTCGGTGATTCTGCACGCTTGTAACTGCAGAATCATGAAGATTATCACTGAAAATGCATATCTCAGCTGGAAACCCCACGAAAACGAAGATATCCCTGTTTCCGCACATCAAACGCACTGTCGGGTGCTGAAAACACCAGAAAACGTGTTTTTCGCATTCAGTAGCACGAAAACAGCGATTTCGGTGATTCTGCACACTTGTAACAGCAGAATCATGAAGATTATCGCTGAAAATGCATATCTCAGCTGGAAACCCAACGATACCGAAGATATCCCTGTTTCCGCACATCAAACGCACTGTGGAGTGCTGAAAACACCAGAAAACGTGTTTTTCGCATTCAATAGCACGAAAACAGCGTTTTCGGTGATTCTGCACACTTGTAACAGCAGAATCATGAAGATTGTCACTGAAAATGCATAGCTCAGCTGGAAACAACAACGATAAAGAAAATATCGCAGTTTCCGCATATCAAACGTAGAGTGGAGTGCTGAAAACACCAGAAAACGTGTTTTTCGCATTCAATAGCACGAAAACAGGGTTTTCGGTGATTCTGCACACTTGTAACAGCAGAATCATTAAGATTGTCACTGAAAATACATATCTCAGCTGGAAACCCCACGAAAACGAAGATATCCCTGTTTCCGCACATCAAACGCACTGTCGGGTGCTGAAAACACCAGAAAACGTGTTTTTCGCATCAATAGCATGAAAACAGCGAATGCGGTGATTCTGCACACTTGTAACAGCAGAATCATGAAGATTATCACGGAAAATGCATATCTCAGCTGGAAACCGCACGAAAACGAAGATATCCCTGTTTCCGCACATCAAACGCACTGTGGGGTGCTGAATACACCAGAAAACGTGTTTTTCTCATTCAATTGCACGAAAACAGCGATTTCGGTGATTCTGCACACTTGTAACAGCAGAATCATGAAGATTATCACTGAAAATGCATATCTCAGCTGGAAACCCAACGATACCGAAGATATCGCAGTTTCCGCATATCAAACGTAGAGTGGAGTGCTGAAAACACCAGAAAACGTGTTTTTCGCATTCAATAGCACGAAAACAGCGATTTCGGTGATTCTGCACACTTGTAACAGCAGAATCATGAAGATTATCACTGAAAATGCATATCTCAGCTGGAAACCCAACGATACCGAAGATATTGCAGTTTCCGCATGTCAAACGCTCTGTGGAGTTGTGACAACACCAGAAAACGTGTTTTTCGCATTCAATAGCACGAAAACAGCGTTTTCGGTGATTCTGCACACTTGTAACAGCAGAATCATGAAGATTATCACTGAAAATGCATATCTCAACTGGAAACCCCACGCAAACGAAGATATCGCAGTTTCCGCATATTAAACGCACTGTGGAGTGCTGAAAACACCAGAAAACGTGTTTTTCGCATTCAATAGCACGAAAACAGCGATTTCGGTGATTCTGCACGCTTGTAACAGCAGAATCATGAAGATTATCACTGAAAATGCATATCTCAGCTGGAAACCCCACGAAAACGAAGATATCCCTGTATCCGCACATCAAACGCACTGTCGGGTGCTGAAAACACCAGAAAACGTGTTTTTCGCATTCAATAGCACGAAAACAGCGATTTCGGTGATTCTGCACTCTTGTAACCGCAGAATCATGAAGATTATCACTGAAAATGCATATCTCAGCTGGAAACAACAACGATCCCGAAGATATCCCTGTTTCCGCACATCAAACGCACTGTGGAGTGCTGAAAACACCAGAAAACGTGTTTTTCGCATTCAATAGCACGAAAACAGCGTTTTCGGTGATTCTGCACACTTGTAACAGCAGAATCATGAAGATTATCACTGAAAATCCATATCTCAGCTGGAAACAACAACGATACCGAAGATATCGCAGTTTCCGCATATCAAACGCAGAGTGGAGTGCTGAAAACACCACAAAACGTGTTTTTCGCATTCAATAGCACGAAAACAGTGTTTTCGGTGATTTTGCACGCTTGTAACAGCAGAATCATGAAGATTATCACTGAAAATGCAAATCTCAGCTGGAAACCCCACGAAAACGAAGATATCCCTGTTTCCGCACATCAAACGCACTGTCGGGTGCTGAAAACACCAGAAAACGTGTTTTTCGCATTCAATAGCACGAAAACAGCGATTTCGGTGATTCTACACTTGTAACAGCAGAATCATGAAGATTATCACTGAAAATGCATATCTCAGCTGGAAACCCAACGATACCGAAGATATCCCTGTTTCCGCACATCAAACGCACTGTGGAGTGCTGAAAACACCAGAAAACGTGTTTTTCGCATTCAATAGCACGAAAGCAGGGTTTTCGGTGATTCTGCACACTTGTAACAGCAGAATCATGAAGATTGTCACTGAAAATGCATAGCTCAGCTGGAAACAACAACGATACTGAAGATATCGCAGTTTCCGCATATCAAACGTAGAGTGGAGTGCTGAAAACACCTGAAAACGTGTTTTTCGCATTCAATAGCACGAAAACTGCGTTTTCGGTGATTCTGCACGCTTGTAACAGCAGAATCATTAAGATTATCACTGAAAATGCATATCTCAGCTGGAAACCCCACGGAAACGAATATATCCCTGTTTCCGCACATCAAACGCACTGTCGGGTGCTGAAAACACCAGAAAACGTGTTTTTCGCATTCAATAGCAGGAAAACAGCGGTTGCGGTGATTCTGCACACTTGTAACAGCAGAATCATGAAGATTATCACTGAAAATGCATATCTCAGCTGGAAACAACAACGATACCGAAGATATCGCAGTTTCCGCATATCAAACGCAGAGTGGAGTGCTGAAAACACCAGAAAACGTGTTTTTCGCATTCAATAGCACGAAAACTGCGTTTTCGGCGATTCTGTACGCTTGTAACAGCAGAATCATGAAGATTATCACTGAAAATGCATATCTCAGCTGAAAACCCCACGAAAACGAAGATATCCCTGTTTCCGCACATCAAACGCACTGTCGGGTGCTGAAAACACCAGAAAACGTGTTTTTCGCATTCAATAGCACGAAAAAAGCGATTTCGGTGATTCTGCACACTTGTAACAGCAGAATCATGAAGATTATCACTGAAAATGCAAATCTCAGCTGGAAACCCCACGAAAACGAAGATATCCCTGTTTCCGCACCTCAAACGCACTGTGGAGTGCTGAAAACACCAGAAAACGTGTTTTTCGCATTCAATAGCACGAAAACAGCGTTTTCGGTGATTCTGCACACTTGTAACAGTAGAATCATGAAGATTATCGCTGAAAATGCATATCTCAGCTGGAAACCCAACGATACCGAAGATATCCCTGTTTCCGCACATCAAACGCACTGTGGAGTGCTGAAAACACCAGAAAACGTGTTTTTCGCATTCAATAGCACGAAAACAGCGTTTTCGGTGATTCTGCACACTTGTAACAGCAGAATCGTAAAGATTGTCACTGAAAATGCATAGCTCAGCTGGAAACAACAACGATACCGAATATATCGCAGTTTCCGCATATCAAACGTAGAGTGGAGTGCTGAAAACACCAGAAAACGTGTTTTTCGCATTCAATAGCACGAAAACAGCGTTTTCGGTGATTCTGCACACTTGTAACAGCAGAATCATTAAGATTATCACTGAAAATACATATCTCAGCTGGAAACCCCACGAAAACGAAGATATCCCTGTTTCCGCACATCAAACGCACTGTCGGGTGCTGAAAACACCAGAAAACGTGTTTTTCGCATCAATAGCATGAAAACAGCGAATGCGGTGATTCTGCACACTTGTAACAGCAGAATCATGAAGATTATCACTGAAAATGCATATCTCAGCTGGAAACCCCACGAAAACGAAGATATCCCTGTATCCGCACATCAAACGCACTGTCGGGTGCTGAAAACACCAGAAAACGTGTTTTTCGCATTCAATAGCACGAAAACAGCGTTTTCGGTGATTCTGCACGCTTGTAACAGCATAATCATGAAGATTATCACTGAAAATGCATATCTCAGCTGGAAACCCCACGAAAACGAAGATATCCCTGTTTCCGCACATCAAACGCACTGTCGGGTGCTGAAAACACCAGAAAACGTGTTTTTCGCATTCAGTAGCACGAAAACAGCGATTTCGGTGATTCTGCACACTTGTAACAGCAGAATCATGAAGATTATCGCTGAAAATGCATATCTCAGCTGGAAACCCAACGATACCGAAGATATCCCTGTTTCCGCACATCAAACGCACTGTGGAGTGCTGAAAACACCAGAAAACGTGTTTTTCGCATTCAACAGCACGAAAACAGCGTTTTCGGTGATTCTGCACACTTGTAACAGCAGAATCATGAAGATTATCACTGAAAATGCATATCTCAGGTGGAAACAACAACGATACCGCAGATGTCCCTGTTTCCGCACATCAAACGCACTGTGGAGTGCTGAAAACAACAGAAAACGTGTTTTTTTGCATTCCATAGCACGAAAACAGCGTTTTCGGTGATTCTGCACACTTGTAACAGAAGAATCATGAAGATTATCACTGAAAATGCATATCTCAGCTTGAAACAACAACGATACCGAAGATGTCCCTGTTTCCGCACATCAAACGCACTGTGGAGTGCTGAAAACAACAGAAAACGTGTTTTTCGCATTCAATAGCACGAGAACAGCGTTTTCGGTGATTCTGCACACTTGTAACAGCAGAATCATGAAGATTATCACTGAAAATGCATATCTCAGCTGGAAACCCCACGAAAACGAAGATATCCCTGTTTCCACACATCAAACGCACTGTCGGGAGCTCAAAACACCAGAAAACGTGTTTTTTGCATTCAATAGCACGAAAACAGCGTTTTCGGTGAATCTGCACGCTTGTAACAGCAGAATCATGAAGATTATCACTGAAAATGCATATCTCAGCTGGAAACCCCACGAAAACGAAGATATCCCTGTTTCCGCACATCAAACGCACTGTCGGGTGCTGAAAACACCAGAAAACGTGTTTTTCGCATTCAGTAGCACGAAAACAGCGATTTCGGTGATTCTGCACACTTGTAACAGCAGAATCATGAAGATTATCGCTGAAAATGCATATCTCAACTGGAAACCCCACGCAAACGAAGATATCGCAGATTCCGCATATTAAACGCACTGTGGAGTGCTGAAAACACCAGAAAACGTGTTTTTCGCATTCAATAGCACGAAAACAGCGATTTCGGTGATTCTGCACGCTTGTAACAGCAGAATCATGAAGATTATCACTGAAAATGCATATCTCAGCTGGAAACCCCACGAAAACGAAGATATCCCTGTATCCGCACATCAAACGCACTGTCGGGTGCTGAAAACACCAGAAAACGTGTTTTTCGCATTCAATAGCACGAAAACAGCGTTTTCGGTGATTCTGCACGCTTGTAACAGCATAATCATGAAGATTATCACTGAAAATGCATATCTCAGCTGGAAACCCCACGAAAACGAAGATATCCCTGTTTCCGCACATCAAACGCACTGTCGGGTGCTGAAAACACCAGAAAACGTGTTTTTCGCATTCAGTAGCACGAAAACAGCGATTTCGGTGATTCTGCACACTTGTAACAGCAGAATCATGAAGATTATCGCTGAAAATGCATATCTCAGCTGGAAACCCAACGATACCGAAGATATCCCTGTTTCCGCACATCAAACGCACTGTGGAGTGCTGAAAACACCAGAAAACGTGTTTTTCGCATTCAACAGCACGAAAACAGCGTTTTCGGTGATTCTGCACACTTGTAACAGCAGAATCATGAAGATTATCACTGAAAATGCATATCTCAGGTGGAAACAACAACGATACCGCAGATGTCCCTGTTTCCGCACATCAAACGCACTGTGGAGTGCTGAAAACAACAGAAAACGTGTTTTTTTGCATTCCATAGCACGAAAACAGCGTTTTCGGTGATTCTGCACACTTGTAACAGAAGAATCATGAAGATTATCACTGAAAATGCATATCTCAGCTTGAAACAACAACGATACCGAAGATGTCCCTGTTTCCGCACATCAAACGCACTGTGGAGTGCTGAAAACAACAGAAAACGTGTTTTTCGCATTCAATAGCACGAGAACAGCGTTTTCGGTGATTCTGCACACTTGTAACAGCAGAATCATGAAGATTATCACTGAAAATGCATATCTCAGCTGGAAACCCCACGAAAACGAAGATATCCCTGTTTCCACACATCAAACGCACTGTCGGGAGCTCAAAACACCAGAAAACGTGTTTTTTGCATTCAATAGCACGAAAACAGCGTTTTCGGTGAATCTGCACGCTTGTAACAGCAGAATCATGAAGATTATCACTGAAAATGCATATCTCAGCTGGAAACCCCACGAAAACGAAGATATCCCTGTTTCCGCACATCAAACGCACTGTCGGGTGCTGAAAACACCAGAAAACGTGTTTTTCGCATTCAGTAGCACGAAAACAGCGATTTCGGTGATTCTGCACACTTGTAACAGCAGAATCATGAAGATTATCGCTGAAAATGCATATCTCAGCTGGAAACCCAACGATACCGAAGATATCCCTGTTTCCGCACATCAAACGCACTGTGGAGTGCTGAAAACACCAGAAAACGTGTTTTTCGCATTCAATAGCACGAAAACAGCGTTTTCGGTGATTCTGCACACTTGTAACAGCAGAATCATGAAGATTGTCACTGAAAATGCATAGCTCAGCTGGAAACAACAACGATAAAGAAAATATCGCAGTTTCCGCATATCAAACGTAGAGTGGAGTGCTGAAAACACCAGAAAACGTGTTTTTCGCATTCAATAGCACGAAAACAGGGTTTTCGGTGATTCTGCACACTTGTAACAGCAGAATCATTAAGATTGTCACTGAAAATACATATCTCAGCTGGAAACCCCACGAAAACGAAGATATACCTGTTTCCGCACATCAAACGCACTGTGGGGTGCTGAATACACCAGAAAACGTGTTTTTCTCATTCAATTGCACGAAAACAGCGATTTCGGTGATTCTGCACACTTGTAACAGCAGAATCATGAAGATTATCACTGAAAATGCATATCTCAGCTGGAAACCCAACGATACCGAAGATATCGCAGTTTCCGCATATCAAACGTAGAGTGGAGTGCTGAAAACACCAGAAAACGTGTTTTTCGCATTCAATAGCACGAAAACAGCGATTTCGGTGATTCTGCACACTTGTAACAGCAGAATCATGAAGATTATCACTGAAAATGCATATCTCAGCTGGAAACCCAACGATACCGAAGATATCGCAGTTTCCGCATATCAAACGTAGAGTGGAGTGCTGAAAACACCAGAAAACGTGTTTTTCGCATTCAATAGCACGAAAACAGCGATTTCGGTGATTCTGCACACTTGTAACAGCAGAATCATGAAGATTATCACTGAAAATGCATATCTCACCTGGAAACCCCACGCCAACGAAGATATCGCAGTTTCCGCATATTAAACGCACTGTGGAGTGCTGAAAACACCAGAAAACGTGTTTTTCGCATTCAATAACACGAAAACAGCGATTTCGGTGATTCTGCACGCTTGTAACAGCAGAATCATGAAGATTATCACTGAAAATGCATATCTCAGCTGGAAACCCCACGAAAACGAAGATATCCCTGTATCCGCACATCAAACGCACTGTCGGGTGCTGAAAACACCAGAAAACGTGTTTTTCGCATTCAATAGCACGAAAACAGCGATTTCGGTGATTCTGCACTCTTGTAACCGCAGAATCATGAAGATTATCACTGAAAATGCATATCTCAGCTGGAAACCCAACGATACCGAAGATATCCCTGTTTCCGCACATCAAACGCACTGTGGAGTGCTGAAAACACCTGAAAACGTGTTTTTCGCATTCAATAGCACGAAAACTGCGTTTTCGGTGATTCTGCACGCTTGTAACAGCAGAATCATTAAGATTATCACTGAAAATGCATATCTCAGCTGGAAACCCCACGGAAACGAATATATCCCTGTTTCCGCACATCAAACGCACTGTCGGGTGCTGAAAACACCAGAAAACGTGTTTTTCGCATTCAATAGCATGAAAACAGCGGTTGCGGTGATTCTGCACACTTGTAACAGCAGAATCATGAAGATTATCACTGAAAATGCATATCTCAGCTGGAAACAACAACGATACCGAAGATATCGCAGTTTCCGCATATCAAACGCAGAGTGGAGTGCTGAAAACACCAGAAAACGTGTTTTTCGCATTCAATAGCACGAAAACAGCGTTTTCGGCGATTCTGTACGCTTGTAACAGCAGAATCATGAAGATTATCACTGAAAATGCATATCTCAGCTGGAAACCCAACGATACCGAAGATATCCCTGTTTCCGCACATCAAACGCACTGTGGAGTGCTGAAAACACCAGAAAACGTGTTTTTCGCATTCAATAGCACGAAAGCAGGGTTTTCGGTGATTCTGCACACTTGTAACAGCAGAATCATGAAGATTGTCACTGAAAATGCATAGCTCAGCTGGAAACAACAACGATACTGAAGATATCGCAGTTTCCGCATATCAAACGTAGAGTGGAGTGCTGAAAACACCTGAAAACGTGTTTTTCGCATTCAATAGCACGAAAACTGCGTTTTCGGTGATTCTGCACGCTTGTAACAGCAGAATCATTAAGATTATCACTGAAAATGCATATCTCAGCTGGAAACCCCACGAAAACGAAGATATCCCTGTTTCCGCACATCAAACGCACTGTGGAGTGCTGAATACACCAGAAAACGTGTTTTTCGCATCAATAGCATGAAAACAGCGAATGCGGTGATTCTGCACACTTGTAACAGCAGAATCATGAAGATTATCACTGAAAATGCATATCTCAGCTGGAAACCCCACGAAAACGAAGATATCCCTGTTTCCGCACATCAAACGCACTGTGGAGTGCTGAATACACCAGAAAACGTGTTTTTCTCATTCAATTGCACGAAAACAGCGATTTCGGTGATTCTGCACACTTGTAACAGCAGAATCATGAAGATTATCACTGAAAATGCATATCTCAGCTGGAAACCCAACGATACCGAAGATATCGCAGTTTCCGCATATCAAACGTAGAGTGGAGTGCTGAAAACACCAGAAAACGTGTTTTTCGCATTCAATAGCACGAAAACAGCGATTTCGGTGATTCTGCACACTTGTAACAGCAGAATCATGAAGATTATCACTGAAAATGCATATCTCAGCTGGAAACCCAACGATACCGAAGATATTGCAGTTTCCGCATGTCAAACGATCTGTTGAGTTGTGACAACACCAGAAAACGTGTTTTTCGCATTCAATAGCACGAAAACAGCGTTTTCGGTGATTCTGCACACTTGTAACAGCAGAATCATGAAGATTATCACTGAAAATGCATATCTCAACTGGAAACCCCACGCAAACGAAGATATCGCAGTTTCCGCATATTAAACGCACTGTGGAGTGCTGAAAACACCAGAAAACGTGTTTTTCGCATTCAATAGCACGAAAACAGCGATTTCGGTGATTCTGCACGCTTGTAACAGCAGAATCATGAAGATTATCACTGAAAATGCATATCTCAGCTGGAAACCCCACGAAAACGAAGATATCCCTGTATCCGCACATCAAACGCACTGTCGGGTGCTGAAAACACCAGAAAACGTGTTTTTCGCATTCAATAGCACGAAAACAGCGTTTTCGGTGATTCTGCACGCTTGTAACAGCAGAATCATGAAGATTATCACTGAAAATGCATATCTCAGCTGGAAACCCCACGAAAACGAAGATATCCCTGTTTCCGCACATCAAACGCACTGTCGGGTGCTGAAAACACCAGAAAACGTGTTTTTCGCATTCAGTAGCACGAAAACAGCGATTTCGGTGATTCTGCACACTTGTAACAGCAGAATCATGAAGATTATCGCTGAAAATGCATATCTCAGCTGGAAACCCAACGATACCGAAGATATCCCTGTTTCCGCACATCAAACGCACTGTGGAGTGCTGAAAACTCCAGAAAACGTGTTTTTCGCATTCAATAGCACGAAAACAGCGTTTTCGGTGATTCTGCACACTTGTAACAGCAGAATCATGAAGATTATCACTGAAAATGCATATCTCAGGTGGAAACAACAACGATACCGCAGATGTCCCTGTTTCCGCACATCAAACGCACTGTGCAGTGCTGAAAACAACAGAAAACGTGTTTTTTTGCATTCCATAGCACGAAAACAGCGTTTTCGGTGATTCTGCACACTTGTAACAGAAGAATCATGAAGATTATCACTGAAAATGCATATCTCAGCTGGAAACAACAACGATACCGAAGATGTCCCTGTTTCCGCACATCAAACGCACTGTGGAGTGCTGAAAACAACAGAAAACGTGTTTTTCGCATTCAATAGCACGAGAACAGCGTTTTCGGTGATTCTGCACACTTGTAACAGCAGAATCATGAAGATTATCACTGAAAATACATATCTCAGCTGGAAACCCCACGAAAACGAAGATATCCCTGTTTCCGCACATCAAACGCACTGTGGAGTGCTGAAAACACCAGAAAACGTGTTTTTCGCATTCAATAGCACGAAAACAGCGTTTTCGGTGATTCTGCACGCTTGTAACAGCAGAATCATGAAGATTATCACTGAAAATGCATATCTCAGCTGGAAACCCCACGCAAACGAAGATATCCCTGTTTCCGCACATCAAACGCACTGTCGGGTGCTGAAAACACCAGAAAACGTGTTTTTCGCATTCAATAGCACGAAAACAGCGATTTCGGTGATTCTGCACACTTGTAACAGCAGAATCATGAAGATTATCACAGAAAATGCATATCTCAGCTGGAAACAACAACGATACCGAAGATGTCCCGGTTTCCGCACATCAAACGCACTGTGGAGTGCTGAAAACAGCAGAAAACGTGTTTTTCGCATTCAATAGCACGAAAACAGGGTTTTCGGTGATTCTGCACGCTTGTAACAGCAGAATCATGAAGATTATCACTGAAAATGCATATCTCAGCTGGAAACCCCACGAAAACGAAGATATCCCTGTTTCCGCACATCAAACGCACTGTGGAGTGCTGAATACACCAGAAAAAGTGTTTTTCGCATTCAATTGCACGAAAACAGCGTTTTCGGTGATTTTGAACGCTTGGAACCGCAGAATCACGAAGATTATCACTGAAAATGCATATCTCAGCTGGAAACCCAACGATACCGAAGATATCCCTGTTTCCGCACATCAAACGCACTGTGGGGTGCTGAAAACACCAGAAAACGTGTTTTTCGCATTCAATAGCACGAAAACTGCGTTTTCGGTGATTCTGCACGCTTGTAACAGCAGAATCATTAAGATTATCACTGAAAATGCATATCTCAGCTGGAAACCCCACGAAAACGAAGATATCCCTGTTTCCGCACATCAAACGCACTGTGGAGTGCTGAATACACCAGAAAACGTGTTTTTCGCATCAATAGCATGAAAACAGCGAATGCGGTGATTCTGCACACTTGTAACAGCAGAATCATGAAGATTATCACTGAAAATGCATATCTCAGCTGGAAACCCCACGAAAACGAAGATATCCCTGTTTCCGCACATCAAACGCACTGTGGAGTGCTGAATACACCAGAAAACGTGTTTTTCTCATTCAATTGCACGAAAACAGCGATTTCGGTGATTCTGCACACTTGTAACAGCAGAATCATGAAGATTATCACTGAAAATGCATATCTCAGCTGGAAACCCAACGATACCGAAGATATCGCAGTTTCCGCATATCAAACGTAGAGTGGAGTGCTGAAAACACCAGAAAACGTGTTTTTCGCATTCAATAGCACGAAAACAGCGATTTCGGTGATTCTGCACACTTGTAACAGCAGAATCATGAAGATTATCACTGAAAATGCATATCTCAGCTGGAAACCCAACGATACCGAAGATATTGCAGTTTCCGCATGTCAAACGATCTGTTGAGTTGTGACAACACCAGAAAACGTGTTTTTCGCATTCAATAGCACGAAAACAGCGTTTTCGGTGATTCTGCACACTTGTAACAGCAGAATCATGAAGATTATCACTGAAAATGCATATCTCAACTGGAAACCCCACGCAAACGAAGATATCGCAGTTTCCGCATATTAAACGCACTGTGGAGTGCTGAAAACACCAGAAAACGTGTTTTTCGCATTCAATAGCACGAAAACAGCGATTTCGGTGATTCTGCACGCTTGTAACAGCAGAATCATGAAGATTATCACTGAAAATGCATATCTCAGCTGGAAACCCCACGAAAACGAAGATATCCCTGTATCCGCACATCAAACGCACTGTCGGGTGCTGAAAACACCAGAAAACGTGTTTTTCGCATTCAATAGCACGAAAACAGCGTTTTCGGTGATTCTGCACGCTTGTAACAGCAGAATCATGAAGATTATCACTGAAAATGCATATCTCAGCTGGAAACCCCACGAAAACGAAGATATCCCTGTTTCCGCACATCAAACGCACTGTCGGGTGCTGAAAACACCAGAAAACGTGTTTTTCGCATTCAGTAGCACGAAAACAGCGATTTCGGTGATTCTGCACACTTGTAACAGCAGAATCATGAAGATTATCGCTGAAAATGCATATCTCAGCTGGAAACCCAACGATACCGAAGATATCCCTGTTTCCGCACATCAAACGCACTGTGGAGTGCTGAAAACTCCAGAAAACGTGTTTTTCGCATTCAATAGCACGAAAACAGCGTTTTCGGTGATTCTGCACACTTGTAACAGCAGAATCATGAAGATTATCACTGAAAATGCATATCTCAGGTGGAAACAACAACGATACCGCAGATGTCCCTGTTTCCGCACATCAAACGCACTGTGCAGTGCTGAAAACAACAGAAAACGTGTTTTTTTGCATTCCATAGCACGAAAACAGCGTTTTCGGTGATTCTGCACACTTGTAACAGAAGAATCATGAAGATTATCACTGAAAATGCATATCTCAGCTGGAAACAACAACGATACCGAAGATGTCCCTGTTTCCGCACATCAAACGCACTGTGGAGTGCTGAAAACAACAGAAAACGTGTTTTTCGCATTCAATAGCACGAGAACAGCGTTTTCGGTGATTCTGCACACTTGTAACAGCAGAATCATGAAGATTATCACTGAAAATACATATCTCAGCTGGAAACCCCACGAAAACGAAGATATCCCTGTTTCCGCACATCAAACGCACTGTGGAGTGCTGAAAACACCAGAAAACGTGTTTTTCGCATTCAATAGCACGAAAACAGCGTTTTCGGTGATTCTGCACGCTTGTAACAGCAGAATCATGAAGATTATCACTGAAAATGCATATCTCAGCTGGAAACCCCACGCAAACGAAGATATCCCTGTTTCCGCACATCAAACGCACTGTCGGGTGCTGAAAACACCAGAAAACGTGTTTTTCGCATTCAATAGCACGAAAACAGCGATTTCGGTGATTCTGCACACTTGTAACAGCAGAATCATGAAGATTATCACAGAAAATGCATATCTCAGCTGGAAACAACAACGATACCGAAGATGTCCCGGTTTCCGCACATCAAACGCACTGTGGAGTGCTGAAAACAGCAGAAAACGTGTTTTTCGCATTCAATAGCACGAAAACAGGGTTTTCGGTGATTCTGCACGCTTGTAACAGCAGAATCATGAAGATTATCACTGAAAATGCATATCTCAGCTGGAAACCCCACGAAAACGAAGATATCCCTGTTTCCGCACATCAAACGCACTGTGGAGTGCTGAATACACCAGAAAAAGTGTTTTTCGCATTCAATTGCACGAAAACAGCGTTTTCGGTGATTTTGAACGCTTGGAACCGCAGAATCACGAAGATTATCACTGAAAATGCATATCTCAGCTGGAAACCCAACGATACCGAAGATATCCCTGTTTCCGCACATCAAACGCACTGTGGGGTGCTGAAAACACCAGAAAACGTGTTTTTCGCATTCAATAGCACGAAAACAGCGTTTTCGGTGATTCTGCACACTTGTAACAGCAGAATCATGAAGATTATCACTGAAAATGCATATCTCAGCTGGAAACCCAACGATACCGAAGATGTCCCTGTTACCGCACATCAAACGCACTGTGGAGTGCTGAAAACAACAGAAAACGTGTTTTTCGCATTCAATAGCACGAAAACAGCGATTTCGGTGATTCTGCACACTTGTAACAGCAGAATCATGAAGATTATCACTGAAAATGCATATCTCAGCTGGAAACCCAACGATACCGAAGATATTGCAGTTTCCGCATGTCAAACGCTCTGTGGAGTGCTGAAAACACCAGAAAACGTGTTTTTCGCATTCAATAGCACGAAAACAGCGTTTTCGGTGATTCTGCACGCTTGTAACAGCAGAATCATGAAGATTATCACTGAAAATGCATATCTCAGCTGGAAACGCCACGCAAACGCAGATATCCCTGTTTCCGCACATCAAACGCACTGTCGGGTGCTGAAAACACCAGAAAATGTGTTTTCCGCATTCAATAGCACGAAAACAGCGATTTCGGTGATTCTGCACACTTGTAACAGCAGAATCATGAAGATTATCACAGAAAATGCATATCTCAGCTGGAAACAACAACGATACCGAAGATGTCCCGGTTTCCGCACATCAAACGCACTGTGGAGTGTTGAAAACACCAGAAAACGTGTTTTTCGCATTCAATAGCACGAAAACAGGGTTTTCGGTGATTCTGCACGCTTGTAACAGCAGAATCATGAAGATTATCACTGAAAATGCATATCTCAGCTGGAAACCCCACGAAAACGAAGATATCCCTGTTTCCGCACATCAAATGCACTGTCGGGTGCTGATAACACCAGAAAACGTGTTTTTCGCATTCAATAGCACGAAAACAGCGATTTCGGTGATTCTGCACACTTGTAACAGCAGAATCATGAAGATTATCACAGAAAATGCATATCTCAGCTGGAAACAACAACGATACCGAAGATGTCCCTGTTTCCGCACATCAAACGCACTGTGGAGTGCTGAAAACACCAGAAAACGTGTTTTTCGCATTCAATAGCACGAAAACAGCGATTTCGGTGATTCTGCACACTTGTAACAGCAGAATCATGATGATTGTCACTGAAAATGCATAGCTCAGCTGGAAACAACAACGATACCGAAGATATCGCAGTTTCCGCATATCAAACGTAGAGTGGAGTGCTGAAAACACCAGAAAACGTGTTTTTCGCATTCAATAGCACGAAAACAGCGTTTTCGGTGATTCTGCACGCTTGTAACAGCAGAATCATGAAGATTATCACTGAAAATGCATATCTCAGCTGGAAACCCCACGAAAACGAAGATATCCCTGTTTCCGCACATCAAACGCACTGTCGGGTGCTGAAAACACCAGAAAACGTGTTTTTCGCATTCAGTAGCACGAAAACAGCGATTTCGGTGATTCTGCACACTTGTAACAGCAGAATCATGAAGATTATCGCTGAAAATGCATATCTCAGCTGGAAACCCAACGATACCGAAGATGTCCCTGTTTCCGCACATCAAACGCACTGTGGAGTGCTGAAAACACCAGAAAACGTGTTTTTCGCATTCAGTAGCACGATAACAGCGTTTTCGGTGATTTTAAACGCTTGGAACCGCAGAATCACGAAGATTATCACTGAAAATGCATATCTCAGCTGGAAACAACAACGATACCGAAGATGTCCCTGTTTCCGCACATCAAACGCACTGTGGAGTGCTGAAAACACCAGAAAACGTGTTTTTCGCATTCAATAGCACGAAAACAGCGATTTCGGTGATTCTGCACACTTGTAACAGCAGAATCATGAAGATTGTCACTGAAAATGCATAGCTCAGCTGGAAACAACAACGATACCGAAGATATCGCAGTTTCCGCATATCAAACGTAGAGTGGAGTGCTGAAAACACCAGAAAACGTGTTTTTCGCATTCAGTAGCACGAAAACTGCGTTTTCGGTGATTCTGCACGCTTGTAACAGCAGAATCATTAAGATTATCACTGAAAATGCATATCTCAGCTGGAAACCCCACAAAAACGAACATATCCCTGTTTCCGCACATCAAACGCACTGTGGAGTGCTGAATACACCAGAAAAAGTGTTTTTCGCATTCAATTGCACGAAAACAGCGTTTTCGGTGATTTTGAACACTTGGAACCGCAGAATCACGAAGATTATCACTGAAAATACATATCTCAGCTGGAAACCCCACGAAAACGAAGATATCCCTGTTTCCGCACATCTAACGCACTGTGGAGTGCTGAAAACACCAGAAAACGTGTTTTTCGCATTCAATAGCACGAAAACAGCGTTTTCGGTGATTCTGCACGCTTGTAACAGCAGAATCATGAAGATTATCACTGAAAATGCATATCTCAGCTGGAAACCCCACGCAAACGAAGATATCCCTGTTTCCGCACATCAAACGCACTGTCGGGTGCTGAAAACACCAGAAAACGTGTTTTTCGCATTCAATAGCACGAAAACAGCGATTTCGCTGATTCTGCACACTTGTAACAGCAGAATCATGAAGATTATCACAGAAAATGCATATCTCAGCTGGAAACAACAACGATACCGAAGATGTCCCGGTTTCCGCACATCACACGCACTGTGGAGTGCTGAAAACATCAGAAAACGTGTTTTTCGCATTCAATTGCACGAAAACAGCGTTTTCGGTGATTTTGAACACTTGGAACCGCAGAATCACGAAGATTATCACTGAAAATGCATATCTCAGCTGGAAACCCCACGGAAACGAAGATATCCCTGTTTCCGCACATCAAACGCACTGTGGAGTGCTGAAAACACCAGAAAACGTGTTTTTCGCATTCAATAGCACGAAAACAGCGATTTCGGTGATTCTGCACGCTTGTAACAGCAGAATCATGAAGATTATCACTGAAAATGCATATCTCATCTGGAAACCCCACGAAAACGAAGATATCCCTGTTTCCGCACATCAAACGCACTGTGGAGTGCTGAAAACACCAGAAAACGTGTTTTTCGCATTCAATAGCACGAAAACAGCGTTTTCGGTGATTCTGCACGCTTGTAACAGCAGAATCATGAAGATTATCACTGAAAATGCATATCTCAGCTGGAAACCCCACGAAAACGAAGATTTCCCTGTTTCCGCACATCAAACGCACTGTCGGGTGCTGAAAACACCAGAAAACGTGTTTTTCGCATTCAGTAGCACGAAAACAGCGATTTCGGTGATTCTGCACACTTGTAACAGCAGAATCATGAAGATTATCGCTGAAAATGCATATCTCAGCTGGAAACCCAACGATACCGAAGATATCCCTGTTTCCGCACATCAAACGCACTGTGGAGTGCTGAAAACACCAGAAAACGTGTTTTTCGCATTCAATAGCACGAAAACAGCGTTTTCGGTGATTCTGCACACTTGTAACAGCAGAATCATGAAGATTATCACTGAAAATGCATATCTCAGGTGGAAACAACAACGATACCGCAGATGTCCCTGTTTACGCACAACAAACGCACTGTGGAGTGCTGAAAACAACAGAAAACGTGTTTTTCGCATTCAATAGCACGAAAACAGGGTTTTCGGTGATTCTGCACGCTTGTAACAGCAGAATCATGAAGATTATCACTGAAAATGCATATCTCAGCTGGAAACCCCACGAAAACGAAGATATCCCTGTTTCCGCACATCAAACGCACTGTGGAGTGCTGAAAACACCAGAAAACGTGTTTTTCGCATTCAATAGCACGAAAACGGGGTTTTCGGTGATTCTGCACGCTTGTAACAGCAGAATCATGAAGATTATCACTGAAAATGCATATCTCAGCTGGAAACAACAACGATACCGAAGATGTCCCTGTTTCCGCACATCAAACGCACTGTGGAGTGCTGAAAACACCAGAAAACGTGTTCTTCGCATTCAATAGCACGAAAACAGCGATTTCGGTGATTCTGCACGCTTGTAACAGCAGAATCATGAAGATTGTCACTGAAAATGCATAGCTCAGCTGGAAACAACAACGATACCGAAGATGTCCCTGTTTCCGCACATCAAACGCACTGTCGGGTGCTGAAAACTCCAGAAAACGTGTTTTTCGCATTCAATAGCACGAAAACAGGGTTTTCGGTGATTCTGCACGCTTGTAACAGCAGAATCATGAAGATTATCACTGAAAATGCATATCTCAGCTGGAAACAACAACGATACCGAAGATGTCCCTGTTTCCGCACATCAAACGCACTGTGGAGTGCTGAAAACACCAGAAAACGTGTTTTTCGCATTCAATAGCACGAAAACAGCGTTTTCGGTGATTCTGCACACTTGTAACAGCAGAATCATGAAGATTATCACTGAAAATGCATATCTCAGGTGGAAACAACAACGATACCGCAGATGTCCCTGTTTACGCACAACAAACGCACTGTGGAGTGCTGAAAACAACAGAAAACGTGTTTTTTTGCATTCCATAGCACGAAAACAGCGTTTTCGGTGATTCTGCACACTTGTAACAGCAGAATCATGAAGATTATCACTGAAAATGCATATCTCAGCTGGAAACAACAACGATACCGAAGATGTCCCTGTTTCCGCACATCAAACGCACTGTCGGGTGCTGAAAACTCCAGAAAACGTGTTTTTCGCATTCAATAGCACGAAAACAGGGTTTTCGGTGATTCTGCACGCTTGTAACAGCAGAATCATGAAGATTATCACTGAAAATGCATATCTCAGCTGGAAACCCCACGAAAACGAAGATATCCCTGTTTCCGCACATCAAACGCACTGTGGAGTGCTGAAAACACCAGAAAACGTGTTTTTCGCATTCAATAGCACGAAAACGGGGTTTTCGGTGATTCTGCACGCTTGTAACAGCAGAATCATGAAGATTATCACTGAAAATGCATATCTCAGCTGGAAACAACAACGATACCGAAGATGTCCCTGTTTCCGCACATCAAACGCACTGTGGAGTGCTGAAAACACCAGAAAACGTGTTTTTCGCATTCAATAGCACGAAAACAGGGTTTTCGGTGATTCTGCACGCTTGTAACAGCAGAATCATGAAGATTGTCACTGAAAATGCATAGCTCAGCTGGAAACAACAACGATACCGAAGATATCGCAGTTTCCGCATATGAAACGTAGAGTGGAGTGCTGAAATCACCAGAAAACGTGTTTTTCGCATTCAGTAGCACGAAAACTGCGTTTTCGGTGATTCTGCACGCTTGTAACAGCAGAATCATTAAGATTATCACTGAAAATGCATATCTCAGCTGGAAACCCCACAAAAACGAACATATCCCTGTTTCCGCACATCAAACGCACTGTGGAGTGCTGAATACACCAGAAAAAGTGTTTTTCGCATTCAATTGCACGAAAACAGCGTTTTCGGTGATTTTGAACTCTTGGAACCGCAGAATCACGAAGATTATCACTGAAAATGCATATCTCAGCTGGAAACAACAACGATACCGAAGATGTCCCTGTTTCCGCACATCAAATGCACTGTGGAGTGCTGAAAACACCAGAAAACGTGTTTTTCGCATTCAATAGCACGAAAACAGCGATTTCGGTGATTCTGCACACTTGTAACAGCAGAATCATGAAGATTGTCACTGAAAATGCATAGCTCAGCTGGAAACAACAACGATACCGAAGATATCGCAGTTTCCGCATATCAAACGTAGAGTGGAGTGCTGAAAACACCAGAAAACGTGTTTTTCGCATTCAGTAGCACGAAAACTGTGTTTTCGGTGATTCTGCACGCTTGTAACAGCAGAATCATTAAGATTATCACTGAAAATGCATATCTCAGCTGGAAACCCCACAAAAACGAACATATCCCTGTTTCCGCACATCAAACGCACTGTGGAGTGCTGAATACACCAGAAAAAGTGTTTTTCGCATTCAATTGCACGAAAACAGCGTTTTCGGTGATTTTGAACACTTGGAACCGCAGAATCACGAAGATTATCACTGAAAATGCATATCTCAGCTGGAAACAACAACGATACCGAAGATGTCCCTGTTTCCGCACATCAAACGCACTGTCGGGTGCTGAAAACACCAGAAAACGTGTTTTTCGCATTCAATAGCACGAAAACAGCGATTTCGGTGATTCTGCACACTTGTAACAGCAGAATCATGAAGATTATCACTGAAAATGTATATCTCAGCTGGAAACCCAACGATACCAAAAATATTGCAGTTTCCGCATGTCAAACGCTCTGTGGAGTTGTGACAACACCAGAAAACGTGTTTTTCGCATTCAACAGCACGAAAACAGCGATTTCGGTGATTCTGCACACTTGTAACAGCAGAATCATGAAGATTATCACTGAAAGTGCATATCTCAGCTGGAAACCCAACGATACCGAAGATATCGCAGTTTCCGCATGTCAAACGCTCTGTGGAGTGCTGACAACACCAGAAAACGTGTTTTTCGCATTCAATAGCACGAAAACAGCGTTTTCGGTGATTCTGCACGCTTGTAACAGCAGAATCACGAAGATTATCACTGAAAATGCATCTCTCAGCTGGAAACCCCACGAAAACGAAGATATCCCTGTTTCCGCACATCAAACGCACTGTCGGGTGCTGAAAACACCAGAAAACGTGTTTTTCGCATTCAATAGCACGAAAACAGCGATTTCGGTGATTCTGCACACTTGTAACAGCAGAATCATGAAGATTATCACTGAAAATGTATATCTCAGCTGGAAACCCAACGATACCAAAAATATTGCAGTTTCCGCATGTCAAACGCTCTGTGGAGTTGTGACAACACCAGAAAACGTGTTTTTCGCATTCAACAGCACGAAAACAGCGATTTCGGTGATTCTGCACACTTGTAACAGCAGAATCATGAAGATTATCACTGAAAATGCATATCTCAGCTGGAAACCCAACGATACCGAAGATATCGCAGTTTCCGCATGTCAAACGCTCTGTGGAGTGCTGAAAACACCAGAAAACGTGTTTTTCGCATTCAGTAGCACGAAAACTGCGTTTTCGGTGATTCTGCACGCTTGGAACCGCAGAATCACGAAGATTATCACTGAAAATGCATATCTCAGCTGGAAACAACAACGATACTGAAGATATCCCTATTTCCGCACATCAAACGCACTGTGGAGTGCTGAAAACACCAGAAAACGTGTTTTTCGCATTCAATAGCACGAAAACAGCGTTTTCGGGGATTCTGCACGCTTGTAACAGCAGAATCTTGAAGATTATCACTGAAAATGCATCTCTCAGCTGGAAACCCCACGAAAACGAAGATATCCCTGTTTCCGCACATCAAACGCACTGTCGGGTGCTGAAAACACCAGAAAACGTGTTTTTCGCATTCAATAGCACGAAAACAGCGATTTCGGTGATTCTGCACACTTGTAACAGCAGAATCATGAAGATTATCACAGAAAATGCATATCTCAGCTGGAAACAACAACGATACCAAAAATATTGCAGTTTCCGCATGTCAAACGCTCTGTGGAGTTGTGACAACACCAGAAAACGTGTTTTTCGCATTCAACAGCACGAAAACAGCGATTTCGGTGATTCTGCACACTTGTAACAGCAGAATCATGAAGATTATCACTGAAAATGCATATCTCAGCTGGAAACCCAACGATACCGAAGATATCGCAGTTTCCGCATGTCAAACGCTCTGTGGAGTGCTGAAAACACCAGAAAACGTGTTTTTCGCATTCAGTAGCACGAAAACTGCGTTTTCGGTGATTCTGCACGCTTGGAACCGCAGAATCACGAAGATTATCACTGAAAATGCATATCTCAGCTGGAAACAACAACGATACCGAAGATGTCCCTGTTTCCGCACATCAAACGCACTGTGGAGTGCTGAAAACAACTGAAAACGTGTTTTTCGCATTCAATAGCACGAAAACAGCGTTTTCGGTGATTCTGCACACTTGTAACAGCAGAATCATGAAGATTATCACTGAAAATGCATATCTCAGCTGGAAACCCCACGAAAACGAAGATATCCCTGTTTCCGCACATCAAACGCACTGTGGAGTGCTGAAAACACCAGAAAACGTGTTTTTCGCATTCAATAGCACGAAAACGGGGTTTTCGGTGATTCTGCACGCTTGTAACAGCAGAATCATGAAGATTATCACTGAAAATGCATATCTCAGCTGGAAACAACAACGATACCGCAGATGTCCCTGTTTCCGCACAACAAACGCACTGTGGAGTGCTGAAAACAACAGAAAACGTGTTTTTTTGCATTCCATAGCACGAAAACAGCGTTTTCGGTGATTCTGCACACTTGTAACAGCAGAATCATGAAGATTATCACTGTAAAATGCATATCTCAGCTGGAAACAACAACGATACCGAAGATGTCCCTGTTTCCGCACATCAAACGCACTGTCGGGTGCTGAAAACTCCAGAAAACGTGTTTTTCGCATTCAATAGCACGAAAACAGGGTTTTCGGTGATTCTGCACGCTTGTAACAGCAGAATCATGAAGATTATCACTGAAAATGCATATCTCAGCTGGAAACCCCACGAAAACGAAGATATCCCTGTTTCCGCACATCAAACACACTGTGGAGTGCTGAAAACACCAGAAAACGTGTTTTTCGCATTCAATAGCACGAAAACGGGGTTTTCGGTGATTCTGCACGCTTGTAACAGCAGAATCATGAAGATTATCACTGAAAATGCATATCTCAGCTGGAAACAACAACGATACCGAAGATGTCCCTGTTTCCGCACATCATACGCACTGTGGAGTGCTGAAAACACCAGAAAACGTGTTCTTCGCATTCAATAGCACGAAAACAGCGATTTCGGTGATTCTGCACACTTGTAACAGCAGAATCATGAAGATTGTCACTGAAAATGCATAGCTCAGCTGGAAACAACAACGATACCGAAGATATCGCAGTTTCCGCATATCAAACGTAGAGTGGAGTGCTGAAATCACCAGAAAACGTGTTTTTCGCATTCAGTAGCACGAAAACTGCGTTTTCGGTGATTCTGCACGCTTGTAACAGCAGAATCATTAAGATTATCACTGAAAATGCATATCTCAGCTGGAAACCCCACAAAAACGAACATATCCCTGTTTCCGCACATCAAACGCACTGTGGAGTGCTGAATACACCAGAAAAAGTGTTTTTCGTATTCAATTGCACGAAAACAGCGTTTTCGGTGATTTTGAAATCTTGGAACCGCAGAATCACGAAGATTATCACTGAAAATGCATATCTCAGCTGGAAACAACAACGATACCGAAGATGTCCCTGTTTCCGCACATCAAACGCACTGTGGAGTGCTGAAAACACCAGAAAACGTGTTTTTCGCATTCAATAGCACGAAAACAGCGATTTCGGTGATTCTGCACACTTGTAACAGCAGAATCATGAAGATTGTCACTGAAAATGCATAGCTCAGCTGGAAACAACAACGATACCGAAGATATCGCAGTTTCCGCATATCAAACGTAGAGTGGAGTGCTGAAAACACCAGAAAACGTGTTTTTCGCATTCAGTAGCACGAAAACTGTGTTTTCGGTGATTCTGCACGCTTGTAACAGCAGAATCATTAAGATTATCACTGAAAATGCATATCTCCGCTGGAAACCCCACAAAAACGAACATATCCCTGTTTCCGCACATCAAACGCACTGTGGAGTGCTGAATACACCAGAAAAAGTGTTTTTCGCATTCAATTGCACGAAAACAGCGTTTTCGGTGATTTTGAACACTTGGAACCGCAGAATCACGAAGATTATCACTGAAAATGCATATCTCAGCTGGAAACAACAACGATACCGAAGATGTCCCTGTTTCCGCACATCAAACGCACTGTCGGGTGCTGAAAACACCAGAAAACGTGTTTTTCGCATTCAATAGCACGAAAACAGCGATTTCGGTGATTCTGCACACTTGTAACAGCAGAATCATGAAGATTATCACTGAAAATGTATATCTCAGCTGGAAACCCAACGATACCAAAAATATTGCAGTTTCCGCATGTCAAACGCTCTGTGGAGTTGTGACAACACCAGAAAACGTGTTTTTCGCATTCAACAGCACGAAAACAGCGATTTCGGTGATTCTGCACACTTGTAACAGCAGAATCATGAAGATTATCACTGAAAGTGCATATCTCAGCTGGAAACCCAACGATACCGAAGATATCGCAGTTTCCGCATGTCAAACGCTCTGTGGAGTGCTGACAACACCAGAAAACGTGTTTTTCGCATTCAATAGCACGAAAACAGCGTTTTCGGTGATTCTGCACGCTTGTAACAGCAGAATCACGAAGATTATCACTGAAAATGCATCTCTCAGCTGGAAACCCCACGAAAACGAAGATATCCCTGTTTCCGCACATCAAACGCACTGTCGGGTGCTGAAAACACCAGAAAACGTGTTTTTCGCATTCAATAGCACGAAAACAGCGATTTCGGTGATTCTGCACACTTGTAACAGCAGAATCATGAAGATTATCACTGAAAATGTATATCTCAGCTGGAAACCCAACGATACCAAAAATATTGCAGTTTCCGCATGTCAAACGCAGAGTGGAGTGCTGAAAACACCAGAAAACGTGTTTTTCGCATTCAATAGCACGAAAACAGCGTTTTCGGGGATTCTGCACGCTTGTAACAGCAGAATCTTGAAGATTATCACTGAAAATGCATCTCTCAGCTGGAAACCCCACGAAAACGAAGATATCCCTGTTTCCGCACATCAAACGCACTGTCGGGTGCTGAAAACACCAGAAAACGTGTTTTTCGCATTCAATAGCACGAAAACAGCGATTTCGGTGATTCTGCACACTTGTAACAGCAGAATCATGAAGATTATCACAGAAAATGCATATCTCAGCTGGAAACAACAACGATACCGAAGATATCGCAGTTTCCGCATGTCAAACGCTCTGTGGAGTGCTGAAAACACCAGAAAACGTGTTTTTCGCATTCAGTAGCACGAAAACTGAGTTTTCGGTGATTCTGCACGCTTGGAACCGCAGAATCACGAAGATTATCACTGAAAATGCATATCTCAGCTGGAAACAACAACGATACCGAAGATGTCCCTGTTTCCGCACATCAAACGCACTGTGGAGTGCTGAAAACAACTGAAAACGTGTTTTTCGCATTCAATAGCACGAAAACAGCGTTTTCGGTGATTCTGCACACTTGTAACAGCAGAATCATGAAGATTATCACTGAAAATACATATCTCAGCTGGAAACCCCACGGAAACGAAGATATCCCTGTTTCCGCACATCTAACGCACTGTGGAGTGCTGAAAACACCAGAAAACGTGTTTTTCGCATTCAATAGCACGAAAACAGCGTTTTCGGTGATTCTGCACGCTTGTAACAGCAGAATCATGAAGATTATCACTGAAAATGCATATCTCAGCTGGAAACCCCACGCAAACGAAGATATCCCTGTTTCCGCACATCAAACGCACTGTCGGGTGCTGAAAACACCAGAAAACGTGTTTTTCGCATTCAATAGCACGAAAACAGCGATTTCGGTGATTCTGCACACTTGTAACAGCAGAATCATGAAGATTATCACAGAAAATGCATACCTCAGCTGGAAACAACAACGATACCGAAGATGTCCCGGTTTCCGCACATCACACGCACTGTGGAGTGCTGAAAACATCAGAAAACGTGTTTTTCGCATTCAATAGCACGAAAACAGGGTTTTCGGTGATTCTGCACGCTTGTAACAGCAGAATCATGAAGATTATCACTGAAAATGCATATCTCAGCTGGAAACCCCACGAAAACGAAGATATCCCTGTTTCCGCACATCAAACGCACTGTGGAGTGCTGAAAACACCAGAAAACGTGTTTTTCGCATTCAATAGCACGAAAACAGGGTTTTCGGTGATTCTGCACGCTTGTAACAGCAGAATCATGAAGATTATCACTGAAAATGCATATCTCAGCTGGATACAACAACGATACCGAAGATGTCCCTGTTTCCGCACGTCAAACGCACTGTGGAGTGCTGAAAACACCAGAAAACGTGTTTTTCGCATTCAATAGCACGAAAACAGCGATTTCGGTGATTCTGCACACTTGTAACAGCAGAATCATGAAGATTGTCACTGAAAATGCATAGCTCAGCTGGAAACAACAACGATACCGAAGATATCGCAGTTTCCGCATATCAAACGTAGAGTGGAGTGCTGAAATCACCAGAAAACGTGTTTTTCGCATTCAGTAGCACGAAAACTGAGTTTTCGGTGATTCTGCACGCTTGTAACAGCAGAATCATTAAGATTATCACTGAAAATGCATATCTCAGCTGGAAACCCCACAAAAACGAACATATCCCTGTTTCCGCACATCAAACGCACTGTAGAGTGCTGAATACACCAGAAAAAGTGTTTTTCGCATTCAATTGCACGAAAACAGCGTTTTCGGTGATTCTGCACTCTTGTAACCGCAGAATCACGAAGATTATCACTGAAAATGCATATCTCAGCTGGAAACAACAACGATACCGAAGATGTCCCTGTTTCCGCACATCAAACGCACTGTGGAGTGCTGAAAACACCAGAAAACGTGTTTTTCGCATTCAATAGCACGAAAACAGCGATTTCGGTGATTCTGCACACTTGTAACAGCAGAATCATGAAGATTGTCACTGAAAATGCATAGCTCAGCTGGAAACAACAACGATACCGAAGATATCGCAGTTTCCGCATATCAAACGTAGAGTGGAGTGCTGAAATCACCAGAAAACGTGTTTTTCGCATTCAGTAGCACGAAAACTGAGTTTTCGGTGATTCTGCACGCTTGTAACAGCAGAATCATTAAGATTATCACTGACAATGCATATCTCAGCTGGAAACCCCACAAAAACGAACATATCCCTGTTTCCGCACATCAAACGCACTGTGGAGTGCTGAATACACCAGAAAAAGTGTTTTTCGCATTCAATTGCACGAAAACAGTGTTTTCGGTGATTTTGAACGCTTGGAACCGCAGAATCACGAAGATTATCACTGAAAATGCATATCTCAGCTGGAAACAACAACGATACCGAAGATGTCCCTGTTTCCGCACATCAAACGCACTGTGGAGTGCTGAAAACACCAGAAAACGTGTTTTTCGCATTCAATAGCACGAAAACAGCGATTTCGGTGATTCTGCACACTTGTAACAGCAGAATCATGAAGATTGTCACCGAAAATGCATAGCTCAGCTGGAAACAACAACGATACCGAAGATATCGCAGTTTCCGCATATCAAACGTAGAGTGGAGTGCTGAAAACACCAGAAAACGTGTTTTTCGCATTCAGTAGCACGAAAACTGTGTTTTCGGTGATTCTGCACGCTTGTAACAGCAGAATCATGAAGATTATCACTGAAAATGCATATCTCAGCTGGAAACAACAACGATACCGAAGATGTCCCTGTTTCCGCACATCAAACGCACTGTGGAGTGCTGAAAACACCAGAAAACGTGTTTTTCGCATTCAATAGCACGAAAACAGCGATTTCGGTGATTCTGCACACTTGTAACAGCAGAATCATGAAGATTGTCACTGAAAATGCATAGCTCAGCTGGAAACAACAACGATACCGAAGATATCGCAGTTTCCGCATATCAAACGTAGAGTGGAGTGCTGAAATCACCAGAAAACGTGTTTTTCGCATTCAGTAGCACGAAAACTGAGTTTTCGGTGATTCTGCACGCTTGTAACAGCAGAATCATTAAGATTATCACTGAAAATGCATATCTCAGCTGGAAACCCCACAAAAACGAACATATCCCTGTTTCCGCACATCAAACGCACTGTGGAGTGCTGAATACACCAGAAAAAGTGTTTTTCGCATTCAATTGCACGAAAACAGTGTTTTCGGTGATTTTGAACGCTTGGAACCGCAGAATCACGAAGATTATCACTGAAAATGCATATCTCAGCTGGAAACAACAACGATACCGAAGATGTCCCTGTTTCCGCACATCAAACGCACTGTGGAGTGCTGAAAACACCAGAAAACGTGTTTGTCGCATTCAATAGCACGAAAACAGCGATTTCGGTGATTCTGCACACTTGTAACAGCAGAATCATGAAGATTGTCACTGAAAATGCATAGCTCAGCTGGAAACAACAACGATACCGAAGATATCGCAGTTTCCGCATATCAAACGTAGAGTGGAGTGCTGAAAACACCAGAAAACGTGTTTTTCGCATTCAGTAGCACGAAAACTGAGTTTTCGGTGATTCTGCACGCTTGGAACCGCAGAATCACGAAGATTATCACTGAAAATGCATATCTCAGCTGGAAACAACAACGATACCGAAGATGTCCCTGTTTCCGCACATCAAACGCACTGTGGAGTGCTGAAAACAACTGAAAACGTGTTTTTCGCATTCAATAGCACGAAAACAGCGTTTTCGGTGATTCTGCACACTTGTAACAGCAGAATCATGAAGATTATCACTGAAAATACATATCTCAGCTGGAAACCCCACGGAAACGAAGATATCCCTGTTTCCGCACATCTAACGCACTGTGGAGTGCTGAAAACACCAGAAAACGTGTTTTTCGCATTCAATAGCACGAAAACAGCGTTTTCGGTGATTCTGCACGCTTGTAACAGCAGAATCATGAAGATTATCACTGAAAATGCATATCTCAGCTGGAAACCCCACGCAAACGAAGATATCCCTGTTTCCGCACATCAAACGCACTGTCGGGTGCTGAAAACACCAGAAAACGTGTTTTTCGCATTCAATAGCACGAAAACAGCGATTTCGGTGATTCTGCACACTTGTAACAGCAGAATCATGAAGATTATCACAGAAAATGCATACCTCAGCTGGAAACAACAACGATACCGAAGATGTCCCGGTTTCCGCACATCACACGCACTGTGGAGTGCTGAAAACATCAGAAAACGTGTTTTTCGCATTCAATAGCACGAAAACAGGGTTTTCGGTGATTCTGCACGCTTGTAACAGCAGAATCATGAAGATTATCACTGAAAATGCATATCTCAGCTGGAAACCCCACGAAAACGAAGATATCCCTGTTTCCGCACATCAAACGCACTGTGGAGTGCTGAAAACACCAGAAAACGTGTTTTTCGCATTCAATAGCACGAAAACAGGGTTTTCGGTGATTCTGCACGCTTGTAACAGCAGAATCATGAAGATTATCACTGAAAATGCATATCTCAGCTGGATACAACAACGATACCGAAGATGTCCCTGTTTCCGCACGTCAAACGCACTGTGGAGTGCTGAAAACACCAGAAAACGTGTTTTTCGCATTCAATAGCACGAAAACAGCGATTTCGGTGATTCTGCACACTTGTAACAGCAGAATCATGAAGATTGTCACTGAAAATGCATAGCTCAGCTGGAAACAACAACGATACCGAAGATATCGCAGTTTCCGCATATCAAACGTAGAGTGGAGTGCTGAAATCACCAGAAAACGTGTTTTTCGCATTCAGTAGCACGAAAACTGAGTTTTCGGTGATTCTGCACGCTTGTAACAGCAGAATCATTAAGATTATCACTGAAAATGCATATCTCAGCTGGAAACCCCACAAAAACGAACATATCCCTGTTTCCGCACATCAAACGCACTGTAGAGTGCTGAATACACCAGAAAAAGTGTTTTTCGCATTCAATTGCACGAAAACAGCGTTTTCGGTGATTCTGCACTCTTGTAACCGCAGAATCACGAAGATTATCACTGAAAATGCATATCTCAGCTGGAAACAACAACGATACTGAAGATATCCCTATTTCCGCACATCAAACGCACTGTGGAGTGCTGAATACACCAGAAAACGTGTTTTTCGCATTCAATTGCACGAAAACAGCGTTTTCGGTGATTCTGCACTCTTGTAACCGCAGAATCATGATGATTATCACTGAAAATGCATATCTCAGCTGGAAACAACAACGATACCGAAGATATCGCAGTTTCCGCATATCAAACGCACTGTGGAGTGCTGAAAACACCAGAAAACGTGTTTTTCGCATTCAATAGCACGAAAACAGCGATTTCGGTGATTCTGCACACTTGTATCAGCAGAATCATGAAGATTGTCACTGAAAATGCATAGCTCAGCTGGAAACAACAACGATACCGAAGATATCGCAGTTTCCGCATATCAAACGTAGAGTGGAGTGCTGAAATCACCAGAAAACGTGTTTTTCGCATTCAGTAGCACGAAAACTGTGTTTTCGGTGATTCTGCACGCTTGTAACAGCAGAATCATGAAGATTATCACTGAAAATGCATATCTCAGCTGGAAACAACAACGATACCGAAGATGTCCCTGTTTCCGCACATCAAACGCACTGTGGAGTGCTGAAAACACCAGAAAACGTGTTTTTCGCATTCAATAGCACGAAAACAGCGATTTCGGTGATTCTGCACACTTGTAACAGCAGAATCATGAAGATTGTCACTGAAAATGCATAGCTCAGCTGGAAACAACAACGATACCGAAGATATCGCAGTTTCCGCATATCAAACGTAGAGTGGAGTGCTGAAATCACCAGAAAACGTGTTTTTCGCATTCAGTAGCACGAAAACTGAGTTTTCGGTGATTCTGCACGCTTGTAACAGCAGAATCATTAAGATTATCACTGAAAATGCATATCTCAGCTGGAAACCCCACAAAAACGAACATATCCCTGTTTCCGCACATCAAACGCACTGTGGAGTGCTGAATACACCAGAAAAAGTGTTTTTCGCATTCAATTGCACGAAAACAGTGTTTTCGGTGATTTTGAACGCTTGGAACCGCAGAATCACGAAGATTATCACTGAAAATGCATATCTCAGCTGGAAACAACAACGATACCAAAGATGTCCCTGTTTCCGCACATCAAACGCACTGTGGAGTGCTGAAAACACCAGAAAACGTGTTTTTCGCATTCAATAGCACGAAAACAGCGATTTCGGTGATTCTGCACACTTGTAACAGCAGAATCATGAAGATTGTCACTGAAAATGCATAGCTCAGCTGGAAACAACAACGATACCGAAGATATCGCAGTTTCCGCATATCAAACGTAGAGTGGAGTGCTGAAAACACCAGAAAACGTGTTTTTCGCATTCAGTAGCACGAAAACTGCGTTTTCGGTGATTCTGCACGCTTGTAACAGCAGAATCATTAAGATTATCACTGAAAATGCATATCTCAGCTGGAAACCCCACAAAAACGAACATATCCCTGTTTCCGCACATCAAACGCACTGTGGAGTGCTGAATACACCAGAAAAAGTGTTTTTCGCATTCAATTGCACGAAAACAGCGTTTTCGGTGATTTTGAACACTTGGAACCGCAGAATCACGAAGATTATCACTGAAAATGCATATCTCAGCTGGAAACAACAACGATACTGAAGATATCCCTATTTCCGCACATCAAACGCACTGTGGAGTGCTGAATACACCAGAAAACGTGTTTTTCGCATTCAATTGCACGAAAACAGCGTTTTCGGTGATTCTGCAGTCTTGTAACCGCAGAATCATGATGATTATCACTGAAAATGCATATCTCAGCTGGAAACAACAACGATACCGAAGATATCGCAGTTTCCGCATATCAAACGCAGAGTGGAGTGCTGAAAACACCAGAAAACGTGTTTTTCGCATTCAATAGCACGAAAACAGCGATTTCGGGGATTCTGCACGCTTGTAACAGCAGAATCATGAAGATTATCACTGAAAATGCATCTCTCAGCTGGAAACCCCACGAAAACGAAGATATCCCTGTTTCCGCACATCAAACGCACTGTCGGGTGCTGAAAACACCAGAAAACGTGTTTTTCGCATTCAATAGCACGAAAACAGCGATTTCGGTGATTCTGCACACTTGTAACAGCAGAATCATGAAGATTATCACTGAAAATGTATATCTCAGCTGGAAACCCAACGATACCAAAAATATTGCAGTTTCCGCATGTCAAACGCTCTGTGGAGTTGTGACAACACCAGAAAACGTGTTTTTCGCATTCAACAGCACGAAAACAGCGATTTCGGTGATTCTGCACACTTGTAACAGCAGAATCATGAAGATTATCACTGAAAATGCATATCTCAGCTGGAAACCCAACGATACCGAAGATATCGCAGTTTCCGCATGTCAAACGCTCTGTGGAATGCTGACAACACCAGAAAACGTGTTTTTCGCATTCAATAGCACGAAAACAGCGATTTCGGTGATTCTGCACGCTTGTAACAGCAGAATCACGAAGATTATCACTGAACATGCATCTCTCAGCTGGAAACCCCACGAAAACGAAGATATCCCTGTTTCCGCACATCAAACGCACTGTCGGGTGCTGAAAACACCAGAAAACGTGTTTTTCGCATTCAATAGCACGAAAACAGCGATTTCGGTGATTCTGCACACTTGTAACAGCAGAATCATGAAGATTATCACTGAAAATGTATATCTCAGCTGGAAACCCAACGATACCAAAAATATTGCAGTTTCCGCATGTCAAACGCTCTGTGGAGTTGTGACAACACCAGAAAACGTGTTTTTCGCATTCAACAGCACGAAAACAGCGATTTCGGTGATTCTGCACACTTGTAACAGCAGAATCATGAAGATTATCACTGAAAATGCATATCTCAGCTGGAAACCCAACGATACCGAAGATATCGCAGTTTCCGCATGTCAAACGCTCTGTGGAGTGCTGACAACACCAGAAAACGTGTTTTTCGCATTCAATTGCACGAAAACAGCGTTTTCGGTGATTCTGCACTCTTGTAACCGCAGAATCATGATGATTATCACTGAAAATGCATATCTCAGCTGGAAACAACAACGATACCGAAGATATCGCAGTTTCCGCATGTCAAACGCTCTGTGGAGTGCTGACAACACCAGAAAACGTGTTTTTCGCATTCAATAGCACGAAAACAGCGTTTTCGGTGATTCTGCACGCTTGTAACAGCAGAATCACGAAGATTATCACTGAAAATGCATCTCTCAGCTGGAAACCCCACGAAAACGAAGATATCCCTGTTTCCGCACATCAAACGCACTGTCGGGTGCTGAAAACACCAGAAAACGTGTTTTTCGCATTCAATAGCACGAAAACAGCGATTTCGGTGATTCTGCACACTTGTAACAGCAGAATCATGAAGATTATCACTGAAAATGTATATCTCAGCTGGAAACCCAACGATACCAAAAATATTGCAGTTTCCGCATGTCAAACGCTCTGTGGAGTTGTGACAACACCAGAAAACGTGTTTTTCGCATTCAACAGCACGAAAACAGCGATTTCGGTGATTCTGCACACTTGTAACAGCAGAATCATGAAGATAGTCACTGAAAATGCATAGCTCAGCTGGAAACAACAACGATACCGAAGATATCGCAGTTTCCGCATATCAAACGTAGAGTGGACTGCTGAAAACACCAGAAAACGTGGTTTTCGCATTCAGTAGCACGAAAACTGCGTTTTCGGTGATTCTGCACGCTTGTAACAGCAGAATCATTAAGATTATCACTGAAAATGCATATCTCAGCTGGAAACCCCACAAAAACGAACATATCCCTGTTTCCGCACATCAAACGCACTGTGGAGTGCTGAATACACCAGAAAAAGTGTTTTTCGCATTCAATTGCACGAAAACAGCGTTTTCGGTGATTTTGAACGCTTGGAACCGCAGAATCACGAAGATTATCACTGAAAATGCATATCTCAGCTGGAAACAACAACGATACCGAAGATGTCCCTGTTTCCGCACATCAAACGCACTGTGGAGTGCTGAAAACACCAGAAAACGTGTTTTTCGCATTCAATAGCACGAAAACAGCGATTTCGGTGATTCTGCACACTTGTAACAGCAGAATCATGAAGATTGTCACTGAAAATGCATAGCTCAGCTGGAAACAACAACGATACCGAAGATATCGCAGTTTCCGCATATCAAACGTAGAGTGGAGTGCTGAAAACACCAGAAAACGTGTTTTTCGCATTCAGTAGCACCAAAACTGCGTTTTCGGTGATTCTGCACGCTTGTAACAGCAGAATCATTAAGATTATCACTGAAAATGCATATCTCAGCTGGAAACCCCACAAAAACGAACATATCCCTGTTTCCGCACATCAAACGCACTGTGGAGTGCTGAATACACCAGAAATAGTGTTTTTCGCATTCAATTGCACGAAAACAGCGTTTTCGGTGATTTTGAACACTTGGAACCGCAGAATCACGAAGATTATCACTGAAAATGCATATCTCAGCTGGAAACAACAACGATACTGAAGATATCCCTATTTCCGCACATCAAACGCACTGTGGAGTGCTGAATACACCAGAAAACGTGTTTTTCGCATTCAATTGCACGAAAACAGCGTTTTCGGTGATTCTGCACTCTTGTAACCGCAGAATCATGATGATTATCACTGAAAATGCATATCTCAGCTGGAAACCCAACGATACCGAAGATATCGCAGTTTCCGCATGTCAAACGCAGAGTGGAGTGCTGAAAACACCAGAAAACGTGTTTTTCGCATTCAATAGCACGAAAACAGCGTTTTCGGGGATTCTGCACGCTTGTAACAGCAGAATCATGAAGATTATCACTGAAAATGCATCTCTCAGCTGGAAACCCCACGAAAACGAAGATATCCCTGTTTCCGCACATCAAACGCACTGTCGGGTGCTGAAAACACCAGAAAACGTGTTTTTCGCATTCAATAGCACGAAAACAGCGATTTCGGTGATTCTGCACACTTGTAACAGCAGAATCATGAAGATTATCACTGAAAATGTATATCTCAGCTGCAAACCCAACGATACCAAAAATATTGCAGTTTCCGCATGTCAAACGCTCTGTGGAGTTGTGACAACACCAGAAAACGTGTTTTTCGCATTCAACAGCACGAAAACAGCGATTTCGGTGATTCTGCACACTTGTAACAGCAGAATCATGAAGATTATCACTGAAAATGCATATCTCAGCTGGAAACCCAACGATACCGAAGATATCGCAGTTTCCGCATGTCAAACGCTCTGTGGAGTGCTGAAAACACCAGAAAACGTGTTTTTCGCATTCAGTAGCACGAAAACTGGGTTTTCGGTGATTCTGCACGCTTGGAACCGCAGAATCACGAAGATTATCACTGAAAATGCATATCTCAGCTGGAAACAACAACGATACTGAAGATATCCCTATTTCCGCACATCAAACGCACTGTGGAGTGCTGAATACACCAGAAAACGTGTTTTTCGCATTCAATTGCACGAAAACAGTGTTTTCGGTGATTCTGCACTCTTGTAACCGCAGAATCATGATGATTATCACTGAAAATGCATATCTCAGCTGGAAACAACAACGATACCGAAGATATCGCAGTTTCCGCATATCAAACGCAGAGTGGAGTGCTGAAAACACCAGAAAACGTGTTTTTCGCATTCAATAGCACGAAAACAGCGTTTTCGGGGATTCTGCACGCTTGTAACAGCAGAATCATGAAGATTATCACTGAAAATGCATCTCTCAGCTGGAAACCCCACGAAAACGAAGATATCCCTGTTTCCGCACATCAAACGCACTGTCGGGTGCTGAAAACACCAGAAAACGTGTTTTTCGCATTCAATAGCACGAAAACAGCGATTTCGGTGATTCTGCACACTTGTAACAGCAGAATCATGAAGATTATCACTGAAAATGTATATCTCAGCTGGAAACCCAACGATACCAAAAATATTGCAGTTTCCGCATGTCAAACGCTCTGTGGAGTTGTGACAACACCAGAAAACGTGTTTTTCGCATTCAACAGCACGAAAACAGCGATTTCGGTGATTCTGCACACTTGTAACAGCAGAATCATGAAGATTATCACTGAAAATGCATATCTCAGCTGGAAACCCAACGATACCGAAGATATCGCAGTTTCCGCATGTCAAACGCTCTGTGGAGTGCTGACAACACCAGAAAACGTGTTTTTCGCATTCAATAGCACGAAAACAGCGTTTTCGGTGATTCTGCACGCTTGTAACAGCAGAATCACGAAGATTATCACTGAAAATGCATCTCTCAGCTGGAAACCCCACGAAAACGAAGATATCCCTGTTTCCGCACATCAAACGCACTGTCGGGTGCTGAAAACACCAGAAAACGTGTTTTTCGCATTCAATAGCACGAAAACAGCGATTTCGGTGATTCTGCACACTTGTAACAGCAGAATCATGAAGATTATCACTGAAAATGCATATCTCAGCTGGAAACAACAACAATACCGAAGATATCGCAGTTTCCGCATATCAAACGCAGAGTGGAGTGCTGAAAACAACAGAAAACGTGTTTTTCGCATTCAATAGCACGAAAACAGTGTTTTCGGTGATTCTGCACGCTTGTAACAGCAGAATCATGAAGATTATCACTGAAAATGCATATCTCAGCTGTAAACCCCACGAAAACGAAGATATCCCTGTTTCCGCACATCAAACGCACTGTCGGGTGCAGAAAACACCAGAAAACGTGTTTTTCGCATTCAATATCACGAAAACAGCGATTTCGGTGATTCTGCACACTTGTAACAGCAGAATCATGAAGATTATCGCTGAAAATGCATATCTCAGCTGGAAACCCAACGATACCGAAGATATTGCAGTTTCCGCATGTCAAACGCTCTGTGGAGTGCTGACAACACCAGAAAACGTGTTTTTCGCATTCAATAGAACGAAATCAGCGATTTCGGTGATTCTGCACACTTGTGACAGCAGAATCAGGAAGATTATCAGTGAAAATGCATATCTCAGCTGGAAACCCAACGATACCGAAGATATCGCTGTTTCCGCATGTCATACGCACTGTGGAGTGCTGAAAACACCAGAAAACGTGTTTTGCGCATTCAATAGCACGAAAACAGCGATTGCGGTGATTCTGCACACTTGCAACAGCAGAATCATGAAGATTATCACTGTAAATGCATATCTCAACAGGAAACCCCACGCAAACGAAGATATCGCAGTTTCCGCATATCAAACGCACTGTGGAGTTCTGAAAACACCAGAAAACGTGTTTTTCGCATTCAATAGCACGAAAACAGCGATTTCGGTGGTTCTGCACACTTGTAATAGCAGAATCATGAAGATTATCACTGAAAATGCGTATATCAGCTGGAAACCCCACGCAAACGAAGATATCGCAGTTTCCGCACATCAAACGCACTGTCGGGTGCTGAAAACACCAGAAAACGTGTTTTTCGCATTCAATAGCACGAAAACAGCGATTTCGGTGGTTCTGCACACTTGTAACAGCAGAATCATTAAGATTATCACGGAAAATGCATATCTCAGCTGGAAACAACAACGATACCGAAGATATCCCAGTTTCCGCACATCAAACGCACTGTGGAGTGCTGAAAACACCAGAAAACGTGTTTTTCGCATTCAATAGCACGAAAACAGCGATTTCGGTGATTCTGCACACTTGTAACAGCAGAATCATGAAGATTATCACTGAAAATGCATATCTCGACTGGAAACCCCATGCAAACGAAGATATCGCAGTTTCCGCAAATCAAACGCACTGTGGAGTGCTGAAAACACCAGAAAACGTGTTTTTCGCATTCAATAGCACGAAAGCAGCGATTGCGGTGATTCTGCACCCTTGTAACAGCAGAATCATGAAGATTATCACTGAAAATGCATATCTCAACTGGAAACCCCGCGCAAACGAAGATATCGCGGTTTCCGCATATCAAACGCACTGTGGAGTGCTGAAAACAGCAGAAAACGTGTTTTTCGCAATCAATAACACGAAAACAGCGATTTCGGTGGTTCTGCGCACTTGTAACAGCAGAATCATGAAGATTATCACTGAAAATGCATATCTCGAATGGAAACCCCACGCAAACGAAGATATCGCGGTTTCCGCATATCAAACGCACTGCGGAGTGCTGAAAACAGCAGAAAACGTGTTTTTCGCAATCAATAACACGAAAACAGCGATTTCGGTGATTCTGCACACTTGTAACAGCAGAATCATGAAGATTATCGCTGAAAATGCATATCTCGACTGGAAACCCCACGCAAACGAAGATATCGCAGTTTCCGCATGTCATACGCACTGTGGAGTGCTGAAAACACCAGAAAACGTGTTTTTCGCATTCAATAGCACGAAAACAGCGATTGCGGTGATTCTGCACACTTGTAACAGCAGAATCATGAAGATTATCACTGAAAATGCATATCTCAACTGGAAACCCCACGCAAACGAAGATATCGCGGTTTCCGCATATCAAACGCACTGCGGAGTGCTGAAAACAGCAGAAAACGTGTTTTTCGCAATCAATAACACGAAAACAGCGATTTCGGTGATTCTGCACACTTGTAACAGCAGAATCATGAAGATTATCGCTGAAAATGCATATCTCGACTGGAAACCCCACGCAAACGAAGATATCGCAGTTTCCGCATGTCGTAGGCACTGTAGAGTGCTGAAAACACCAGAAAACGTGTTTTTCGCATTCAATAGCACGAAAACAGCGATTTCGGTGTTTCTGCACTCTTGCAACAGCAGAATCATGAAGATTATCACTGAAAATGCATATCTCAACTGGAAACCCCACGCAAACGAAGATATCGCAGTTTCCGCATATCAAACGCACTGTGGAGTGCTGACAACACCAGAAAACGTGTTTTTCGCATTCAATAGCATGAAACACGCGATTTCGGTGATTCTGCACACTTGTAACAGCAGAATCATGAAGATTATCACTGAAAATGCATATCTCAGCTGGAAACCCAACGATGCCGAAGATATCGCAGTTCCCGCACGTCAAACGCTCTGTGGAGTGCTGAAAACACCAGAAAACGTGTTTTTCGCATTCAATAGCACGAAAACAGCGATTGCGGTGATTCTGCACACTTGTAACAGCAGAATCATGAAGATTATCACTGAAAATGCATATCTCAACTGGAAACCCCACGCAAACGAAGATATCGCGGTTTCCGCATATCAAACGCACTGTGGAGTGCTGAAAACACCAGAAAACGTGTTTTTCGCATTCAATATCACGAAAACAGCGATTTCGGTGATTCTGCACACTTGTAACAGCAGAATCATGAAGATTATCGCTGAAAATGCATATCTCAGCTGGAAACCCAACGATACCGAAGATATTGCAGTTTCCGCATGTCAAACGCTCTGTGGAGTTGTGACAACACCAGAAAACGTGTTTTTCGCATTCAATAGCACGAAAACAGAGTTTTCGGTGATTCTGCACACTTGTAACAGCAGAATCATGAAGATTATCACTGAAAATGCATATCTCAGCTGTAAACCCCACGAAAACGAAGATATCCCTGTTTCCGCACATCAAACGCACTGTCGGGTGCAGAAAACACCAGAAAACGTGTTTTTCGCATTCAATAACACGAAAACAGCGATTTCGGTGATTCTGCACACTTGTAACAGCAGAATCATGAAGATTATCGCTGAAAATGCATATCTCAGCTGGAAACCCAACGATACCGAAGATACTGCAGTTTCCACATGTCAAACGCTCTATGGAGTGCTGACAACACCAGAAAACGTGTTTTTCGCATTCAATAGCACGAAATCAGCGATTTCGGTGATTCTGCACACTTGTGACAGCAGAATCAGGAAGATTATCAGTGACAATGCATATCTCAGCTGGAAACCCAACGATACCGAAGATATCGCTGTTTCCGCATGTCATACGCACTGTGGAGTGCTGAAAACACCAGAAAACGTGTTTTTCGCATTCAATAGCACGAAAACAGCGATTGCGGTGATTCTGCACACTTGCAACAGCAGAATCATGAAGATTATCACTGTAAATGCATATCTCAACAGGAAACCCCACGCAAACGAAGATATCGCAGTTTCCGCATATCAAACGCACTGTGGAGTTCTGAAAACACCAGAAAACGTGTTTTTCGCATTCAATAGCACGAAAACAGCGATTTCGGTGGTTCTGCACACTTGTAATAGCAGAATCATGAAGATTATCACTGAAAATGCGTATCTCAGCTGGAAACCCCACGCAAACGAAGATATCGCAGTTTCCGCACATCAAACGCACTGTCGGGTGCTGAAAACACCAGAAAACGTGTTTTTCGCATTCAATAGCACGAAAACAGCGATTTCGGTGGTTCTGCACACTTGTAACAGCAGAATCATTAAGATTATCACGGAAAATGCATATCTCAGCTGGAAACAACAACGATACCGAAGATATCCCAATTTCCGCACATCAAACGCACTGTGGAGTGCTGAAAACACCAGAAAACGTGTTTTTCGCATTCAATAGCACGAAAACAGCGATTTCGGTGATTCTGCACACTTGTAACAGCAGAATCATGAAGATTATCACTGAAAATGCATATCTCGACTGGAAACCCCATGCAAACGAAGATATCGCAGTTTCCGCAAATCAAACGCACTGTGGAGTGCTGAAAACACCAGAAAACGTGTTTTTCGCATTCAATAGCACGAAAGCAGCGATTGCGGTGATTCTGCACCCTTGTAACAGCAGAATCATGAAGATTATCACTGAAAATGCATATCTCAACTGGAAACCCCGCGCAAACGAAGATATCGCGGTTTCCGCATATCAAACGCACTGTGGAGTGCTGAAAACAGCAGAAAACGTGTTTTTCGCAATCAATAACACGAAAACAGCGATTTCGGTGGTTCTGCGCACTTGTAACAGCAGAATCATGAAGATTATCACTGAAAATGCATATCTCGAATGGAAACCCCACGCAAACGAAGATATCGCAGTTTCCGCATATCAAACGCACTGTGGAGTGCTGACAACACCAGAAAACGTGTTTTTCGCATTCAATAGCACGAAAACAGCGATTGCGGTGATTCTGCACACTTGTAACAGCAGAATCATGAAGATTATCACTGAAAATGCATATCTCAACTGGAAACCCCACGCAAACGAAGATATCGCGGTTTCCGCATATCAAACGCACTGTGGAGTGCTGAAAACACCAGAAAACGTGTTATTCGCATTCAATAGCACGAAAACAGCGATTTCGGTGATTCTGCACACTTGTAACAGCAGAATCATGAAGATTATCACTGAAAATGCATATCTCAGCTGGAAACACAACGATACCGAAGATATCGCAGTTTCCGCATGTCATACGCACTGTGGAGTGCTGAAAACACCAGAAAACGTGTTTTTCGCATTCAATAGCACGAAAACAGCGATTGCGGTGATTCTGCACACTTGTAACAGCAGAATCATGAAGATTATCACTGAAAATGCATATCTCAACTGGAAACCCCACGCAAACGAAGATATCGCGGTTTCCGCATATCAAACGCACTGCGGAGTGCTGAAAACAGCAGAAAACGTGTTTTTCGCAATCAATAACACGAAAACAGCGATTTCGGTGATTCTGCACACTTGTAACAGCAGAATCATGAAGATTATCGCTGAAAATGCATATCTCGACTGGAAACCCCACGCAAACGAAGATATCGCAGTTTCCGCATGTCGTAGGCACTGTAGAGTGCTGAAAACACCAGAAAACGTGTTTTTCGCATTCAATAGCACGAAAACAGCGATTTCGGTGATTCTGCACTCTTGCAACAGCAGAATCATGAAGATTATCACTGAAAATGCATATCTCAACTGGAAACCCCACGCAAACGAAGATATCGCAGTTTCCGCATATCAAACGCACTGTGGAGTGCTGACAACACCAGAAAACGTGTTTTTCGCATTCAATAGCATGAAACACGCGATTTCGGTGATTCTGCACACTTGTAACAGCAGAATCATGAAGATTATCACTGAAAATGCATATCTCAGCTGGAAACCCAACGATGCCGAAGATATCGCAGTTCCCGCACGTCAAACGCTCTGTGGAGTGCTGAAAACACCAGAAAACGTGTTTTTCGCATTCAATAGCACGAAAACAGCGATTGCGGTGATTCTGCACACTTGTAACAGCAGAATATTGAAGATTATCTCTGAAAATGCATATCTCAACTGGAAACCCCACGCAAACGAAGATATCGCAGTTTCCGCATATCAAACGCACTGTGGTGTGCTGAAAACACCAGAAAACCTGTTTTTCGCATTCAAGAGCACGAAAACAGCGATTTCGGTGATTCTGCACACTTGTAACAGCAGAATCATGAAGATTATCCGTGAAAATGCACATCACAGCTGGAAACCCAACGATACCGAAGATATCGCTGTTTCCGCATGTCATAGACTCTGTGGAGTGCTGAAAACACCAGAAAACGTGTTTTTCGCATTCAATAGCACGAAAACAGCGATTTCGGTGATTCTGCACACATGCAACAGCAGAATCATGAAGATTATCACTGAAAATGCATATCTCAGCTGGAAACCCCACGCAAACGAAGATATCGCAGTTTCCGCATATCAAACGCACTGTGGAGTGCTGACAACACCAGAAAACGTGTTTTTCGCATTCAATAGCACGAAAACAGCGATCTCGGTGATTCTGCACACTTGTAACAGCAGAGTCATGAAGATTATCAGTGAAAATGCATATCTCAGCTGGAAACCCAACGATACCGAAGATATCGCTGTTTCCGCATGTCATAGGCACTGTGGAGTGCTGAAAACACCAGAAAACGTGTTTTTCGCATTCAATAGCACGAAAACAGCGATTTCGGTGATTCTGCACACTTGCAACAGCAGAATCATGAAGATTATCACTGAAAATGCATATCTCAACTGGAAACCCCCCGCAAACGAAGATATCGCAGTTTCCGCATATCAAACGCACTGTGGAGTGCTGAAAACACCAGAAAACGTGTTTTTCGCATTCAATAGCACGAAAACAGCGATTTCGGTGATTCTGCACACTTGTAACAGCAGAATCATGAAGATTATCACTGAAGATGCATATCTCAGCTGGAAACCCAACGATGCCGAGGATATCGCAGTTTCCGCATGTCAAACGCTCTGTGGAGTGCTGAAAACACCAGAAAACGTGTTTTTCGCATTCAGTAGCCCGAAAACAGCGATTTCGGTGATTCTGCACACTTGTAACAGCAGAATCATGAAGATTATCACTGAAAATGCATATCTCAGCTGGAAACAACAACGATACCGAAGATATCCCTGTTTCCGCACATCAAACGCACTGTGTAGTGCTGAAAACACCAGAAAACGTGTTTTACGCATTCAATAGCACGAAAACAGCGTTTTCGGTGATTCTGCACACTTGTAACAGCAGAATCATGAAGATTATCACTGAAAATGCATATCTCAACTGGAAACCCCACGCAAACGAAGATATCGCAGTTTCCGCATATTAAACGCACTGTGGAGTGCTGAAAACACCAGAAAACGTGTTTTACGCATTCAATAGCACGAAAACAGCGATTTCGGTGATTCTGCACGCTTGTAACAGCAGAATCATGAAGATTATCACTGAAAATGCATATCTCAGCTGGAAACCCAACGATAGCGAAGATATCGCAGTTTCCGCATATCAAACGCAGAGTGGAGTGCTGAAAACACCAGAAAACGTGTTTGTCGCAATTCAATAGTACGAAAACAGCGTTTTCGGTGATTCTGCACGCTTGTAACAGCAGAATCATGAAGATTATCACTGTAAATGCATATCTCAACAGGAAACCCCACGCAAACGAAGATATCCCTGTTTCCGCACATCAAACGCACTGTGGAGTGCTGAAAACACCAGAAAACGTGTTTTTCGCATTCAATAGCACGAAAACAGCGATTTCGGTGATTCTGCACACTTGTAACAGCAGCATCATGAAGATTATCGCTGAAAATGCATATCTCAGCTGGAAACCCAACGATACCGAAGATACTGCAGTTTCCACATGTCAAACGCTCTATGGAGTGCTGACAACACCAGAAAACGTGTTTTTCGCATTCAATAGCACGAAATCAGCGTTTTCGGTGATTCTGCACACTTGTGACAGCAGAATCATGAAGATTATCAGTGAAAATGCATATCTCAGCTGGAAACCCAACGATACCGAAGATATCGCTGTTTCCGCATGTCATACGCACTGTGGAGTGCTGAAAACACCAGAAAACGTGTTTTTCGCATTCAATAGCACGAAAACAGCGATTGCGGTGATTCTGCACACTTGCAACAGCAGAATCATGAAGATTATCACTGTAAATGCATATCTCAACAGGAAACCCCACGCAAACGAAGATATCGCAGTTTCCGCATATCAAACGCACTGTGGAGTGCTGACAACACGAGAAAACGTGTTTTTTGCATTCAATAGAACGAAAACAGCGATTTCGGTGATTCTGCACACTTGTAACAGCAGAGTCATGAAGATTATCAGTGAAAATGCATATCTCCGCTGGAAACCCAACGATACCGAAGATATCGCAGTTTCCGCATATCAAACGCAGAGTGGAGTGCTGAAAACAACAGAAAACGTGTTTTTCGCATTCAATAGCACGAAAACAGTGTTTTCGGTGATTCTGCAGGCTTGTAACAGCAGAATCATGAAGATTATCACTGAAAATGCATATCTCAGCTGGAAACCCCACGAAAACGAAGATATCCCTGTTTCCGCACATCAAATGCACTGTCGTGTGCTGAAAACACCAGAAAAAGTGTTTTTCGCATTCAGTAGCCCGAAAACAGCGATTTCGGTGATTCTGCACACTTGTAACAGCAGAATCATGAAGATTATCGCTGAAAATGCATATCTCAGCTGGAAACCCAACGATACCGAAGATATTGCAGTTTCCGCATGTCAAACGCTCTGTGGAGTTGTGACAACACCAGAAAACGTGTTTTTCGCATTCAATAGCACGAAAACAGCGTTTTCGGTGATTCTGCACACTTGTAACAGCAGAATCATGAAGATTATCACTGAAAATGCATATGTCAGCTGTAAACCCCACGAAAACGAAGATATCCCTGTTTCCGCACATCAAACGCACTGTCGGGTGCAGAAAACACCAGAAAACGTGTTTTTCGCATTCAATATCACGAAAACAGCGATTTCGGTGATTCTGCACACTTGTAACAGCAGAATCATGAAGATTATCGCTGAAAATGCATATCTCAGCTGGAGACCCAACGATACCGAAGATACTGCAGTTTCCACATGTCAAACGCTCTATGGAGTGCTGACAACACCAGAAAACGTGTTTTTCGCATTCAATAGCACGAAAACAGCGATTGCGGTGATTCTGCACACTTGTAACAGCAGAATCATGAAGATTATCACTGAAAATGCATATCTCAACTGGAAACCACACGCAAACGAAGATATCGCAGTTTCCGCATGTCAAACGCTCTGTGGAGTTGTGACAACACCAGAAAACGTGTTTTTCGCATTCAATAGCACGAAAACAGCGATTGCGGTAATTCTGCACACTTGTAACAGCAGAATCATGAAGATTATCACTGAAAATGCATATCTCAACTGGAAACCCCACGCAAACGAAGATATCGCGGTTTCCGCATATCAAACGCACTGTGGAGTGCTGAAAACAGCAGAAAACGTGTTTTTCGCAATCAATAACACGAAAACAGCGATTTCGGTGATTCTGCACACTTGTAACAGCAGAATCATGAAGATTATCACTGAAAATGCATATCTCGAATGGTAACCCCACGCAAACGAAGATATCGCAGTTTCCGCATATCAAACGCACTGTGGAGTGCTGACAACACCAGAAAACGTGTTTTTCGCATTCAAAAGCACGAAAACAGCGATTTCGGTGATTCTGCACACTTGTAACAGCAGAATCATGAAGATTATCACTGAAAATGCATATCTCAGCTGGAAACCCAACGATGCCGAAGATATCGCAGTTTCGGCATGTCAAACGCTCTGTGGAGTGCTGAAAACACCAGAAAACGTGTTTTTCGCATTCAATAGCACGAAAACAGCGTTTTCGGTGATTCTGCACACTTGTAACAGCAGAATCATGAAGATTATCACTGAAAATGCATATCTCAACTGGAAACCCCACGCAAACGAAGATATCGCAGTTTCCGCATATTAAACGCACTGTGGAGTGCTGAAAACACCAGAAAACGTGTTTTACGCATTCAATAGCACGAAAACAGCGATTTCGGTGATTCTGCACGCTTGTAACAGCAGAATCATGAAGATTATCACTGAAAATGCATATCTCAGCTGGAAACCCAACGATAGCGAAGATATCGCAGTTTCTGCATATCAAACGCAGAGTGGAGTGCTGAAAACACCAGAAAACGTGTTTGTCGCAATTCAATAGCACGAAAACAGCGTTTTCGGTGATTCTGCACGCTTGTAACAGCAGAATCATGAAGATTATCACTGTAAATGCATATCTCAACAGGAAACCCCACGCAAACGAAGATATCCCTGTTTCCGCACATCAAACGCACTGTGGAGTGCTGAAAACACCAGAAAACGTGTTTTTCGCATTCAATAGCACGAAAACAGCGATTTCGGTGATTCTGCACACTTGTAACAGCAGCATCATGAAGATTATCGCTGAAAATGCATATCTCAGCTGGAAACCCAACGATACCGAAGATACTGCAGTTTCCACATGTCAAACGCTCTATGGAGTGCTGACAACACCAGAAAACGTGTTTTTCGCATTCAATAGCACGAAATCAGCGTTTTCGGTGATTCTGCACACTTGTGACAGCAGAATCATGAAGATTATCAGTGAAAATGCATATCTCAGCTGGAAACCCAACGATACCGAAGATATCGCTGTTTCCGCATGTCATACGCACTGTGGAGTGCTGAAAACACCAGAAAACGTGTTTTTCGCATTCAATAGCACGAAAACAGCGATTGCGGTGATTCTGCACACTTGCAACAGCAGAATCATGAAGATTATCACTGTAAATGCATATCTCAACAGGAAACCCCACGCAAACGAAGATATCGCAGTTTCCGCATATCAAACGCTCTGTGGAGTGCTGACAACACCAGAAAACGTGTTTTTTGCATTCAATAGAACGAAAACAGCGATTTCGGTGATTCTGCAGGCTTGTAACAGCAGAATCATGAAGATTATCACTGAAAATGCATATCTCAGCTGGAAACCCCACGAAAAGAAGATATCCCGGTTTCCGCACATCAAATGCACTGTCGTGTGCTGAAAACACCAGAAAACGTGTTTTTCGCATTCAGTAGCCCGAAAACAGCGATTTCGGTGATTCTGCACACTTGTAACAGCAGAATCATGAAGATTATCACTGAAAATGCATATCTCAGCTGGAAACAACAACAATACCGAAGATATCGCAGTTTCCGCATATCAAACGCAGAGTGGAGTGCTGAAAACAACAGAAAACGTGTTTTTCGCATTCAATAGCACGAAAAAAGTGTTTTCGGTGATTCTGCACGCTTGTAACAGCAGAATCATGAAGATTATCACTGAAAATGCATATCTCAGCTGGAAAACACACGATACCGAAGATATTGCAGTTTCCGCATGTCAAACGCTCTGTGGAGTTGTGACAACACCAGAAAACGTGTTTTTCGCATTCAATAGCACGAAAACAGAGTTTTCGGTGATTCTGCACACTTGTAACAGCAGAATCATGAAGATTATCACTGAAAATGCATATCTCAGCTGTAAACCCCACGAAAACGAAGATATCCCTGTTTCCGCACATCAAACGCACTGTCGGGTGCAGAAAACACCAGAAAACGTGTTTTTCGCATTGAATATCACGAAAACAGCGATTTCGGTGATTCTGCACACTTGTAACAGCAGAATCATGAAGATTATCGCTGAAAATGCATATCTCAGCTGGAAACCCAACGATACCGAAGATACTGCAGTTTCCACATGTCAAACGCTCTATGGAGTGCTGACAACACCAGAAAACGTGTTTTTCGCATTCAATAGCACGAAATCAGCGATTTCGGTGATTCTGCACACTTGTGACAGCAGAATCAGGAAGATTATCAGTGAAAATGCATATCTCAGCTGGAAACCCAACGATACCGAAGATATCGCTGTTTCCGCATGTCATACGCACTGTGGAGTGCTGAAAACACCAGAAAACGTGTTTTTCGCATTCAATAGCCCGAAAACAGCGATTGCGGTGATTCTGCACACTTGTAACTGCAGAATCATGAAGATTATCACTGAAAATGCATATCTCAGCTGGAAACCCAACGATAGCGAAGATATCGCAGTTTCCGCACATCAAACGCACTGTCGGGTGCTGAAAACACCAGAAAACGTGTTTTTCGCATTCAATAGCACGAAAACAGCGATTGCGGTGATTCTGCACACTTGTAACTGCAGAATCATGAAGATTATCACTGAAAATGCATATCTCAGCTGGAAACCCAACGATAGCGAAGATATCGCTGTTTCCGCACATCAAACGCACTGTCGGGTGCTGAAAACACCAGAAAACGTGTTTTTCGCATTCAGTAGCCCGAAAACAGCGATTTCGGTGATTCTGCACACTTGCAACAGCAGAATCATGAAGATTATCACTGAAAATGGATATCTCAACTGGAAACCCCACGCAAACGAAGATATCGCAGTTTCCGTATATCAAACGCACTGTGGAGTGCTGAAAACACCAGAAAACGTGTTTTTCGCATTCAATAGCACGAAAACAGCGATTTCGGTGATTCTGCACACATGCAACAGCAGAATCATGAAGATTATCACTGAAAATGCATATCTCAGCTGGAAACCCCACGCAAACGAAGATATCGCAGTTTCCGCATATCAAACGCACTGTGGAGTGCTGACAACACCAGAAAACGTGTTTTTCGCATTCAATAGCACGAAAACAGCGATTTCGGTGATTCTGCACACTTGTAACAGCAGAGACATGAAGATTATCAGTGAAAATGCATATCTCAGCTGGAAACCCAACGATACCGAAGATATCGCTGTTTCCGCATGTCATAGGCACTGTGGAGTGCTGAAAACACCAGAAAACGTGTTTTTCGCATTCAATAGCACGAAAACAGCGATTTCGGTGATTCTGCACACATGCAACAGCCGAATCATGAAGATTATCACTGAAAATGCATATCTAAACTGGAAACCCCACGCAAACGAAGATATCGCAGTTTCCGCATATCAAACGCACTGTGGATTGCTGACAACACCAGAAAACGTGTTTTTCGCATTCAATAGCACGAAAACAGCGATTTCGGTGATTCTGCACACTTACAACAGCAGAATCATGAAGATTATCACTGAAAATGCATATCTCAACTGGAAACCCCACACAAACGAAGATATCGCAGTTTCCGTATATCAAACGCACTGTGGAGTGCTGAAAACACCAGAAAACGTGTTTTTCGCATTCAATAGCACGAAAACAGCGATTTCGGTGATTCTGCACACTTGCAACAGCAGAATCATGAAGATTATCACTGAAAATGCATATCTCAACTGGAAACCCCACGCAAACGAAGATATCGCAGTTTCCGTATATCAAACGCACTGTGGAGTGCTGAAAACACCAGAAAACGTGTTTTTCGCATTCAATAACACGAAAACAGCGATTGCGGTGATTCTGCACACTTGTAACAGCAGAATCATGAACATTATCACTGAAAATGCATATCTCAACTGGAAACCCCACGCAAACGAAGATATCGCAGTTTCCGCATATCAAACGCACTGTGGAGTGCTGACAACACCAGAAAACGTGTTTTTCGCATTCAATAGCACGAAAACAGCGATTTCGGTGATTCTGCACGCTTGTAACAGCAGAATCATGAAGATTATCACTGAAAATGCATATCTAAACTGGAAACCCCACGCAAACGAAGATATCGCAGTTTCCGCATATCAAACGCACTGTGGATTGCTGACAACACCAGAAGACGTGTTTTTCGCATTCAATAGCACGAAAACAGCGATTTCGGTGATTCTGCACACTTGCAACAGCAGAATCATGAAGATTATCACTGAAAATGCATATCTCAACTGGAAACCCCACGCAAACGAAGATATCGCAGTTTCCGCATATCAAACGCACTGTGGAGTGCTGACAACACCAGAAAACGTGTTTTTCGCATTCAATAGCACGAAAACAGCGATTTCGGTGATTCTGCACGCTTGTAACAGCAGAATCATGAAGATTATCACTGAAAATGCATATCTCAGCTGGAAACCCAACGATGCCGAAGATATCGCAGTTTCGGCATGTCAAACGCTCTGTGGAGTGCTGAAAACACCAGAAAACGTGTTTTTCGCATTCAATAGCACGAAAACAGCGTTTTCGGTGATTCTGCACACTTGTAACAGCAGAATCATGAAGATTATCACTGAAAATGCATATCTCAACTGGAAACCCCACGCAAACGAAGATATCGCAGTTTCCGCATATTAAACGCACTGTGGAGTGCTGAAAACACCAGAAAACGTGTTTTACGCATTCAATAGCACGAAAACAGCGATTTCGGTGATGCTGCACGCTTGTAACAGCAGAATCATGAAGATTATCACTGAAAATGCATATCTCAGCTGGAAACCCAACGATAGCGAAGATATCGCAGTTTCCGCATATCAAACGCAGAGTGGAGTGCTGAAAACACCAGAAAACGTGTTTGTCGCAATTCAATAGCACGAAAACAGCGTTTTCGGTGATTCTGCACGCTTGTAACAGCAGAATCATGAAGATTATCACTGTAAATGCATATCTCAACAGGAAACCCCACGCAAACGAAGATATCCCTGTTTCCGCACATCAAACGCACTGTGGAGTGCTGAAAACACCAGAAAACGTGTTTTTCGCATTCAATAGCACGAAAACAGCGATTTCGGTGATTCTGCACACTTGTAACAGCAGCATCATGAAGATTATAGCTGAAAATGCATATCTCAGCTGGAAACCCTACGATACCGAAGATACTGCAGTTTCCACATGTCAAACGCTCTATGGAGTGCTGACAACACCAGAAAACGTGTTTTTCGCATTCAATAGCACGAAATCAGCGTTTTCGGTGATTCTGCACACTTGTGACAGCAGAATCATGAAGATTATCAGTGAAAATGCATATCTCAGCTGGAAACCCAACGATACCGAAGATATCGCTGTTTCCGCATGTCATACGCACTGTGGAGTGCTGAAAACACCAGAAAACGTGTTTTTCGCATTCAATAGCACGAAAACAGCGATTGCGGTGATTCTGCACACTTGCAACAGCAGAATCATGAAGATTATCACTGTAAATGCATATCTCAACAGGAAACCCCACGCAAACGAAGATATCGCAGTTTCCGCATATCAAACGCACTGTGGAGTGCTGACAACACCAGAAAACGTGTTTTTTGCATTCAATAGAACGAAAACAGCGATTTCGGTGATTCTGCACACTTGTAACAGCAGAGTCATGAAGATTATCAGTGAAAATGCATATCTCCGCTGGAAACCCAACGATACCGAAGATATCGCAGTTTCCGCATATCAAACGCAGAGTGGAGTGCTGAAAACAACAGAAAACGTGTTTTTCGCATTCAATAGCACGAAAACAGTGTTTTCGGTGATTCTGCAGGCTTGTAACAGCAGAATCATGAAGATTATCACTGAAAATGCATATCTCAGCTGGAAACCCCACGAAAACGAAGATATCCCTGTTTCCGCACATCAAACGCACTGTCGGGTGCAGAAAACACCAGAAAACGTGTTTTTCGCATTGAATATCACGAAAACAGCGATTTCGGTGATTCTGCACACTTGTAACAGCAGAATCATGAAGATTATCGCTGAAAATGCATATCTCAGCTGGAAACCCAACGATACCGAAGATACTGCAGTTTCCACATGTCAAACGCTCTATGGAGTGCTGACAACACCAGAAAACGTGTTTTTCGCATTCAATAGCACGAAATCAGCGATTTCGGTGATTCTGCACACTTGTGACAGCAGAATCAGGAAGATTATCAGTGAAAATGCATATCTCAGCTGGAAACCCAACGATACCGAAGATATCGCTGTTTCCGCATGTCATACGCACTGTGGAGTGCTGAAAACACCAGAAAACGTGTTTTTCGCATTTAATAGCACGAAAACAGCGATTGCGGTGATTCTGCACACTTGTAACTGCAGAATCATGAAGATTATCACTGAAAATGCATATCTCAGCTGGAAACCCAACGATAGCGAAGATATCGCTGTTTCCGCACATCAAACGCACTGTTGGGTGCTGAAAACACCAGAAAACGTGTTTTTCGCATTCAGTAGCCCGAAAACAGCGATTTCGGTGATTCTGCACACTTGCAACAGCAGAATCATGAAGATTATCACTGAAAATGGATATCTCAACTGGAAACCCCACGCAAACGAAGATATCGCAGTTTCCGTATATCAAACGCACTGTGGAGTGCTGAAAACACCAGAAAACGTGTTTTTCGCATTCAATAGCACGAAAACAGCGATTTCGGTGATTCTGCACACATGCAACAGCAGAATCATGAAGATTATCACTGAAAATGCATATCTCAACTGGAAACCCCACGCAAACGAAGATATCGCAGTTTCCGCATATCAAACGCACTGTGGAGTGCTGACAACACCAGAAAACGTGTTTTTCGCTTTCAATAGCAAGAAAACAGCGATTTCGGTGATTCTGCACACTTGTAACAGCAGAGTCATGAAGATTATCAGTGAAAATGCATATCTCCGCTGGAAACCCAACGATACCGAAGATATCGCAGTTTCCGCATATCAAACGCAGAGTGGAGTGCTGAAAACAACAGAAAACGTGTTTTTCGCATTCAATAGCACGAAAACAGTGTTTTCGGTGATTCTGCAGGCTTGTAACAGCAGAATCATGAAGATTATCACTGAAAATGCATATCTCAGCTGGAAACCCCACGAAAACGAAGATATCCCTGTTTCCGCACATCAAACGCACTGTCGGGTGCAGAAAACACCAGAAAACGTGTTTTTCGCATTGAATATCACGAAAACAGCGATTTCGGTGATTCTGCACACTTGTAACAGCAGAATCATGAAGATTATCGCTGAAAATGCATATCTCAGCTGGAAACCCAACGATACCGAAGATACTGCAGTTTCCACATGTCAAACGCTCTATGGAGTGCTGACAACACCAGAAAACGTGTTTTTCGCATTCAATAGCACGAAATCAGCGATTTCGGTGATTCTGCACACTTGTGACAGCAGAATCAGGAAGATTATCAGTGAAAATGCATATCTCAGCTGGAAACCCAACGATACCGAAGATATCGCTGTTTCCGCATGTCATACGCACTGTGGAGTGCTGAAAACACCAGAAAACGTGTTTTTCGCATTTAATAGCACGAAAACAGCGATTGCGGTGATTCTGCACACTTGTAACTGCAGAATCATGAAGATTATCACTGAAAATGCATATCTCAGCTGGAAACCCAACGATAGCGAAGATATCGCTGTTTCCGCACATCAAACGCACTGTTGGGTGCTGAAAACACCAGAAAACGTGTTTTTCGCATTCAGTAGCCCGAAAACAGCGATTTCGGTGATTCTGCACACTTGCAACAGCAGAATCATGAAGATTATCACTGAAAATGGATATCTCAACTGGAAACCCCACGCAAACGAAGATATCGCAGTTTCCGTATATCAAACGCACTGTGGAGTGCTGAAAACACCAGAAAACGTGTTTTTCGCATTCAATAGCACGAAAACAGCGATTTCGGTGATTCTGCACACATGCAACAGCAGAATCATGAAGATTATCACTGAAAATGCATATCTCAGCTGGAAACCCCACGCAAACGAAGATATCGCAGTTTCCGCATAACAAACGCACTGTGGAGTGCTGACAACACCAGAAAACGTGTTTTTCGCATTGAATAGCACGAAAACAGCGATTTCGGTGATTCTGCACACTTGTAACAGCAGAGTCATGAAGATTATCAGTGAAAATGCATATCTCAGCTGGAAACCCAACGATACCGAAGATATCGCTGTTTCCGCATGTCATAGGCACTGTGGAGTGCTGAAAACACCAGAAAACGTGTTTTTCGCATTCAATAGCACGAAAACAGCGATTTCGGTGATTCTGCACACATGCAACAGCCGAATCATGAAGATTATCACTGAAAATGCATATCTAAACTGGAAACCCCACGCAAACGAAGATATCGCAGTTTCCGCATATCAAACGCACTGTGGATTGCTGACAACACCAGAAAACGTGTTTTTCGCATTCAATAGCACGAAAACAGCGATTTCGGTGATTCTGCACACTTGCAACAGCAGAATCATGAAGATTATCACTGAAAATGCATATCTCAACTGGAAACCCCACACAAACGAAGATATCGCAGTTTCCGTATATCAAACGCACTGTGGAGTGCTGAAAACACCAGAAAACGTGTTTTTCGCATTAAATAGCACGAAAACAGCGATTTCGGTGATTCTGCACACTTGTAGCAGCAGAATCATGAAGATTATCAGTGAAAATGTATATCTCAACTGGAAACCCCACGCAAACGAAGATATCGCAGTTTCCGCATATCAAACGCACTGTGGAGTGCTGACAACACCAGAAAACGTGTTTTTCGCATTCAATAGCACGAAAACAGCGATTTCGGTGATTCTGCACACTTGCAACAGCAGAATCATGAAGATTATCACTGAAAATGCATATCTCAACTGGAAACCCCACGCAAACGAATATATCGCAGTTTCCGTATATCAAACGCACTGTGGAGTGCTGAAAACACCAGAAAACGTGTTTTTCGCATTCAATAACACGAAAACAGCGATTGCGGTGATTCTGCACACTTGTAACAGCAGAATCATGAACATTATCACTGAAAATGCATATCTCAACTGGAAACCCCACGCAAACGAAGATATCGCAGTTTCCGCATATCAAACGCACAGTGGAGTGCTGACAACACCAGAAAACGTGTTTTTCGCATTCAGTAGCCCGAAAACAGCGATTTCGGTGATTCTGCACACTTGTAACAGCAGAATCATGAAGATTATCACTGAAAATGCATATCTCAGCTGGAAACCCAACGATAGCGAAGATATCGCAGTTTCCGCACATCAAACGCACTGTCGGGTGCTGAAAACACCAGAAAACGTGTTTTTCGCATTCAATAGCACGAAAACAGCGATTTCGGTGATTCTGCACACTTGCAACAGCAGAATCATGAAGATTATCAGTGAAAATGCATATCTCAACTGGAAACCCCACGCAAACGAAGATATCGCAGTTTCCGCATATCAAACGCACTGTGGAGTGCTGACAACACCAGAAAACGTGTTTTTCGCATTCAATAGCACGAAAACAGCGATTTCGGTGATTCTGCACACTTGCAACAGCAGAATCATGAAGATTATCACTGAAAATGCATATCTCAACTGGAAACCCCACGCAAACGAAGATATCGCAGTTTCCGTATATCAAACGCACTGTGGAGTGCTGAAAACACCAGAAAACGTGTTTTTCGCATTCAATAGCACGAAAACAGCGATTTCGGTGGTTCTGCACACTTGTAACAGCAGAATCATGAAGATTATCACCGAAGATGCATATCTCAGCTGGAAACCCAACGATGCCGAAGATATCGCAGTTTCCGCATGTCAAACGCTCTGTGGAGTGCTGAAAACACCAGAAAACGTGTTTTTCGCATTCAGTAGCCCGAAAACAGCGATTTCGGTGATTCTGCACACTTGTAACAGCTGAATCATGAAGATTATCACTGAAAATGCATATCTTACCTGGAAACAACAACGATACCGAAGATATCCCTGTTTCCGCACATCAAACGCACTGTGGAGTGCTGAAAACACCAGAAAACGTGTTTTTCGCATTCAATAGCACGAAAACAGCGTTTTCGGTGATTCTGCACACTTGTAACAGCAGAATCATGAAGATTATCACTGAAAATGCATATCTCAACTGGAAACCCCACGCAAACGAAGATATCGCAGTTTCCGCATATTAAACGCACTGTGGAGTGCTGAAAACACCAGAAAACGTGTTTTACGCATTCAATAGCACGAAAACAGCGATTTCGGTGATTCTGCACGCTTGTAACAGCAGAATCATGAAGATTATCACTGAAAATGCATATCTCAGCTGGAAACCCAACGATAGCGAAGATATCGCAGTTTCCGCATATCAAACGCAGAGTGGAGTGCTGAAAACACCAGAAAACGTGTTTGTCGCAATTCAATAGCACGAAAACAGCGTTTTCGGTGATTCTGCACGCTTGTAACAGCAGAATCATGAAGATTATCACTGTAAATGCATATCTCAACAGGAAACCCCACGCAAACGAAGATATCCCTGTTTCCGCACATAAAAACGCACTGTGGAGTGCTGAAAACACCAGAAAACGTGTTTTTCGCATTCAATAGCACGAAAACAGCGATTTCGGTGATTCTGCACACTTGTAACAGCAGCATCATGAAGATTATCGCTGAAAATGCATATCTCAGCTGGAAACCCAACGATACCGAAGATACTGCAGTTTCCACATGTCAAACGCTCTATGGAGTGCTGACAACACCAGAAAACGTGTTTTTCGCATTCAATAGCACGAAATCAGCGTTTTCGGTGATTCTGCACACTTGTGACAGCAGAATCATGAAGATTATCAGTGAAAATGCATATCTCAGCTGGAAACCCAACGATACCGAAGATATCGCTGTTTCCGCATGTCATACGCACTGTGGAGTGCTGAAAACACCAGAAAACGTGTTTTTCGCATTCAATAGCACGACAACAGCGATTGCGGTGATTCTGCACACTTGCAACAGCAGAATCATGAAGATTATCACTGTAAATGCATATCTCAACAGGAAACCCCACGCAAACGAAGATATCGCAGTTTCCGCATATCAAACGCACTGTGGAGTGCTGACAACACGAGAAAACGTGTTTTTTGCATTCAATAGAACGAAAACAGCGATTTCGGTGATTCTGCACACTTGTAACAGCAGAGTCATGAAGATTATCAGTGAAAATGCATATCTCCGCTGGAAACCCAACGATACCGAAGATATCGCAGTTTCCGCATATCAAACGCAGAGTGGAGTGCTGAAAACAACAGAAAACGTGTTTTTCGCATTCAATAGCACGAAAACAGTGTTTTCGGTGATTCTGCAGGCTTGTAACAGCAGAATCATGAAGATTATCACTGAAAATGCATATCTCAGCTGGAAACCCCACGAAAACGAAGATATCCCTGTTTCCGCACATCAAATGCACTGTCGTGTGCTGAAAACACCAGAAAACGTGTTTTTCGCATTCAGTAGCCCGAAAACAGCGATTTCGGTGATTCTGCACACTTGTAACAGCAGAATCATGAAGATTATCACTGAAAATGCATATCTCAGCTGGAAACAACAACAATACCGAAGATATCGCAGTTTCCGCATATCAAACGCAGAGTGGAGTGCTGAAAACAACAGAAAACGTGTTTTTCGCATTCAATAGCACGAAAACAGTGTTTTCGGTGATTCTGCACGCTTGTAACAGCAGAATCATGAAGATTATCACTGAAAATGCATATCTCAGCTAGAAACCACACGATACCGAAGATATTGCAGTTTCCGCATGTCAAACGCTCTGTGGAGTTGTGACAACACCAGAAAACGTGTTTTTCGCATACAATAGCACGAAAACAGCGTTTTCGGTGATTCTGCACACTTGTAACAGCAGAATCATGAAGATTATCACTGAAAATGCATATCTCAGCTGGAAACCCAACGATAGCGAAGATATCGCAGTTTCCGCATATCAAACGCAGAGTGGAGTGCTGAAAACACCAGAAAACGTGTTTGTCGCATTCAATAGCACGAAAACAGCGTTTTCGCTGATTCTGCACGCTTGTAACAGCAGAATCATGAAGATTATCACTGAAAATGCATATCTCAGCTGTAAACCCCACGAAAACGAAGATATCGCGGTTTCCGCATATCAAACGCACTGTGGAGTGCTGAAAACAGCAGAAAACGTGTTTTTCGCAATCAATAACTCGAAAACAGCGATTTCGGTGATTCTGCACACTTGTAACAGCAGAATCATGAAGATTATCACTGAAAATGCATATCTCGAATGGAAACCCCACGCAAACGAAGATATCGCAGTTTCCGCATATCAAACGCACTGTGGAGTGCTCAAAACACCAGAAAACGTGTTTTTCGCATTCAATAGCACGAAAACAGCGATTGCGGTAATTCTGCACACTTGTAACAGCAGAATCATGAAGATTATCACTGAAAATGCATATCTCAACTGGAAACCCCACGCAAACGAAGATATCGCGGTTTCCGCATATCAAACGCACTGTGGAGTGCTGAAAACAGCAGAAAACGTGTTTTTCGCAATCAATAACTCGAAAACAGCGATTTCGGTGATTCTGCACACTTGTAACAGCAGAATCATGAAGATTATCACTGAAAATGCATATCTCGAATGGAAACCCCACGCAAACGAAGATATCGCAGTTTCCGCATATCAAACGCACTGTGGAGTGCTGACAACACCAGAAAACGTGTTTTTCGCATTCAAAAGCACGAAAACAGCGATTTCGGTGATTCTGCACACTTGTAACAGCAGAATCATGAAGATTATCACTGAAAATGCATATCTCAGCTGGAAACCCAACGATGCCGAAGATATCGCAGTTTCGGCATGTCAAACGCTCTGTGGAGTGCTGAAAACACCAGAAAACGTGTTTTTCGCATTCAATAGCACGAAAACAGCGTTTTCGGTGATTCTGCACACTTGTAACAGCAGAATCATGAAGATTATCACTGAAAATGCATATCTCAACTGGAAACCCCACGCAAACGAAGATATCGCAGTTTCCGCATATTAAACGCACTGTGGAGTGCTGAAAACACCAGAAAACGTGTTTTACGCATTCAATAGCACGAAAGCAGCGATTTCGGTGATTCTGCACGCTTGTAACAGCAGAATCATGAAGATTATCACTGAAAATGCATATCTCAGCTGGAAACCCAACGATAGCGAAGATATCGCAGTTTCCGCATATCAAACGCAGAGTGGAGTGCTGAAAACACCAGAAAACGTGTTTGTCGCAATTCAATAGCACGAAAACAGCGTTTTCGGTGATTCTGCACGCTTGTAACAGCAGAATCATGAAGATTATCACTGTAAATGCATATCTCAACAGGAAACCCCACGCAAACGAAGATATCCCTGTTTCCGTACATCAAACGCACTGTGGAGTGCTGAAAACACCAGAAAACGTGTTTTTCGCATTCAATAGCACGAAAACAGCGATTTCGGTGATTCTGCACACTTGTAACAGCAGCATCATGAAGATTATCGCTGAAAATGCATATCTCAGCTGGAAACCCAACGATACCGAAGATATCGCTGTTTCCGCATGTCATACGCACTGTGGAGTGCTGAAAACACCAGAAAACGTGTTTTTCGCATTCAATAGCACGAAAACAGCGATTGCGGTGATTCTGCACACTTGCAACAGCAGAATCATGAAGATTATCACTGTAAATGCATATCTCAACAGGAAACCCCACGCAAACGAAGATATCGCAGTTTCCGCATATCAAACGCACTGTGGAGTGCTGACAACACCAGAAAACGTGTTTTTTGCATTCAATAGAACGAAAACAGCGATTTCGGTGATTCTACACACTTGTAACAGCAGAGTCATGAAGATTATCAGTGAAAATGCATATCTCCGCTGGAAACCCAACGATACCGAAGATATCGCAGTTTCCGCATATCAAACGCAGAGTGGAGTGCTGAAAACAACAGAAAACGTGTTTTTCGCATTCAATAGCACGAAAACAGTGTTTTCGGTGATTCTGCAGGCTTGTAACAGCAGAATCATGAAGATTATCACTGAAAATGCATATCTCAGCTGGAAACCCCACGAAAACGAAGATATCCCTGTTTCCGCACATCAAACGCACTGTCGGGTGCAGAAAACACCAGAAAACGTGTTTTTCGCATTGAATATCACGAAAACAGCGATTTCGGTGATTCTGCACACTTGTAACAGCAGAATCATGAAGATTATCGCTGAAAATGCATATCTCAGCTGGAAACCCAACGATACCGAAGATACTGCAGTTTCCACATGTCAAACGCTCTATGGAGTGCTGACAACACCAGAAAACGTGTTTTTCGCATTCAATAGCACGAAATCAGCGATTTCGGTGATTCTGCACACTTGTGACAGCAGAATCAGGAAGATTATCAGTGAAAATGCATATCTCAGCTGGAAACCCAACGATACCGAAGATATCGCTGTTTCCGCATGTCATACGCACTGTGGAGTGCTGAAAACACCAGAAAACGTGTTTTTCGCATTCAATAGCACGAAAACAGCGATTTCGGTGATTCTGCACACTTGTAACAGCAGAGTCATGAAGATTATCAGTGAAAATGCATATCTCAGCTGGAAACCCAACGATACCGAAGATATCGCTGTTTCCGCATGTCATAGGCACTGTGGAGTGCTGAAAACACCAGAAAACGTGTTTTTCGCATTCAATAGCACGAAAACAGCGATTTCGGTGATTCTGCACACATGCAACAGCCGAATCATGAAGATTATCACTGAAAATGCATATCTAAACTGGAAACCCCACGCAAACGAAGATATCGCAGTTTCCGCATATCAAACGCACTGTGGATTGCTGACAACACCAGAAAACGTGTTTTTCGCATTCAATAGCACGAAAACAGCGATTTCGGTGATTCTGCACACTTGCAACAGCAGAATCATGAAGATTATCACTGAAAATGCATATCTCAACTGGAAACCCCACACAAACGAAGATATCGCAGTTTCCGTATACCAAACGCACTGTGGAGTGCTGAAAACACCAGAAAACGTGTTTTTCGCATTAAATAGCACGAAAACAGCGATTTCAGTGATTCTGCACACTTGTAGCAGCAGAATCATGAAGATTATCAGTGAAAATGCATATCTCAACTGGAAACCCCACGCAAACGAAGATATCGCAGTTTCCGCATATCAAACGCACTGTGGAGTGCTGACAACACCAGAAAACGTGTTTTTCGCATTCAATAGCACGAAAACAGCGATTTCGGTGATTCTGCACACTTGCAACAGCAGAATCATGAAGATTATCACTGAAAATGCATATCTCAACTGGAAACCCCACGCAAACGAAGATATCGCAGTTTCCGTATATCAAACGCACTGTGGAGTGCTGAAAACACCAGAAAACGTGTTTTTCGCATTCAATAACACGAAAACAGCGATTGCGGTGATTCTGCACACTTGTAACAGCAGAATCATGAACATTATCACTGAAAATGCATATCTCAACTGGAAACCCCACGCAAACGAAGATATCGCAGTTTCCGCATATCAAACGCACTGTGGAGTGCTGACAACACCAGAAAACGTGTTTTTCGCATTCAGTAGCCCGAAAACAGCGATTTCGGTGATTCTGCACACTTGTAACAGCAGAATCATGAAGATTATCACTGAAAATGCATATCTCAGCTGGAAACCCAACGATAGCGAAGATATCGCAGTTTCCGCACATCAAACGCACTGTCGGGTGCTGAAAACACCAGAAAACGTGTTTTTCGCATTCAATAGCACGAAAACAGCGATTTCGGTGATTCTGCACACTTGCAACAGCAGAATCATGAAGATTATCAGTGAAAATGCATATCTCAACTGGAAACCCCACGCAAACGAAGATATCGCAGTTTCCGCATATCAAACGCACTGTGGAGTGCTGACAACACCAGAAAACGTGTTTTTCGCATTCAATAGCACGAAAACAGCGATTTCGGTGATTCTGCACACTTGCAACAGCAGAATCATGAAGATTATCACTGAAAATGCATATCTCAACTGGAAACCCCACGCAAACGAAGATATCGCAGTTTCCGTATATCAAACGCACTGTGGAGTGCTGAAAACACCAGAAAACGTGTTTTTCGCATTCAATAGCACGAAAACAGCGATTTCGGTGATTCTGCACACTTGTAACAGCAGAATCATGAAGATTATCACTGAAGATGCATATCTCAGCTGGAAACCCAACGATGCCGAAGATATCGCAGTTTCCGCATGTCAAACGCTCTGTGGAGTGCTGAAAACACCAGAAAACGTGTTTTTCGCATTCAGTAGCCCGAAAACAGCGATTTCGGTGATTCTGCACACTTGTAACAGCAGAATCATGAAGATTATCACTGAAAATGCATATCTTACCTGGAAACAACAACGATACCGAAGATATCCCTGTTTCCGCACATCAAACGCACTGTGGAGTGCTGAAAACACCAGAAAACGTGTTTTTCGCATTCAATAGCACGAAAACAGCGATTGCGGTGATTCTGCACACTTGTAACAGCAGAATCATGAAGATTATCACTGAAAATGCATATCTCGACTGGAAACCCCATGCAAACGAAGATATCGCAGTTTCCGCATATCAAACGCACTGTGGAGTGCTGACAACACCAGAAAACGTGTTTTTCGCATTCAATAGCACGAAAACAGCGATTTCGGTGATTCTGCACACTTGCAACAGCAGAATCATGAAGATTATCAGTGAAAATGCATATCTCAACTGGAAACCCCACGCAAACGAAGATATCGCAGTTTCCGCATATCAAACGCACTGTGGAGTGCTGACAACACCAGAAAACGTGTTTTTCGCATTCAATAGCACGAAAACAGCGATTTCGGTGATTCTGCACACTTGCAACAGCAGAATCATGAAGATTATCACTGAAAATGCATATCTCAACTGGAAACCCCACGCAAACGAAGATATCGCAGTTTCCGTATATCAAACGCACTGTGGAGTGCTGAAAACACCAGAAAACGTGTTTTTCGCATTCAATAACACGAAAACAGCGATTGCGGTGATTCTGCACACTTGTAACAGCAGAATCATGAACATTATCACTGAAAATGCATATCTCAACTGGAAACCCCACGCAAACGAAGATATCGCAGTTTCCGCATATCAAACGCACTGTGGAGTGCTGACAACACCAGAAAACGTGTTTTTCGCATTCAGTAGCCCGAAAACAGCGATTTCGGTGATTCTGCACACTTGTAACAGCAGAATCATGAAGATTATCACTGAAAATGCATATCTCAGCTGGAAACCCAACGATAGCGAAGATATCGCAGTTTCCGCACATCAAACGCACTGTCGGGTGCTGAAAACACCAGACAACGTGTTTTTCGCATTCAATAGCACGAAAACAGCGATTTCGGTGATTCTGCACACTTGCAACAGCAGAATCATGAAGATTATCAGTGAAAATGCATATCTCAACTGGAAACCCCACGCAAACGAAGATATCGCAGTTTCCGCATATCAAACGCACTGTGGAGTGCTGACAACACCAGAAAACGTGTTTTTCGCATTCAATAGCACGAAAACAGCGATTTCGGTGATTCTGCACACTTGCAACAGCAGAATCATGAAGATTATCACTGAAAATGCATATCTCAACTGGAAACCCCACGCAAACGAAGATATCGCAGTTTCCGTATATCAAACGCACTGTGGAGTGCTGAAAACACCAGAAAACGTGTTTTTCGCATTCAATAGCACGAAAACAGCGATTTCGGTGATTCTGCACACTTGTAACAGCAGAATCATGAAGATTATCACTGAAGATGCATATCTCAGCTGGAAACCCAACGATGCCGAAGATATCGCAGTTTCCGCATGTCAAACGCTCTGTGGAGTGCTGAAAACACCAGAAAACGTGTTTTTCGCATTCAGTAGCCCGAAAACAGCGATTTCGGTGATTCTGCACACTTGTAACAGCAGAATCATGAAGATTATCACTGAAAATGCATATCTTACCTGGAAACAACAACGATACCGAAGATATCCCTGTTTCCGCACATCAAACGCACTGTGGAGTGCTGAAAACACCAGAAAACGTGTTTTTCGCATTCAATAGCACGAAAACAGCGATTGCGGTGATTCTGCACACTTGTAACAGCAGAATCATGAAGATTATCACTGAAAATGCATATCTCGACTGGAAACCCCATGCAAACGAAGATATCGCAGTTTCCGCATATCAAACGCACTGTGGAGTGCTGAAAACACCAGAAAACGTGTTTTTCGCATTCAATAGCACGAAAACAGCGATTGCGGTAATTCTGCACACTTGTAACAGCAGAATCATGAAGATTATCACTGAAAATGCATATCTCAACTGGAAACCCCACGCAAACGAAGATATCGCGGTTTCCGCATATCAAACGCACTGTGGAGTGCTGAAAACAGCAGAAAACGTGTTTTTCGCAATCAATAACACGAAAACAGCGATTTCGGTGATTCTGCACACTTGTAACAGCAGAATCATGAAGATTATCACTGAAAATGCATATCTCGAATGGAAACCCCACGCAAACGAAGATATCGCAGTTTCCGCATATCAAACGCACTGTGGAGTGCTGACAACACCAGAAAACGTGTTTTTCGCATTCAAAAGCACGAAAACAGCGATTTCGGTGATTCTGCACACTTGTAACAGCAGAATCATGAAGATTATCACTGAAAATGCATATCTCAGCTGGAAACCCAACGATGCCGAAGATATCGCAGTTTCGGCATGTCAAACGCTCTGTGGAGTGCTGAAAACACCAGAAAACGTGTTTTTCGCATTCAATAGCACGAAAACAGCGTTTTCGGTGATTCTGCACACTTGTAACAGCAGAATCATGAAGATTATCACTGAAAATGCATATCTCAACTGGAAACCCCACGCAAACGAAGATATCGCAGTTTCCGCATATTAAACGCACTGTGGAGTGCTGAAAACACCAGAAAACGTGTTTTACGCATTCAATAGCACGAAAGCAGCGATTTCGGTGATTCTGCACGCTTGTAACAGCAGAATCATGAAGATTATCACTGAAAATGCATATCTCAGCTGGAAACCCAACGATAGCGAAGATATCGCAGTTTCCGCATATCAAACGCAGAGTGGAGTGCTGAAAACACCAGAAAACGTGTTTGTCGCAATTCAATAGCACGAAAACAGCGTTTTCGGTGATTCTGCACGCTTGTAACAGCAGAATCATGAAGATTATCACTGTAAATGCATATCTCAACAGGAAACCCCACGCAAACGAAGATATCCCTGTTTCCGTACATCAAACGCACTGTGGAGTGCTGAAAACACCAGAAAACGTGTTTTTCGCATTCAATAGCACGAAAACAGCGATTGCGGTGATTCTGCACACTTGCAACAGCAGAATCATGAAGATTATCACTGTAAATGCATATATCAACAGGAAACCCCACGCAAACGAAGATATCGCAGTTTCCGCATATCAAACGCACTGTGGAGTGCTGACAACACCAGAAAACGTGTTTTTTGCATTCAATAGAACGAAAACAGCGATTTCGGTGATTCTGCACACTTGTAACAGCAGAGTCATGAAGATTATCAGTGAAAATGCATATCTCCGCTGGAAACCCAACGATACCGAAGATATCGCAGTTTCCGCATATCAAACGCAGAGTGGAGTGCTGAAAACAACAGAAAACGTGTTTTTCGCATTCAATAGCACGAAAACAGTGTTTTCGGTGATTCTGCAGGCTTGTAACAGCAGAATCATGAAGATTATCACTGAAAATGCATATCTCAGCTGGAAACCCCACGAAAACGAAGATATCCCTGTTTCCGCACATCAAACGCACTGTCGGGTGCAGAAAACACCAGAAAACGTGTTTTTCGCATTGAATATCACGAAAACAGCGATTTCGGTGATTCTGCACACTTGTAACAGCAGAATCATGAAGATTATCGCTGAAAATGCATATCTCAGCTGGAAACCCAACGATACCGAAGATACTGCAGTTTCCACATGTCAAACGCTCTATGGAGTGCTGACAACACCAGAAAACGTGTTTTTCGCATTCAATAGCACGAAATCAGCGATTTCGGTGATTCTGCACACTTGTGACAGCAGAATCAGGAAGATTATCAGTGAAAATGCATATCTCAGCTGGAAACCCAACGATACCGAAGATATCGCTGTTTCCGCATGTCATACGCACTGTGGAGTGCTGAAAACACCAGAAAACGTGTTTTTCGCATTCAATAGCACGAAAACAGCGATTGCGGTGATTCTGCACACTTGTAACTGCAGAATCATGAAGATTATCACTGAAAATGCATATCTCAGCTGGAAACCCAACGATAGCGAAGATATCGCTGTTTCCGCACATCAAACGCACTGTCGGGTGCTGAAAACACCAGAATACGTGTTTTTCGCATTCAGTAGCCCGAGAACAGCGATTTCGGTGATTCTGCACACTTGCAACAGCAGAATCATGAAGATTATCACTGAAAATGGATATCTCAACTGGAAACCCCACGCAAACGAAGATATCGCAGTTTCCGTATATCAAACGCACTGTGGAGTGCTGAAAACACCAGAAAACGTGTTTTTCGCATTCAATAGCACGAAAACAGCGATTTCGGTGATTCTGCACACATGCAACAGCAGAATCATGAAGATTATCACTGAAAATGCATATCTCAGCTGGAAACCCCACGCAAACGAAGATATCGCAGTTTCCGCATATCAAACGCACTGTGGAGTGCTGACAACACCAGAAAACGTGTTTTTCGCATTCAATAGCACGAAAACAGCGATTTCGGTGATTCTGCACACTTGTAACAGCAGAGTCATGAAGATTATCAGTGAAAATGCATATCTCAGCTGGAAACCCAACGATACCGAAGATATCGCTGTTTCCGCATGTCATAGGCACTGTGGATTGCTGACAACACCAGAAAACGTGTTTTTCGCATTCAATAGCACGAAAACAGCGATTTCGGTGATTCTGCACACTTGCAACAGCAGAATCATGAAGATTATCACTGAAAATGCATATCTCAACTGGAAACCCCACACAAACGAAGATATCGCAGTTTCCGTATATCAAACGCACTGTGGAGTGCTGAAAACACCAGAAAACGTGTTTTTCGCATTAAATAGCACGAAAACAGCGATTTCGGTGATTCTGCACACTTGTAGCAGCAGAATCATGAAGATTATCAGTGAAAATGCATATCTCAACTGGAAACCCCACGCAAACGAAGATATCGCAGTTTCCGCATATCAAACGCACTGTGGAGTGCTGACAACACCAGAAAACGTGTTTTTCGCATTCAATAGCACGAAAACAGCGATTTCGGTGATTCTGCACACTTGCAACAGCAGAATCATGAAGATTATCACTGAAAATGCATATCTCAACTGGAAACCCCACGCAAACGAAGATATCGCAGTTTCCGTATATCAAACGCACTGTGGAGTGCTGAAAACACCAGAAAACGTGTTTTTCGCATTCAATAACACGAAAACAGCGATTGCGGTGATTCTGCACACTTGTAACAGCAGAATCATGAACATTATCACTGAAAATGCATATCTCAACTGGAAACCCCACGCAAACGAAGATATCGCAGTTTCCGCATATCAAACGCACTGTGGAGTGCTGACAACACCAGAAAACGTGTTTTTCGCATTCAGTAGCCCGAAAACAGCGATTTCGGCGATTCTGCACACTTGTAACAGCAGAATCATGAAGATTATCACTGAAAATGCATATCTCAGCTGGAAACCCAACGATAGCGAAGATATCGCAGTTTCCGCACATCAAACGCACTGTCGGGTGCTGAAAACACCAGAAAACGTGTTTTTCGCATTCAATAGCACGAAAACAGCGATTTCGGTGATTCTGCACACTTGCAACAGCAGAATCATGAAGATTATCAGTGAAAATGCATATCTCAACTGGAAACCCCACGCAAACGAAGATATCGCAGTTTCCGCATATCAAACGCACTGTGGAGTGCTGACAACACCAGAAAACGTGTTTTTCGCATTCAATAGCACGAAAACAGCGATTTCGGTGATTCTGCACACTTGCAACAGCAGAATCATGAAGATTATCACTGAAAATGCATATCTCAACTGGAAACCCCACGCAAACGAAGATATCGCAGTTTCCGTATATCAAACGCACTGTGGAGTGCTGAAAACACCAGAAAACGTGTTTTTCGCATTCAATAGCACGAAAACAGCGATTTCGGTGATTCTGCACACTTGTAACAGCAGAATCATGAAGATTATCACTGAAGATGCATATCTCAGCTGGAAACCCAACGATGCCGAAGATATCGCAGTTTCCGCATGTCAAACGCTCTGTGGAGTGCTGAAAACACCAGAAAACGTGTTTTTCGCATTCAGTAGCCCGAAAACAGCGATTTCGGTGATTCTGCACACTTGTAACAGCAGAATCATGAAGATTATCACTGAAAATGCATATCTTACCTGGAAACAACAACGATACCGAAGATATCCCTGTTTCCGCACATCAAACGCACTGTGGAGTGCTGAAAACACCAGAAAACGTGTTTTTCGCATTCAATAGCACGAAAACAGCGATTGCGGTGATTCTGCACACTTGTAACAGCAGAATCATGAAGATTATCACTGAAAATGCATATCTCGACTGGAAACCCCATGCAAACGAAGATATCGCAGTTTCCGCATATCAAACGCACTGTGGAGTGCTGAAAACACCAGAAAACGTGTTTTTCGCATTCAATAGCACGAAAACAGCGATTGCGGTAATTCTGCACACTTGTAACAGCAGAATCATGAAGATTATCACTGAAAATGCATATCTCAACTGGAAACCCCACGCAAACGAAGATATCGCGGTTTCCGCATATCAAACGCACTGTGGAGTGCTGAAAACAGCAGAAAACGTGTTTTTCGCAATCAATAACACGAAAACAGCGATTTCGGTGATTCTGCACACTTGTAACAGCAGAATCATGAAGATTATCACTGAAAATGCATATCTCGAATGGAAACCCCACGCAAACGAAGATATCGCAGTTTCCGCATATTAAACGCACTGTGGAGTGCTGAAAACACCAGAAAACGTGTTTTACGCATTCAATAGCACGAAAGCAGCGATTGCGGTGATTCTGCACACTTGCAACAGCAGAATCATGAAGATTATCACTGTAAATGCATATCTCAACAGGAAACCCCACGCAAACGAAGATATCGCAGTTTCCGCATATCAAACGCACTGTGGAGTGCTGACAACACCAGAAAACGTTTTTTTGCATTCAATAGAACGAAAACAGCGATTTCGGTGATTCTGCACACTTGTAACAGCAGAGTCATGAAGATTATCAGTGAAAATGCATATCTCAGCTGGAAACCCAACGATACCGAAGATATCGCTGTTTCCGCATGTCATACGCACTGTGGAGTGCTGAAAACACCAGAAAACGTGTTTTTCGCATTCAATAGCACGAAAACAGCGATTGCGGTGATTCTGCACACTTGCAACAGCAGAATCATGAAGATTATCACTGTAAATGCATATCTCAACAGGAAACCCCACGCAAACGAAGATATCCCTCTTTCCGTACATCAAACGCACTGTGGAGTGCTGAAAACACCAGAAAACGTGTTTTTCGCATTCAATAGCACGAAAACAGCGATTTCGGTGATTCTGCACACTTGTAACAGCAGCATCATGAAGATTATCGCTGAAAATGCATATCTCAGCTGGAAACCCAACGATACCGAAGATATCGCTGTTTCCGCATGTCATACGCACTGTGGAGTGCTGAAAACACCAGAAAACGTGTTTTTCGCATTCAATAGCACGAAAACAGCGATTGCGGTGATTCTGCACACTTGCAACAGCAGAATCATGAAGATTATCACTGTAAATGCATATCTCAACAGGAAACCCCACGCAAACGAAGATATCGCAGTTTCCGCATATCAAACGCACTGTGGAGTGCTGACAACACCAGAAAACGTTTTTTTGCATTCAATAGAACGAAAACAGCGATTTCGGTGATTCTGCACACTTGTAACAGCAGAGTCATGAAGATTATCAGTGAAAATGCATATCTCCGCTGGAAACCCAACGATACCGAAGATATCGCAGTTTCCGCATATCAAACGCAGAGTGGAGTGCTGAAAACAACAGAAAACGTGTTTTTCGCATTCAATAGCACGAAAACAGTGTTTTCGGTGATTCTGCAGGCTTGTAACAGCAGAATCATGAAGATTATCACTGAAAATGCATATCTCAGCTGGAAACCCCACGAAAACGAAGATATCCCTGTTTCCGCACATCAAACGCACTGTCGGGTGCAGAAAACACCAGAAAACGTGTTTTTCGCATTGAATATCACGAAAACAGCGATTTCGGTGATTCTGCACACTTGTAACAGCAGAATCATGAAGATTATCGCTGAAAATGCATATCTCAGCTGGAAACCCAACGATACCGAAGATACTGCAGTTTCCACATGTCAAACGCTCTATGGAGTGCTGACAACACCAGAAAACGTGTTTTTCGCATTCAATAGCACGAAATCAGCGATTTCGGTGATTCTGCACACTTGTGACAGCAGAATCAGGAAGATTATCAGTGAAAATGCATATCTCAGCTGGAAACCCAACGATACCGAAGATATCGCTGTTTCCGCATGTCATACGCACTGTGGAGTGCTGAAAACACCAGAAAACGTGTTTTTCGCATTCAATAGCACGAAAACAGCGATTGCGGTGATTCTGCACACTTGTAACTGCAGAATCATGAAGATTATCACTGAAAATGCATATCTCAGCTGGAAACCCAACGATAGCGAAGATATCGCTGTTTCCGCACATCAAACGCACTGTCGGGTGCTGAAAACACCAGAAAACGTGTTTTTCGCATTCAGTAGCCCGAAAACAGCGATTTCGGTGATTCTGCACACTTGCAACAGCAGAATCATGAAGATTATCACTGAAAATGGATATCTCAACTGGAAACCCCACGCAAACGAAGATATCGCAGTTTCCGTATATCAAACGCACTGTGGAGTGCTGAAAACACCAGAAAACGTGTTTTTCGCATTCAATAGCACGAAAACAGCGATTTCGGTGATTCTGCACACATGCAACAGCAGAATCATGAAGATTATCACTGAAAATGCATATCTCAGCTGGAAACCCCACGCAAACGAAGATATCGCAGTTTCCGCATATCAAACGCACTGTGGAGTGCTGACAACACCAGAAAACGTGTTTTTCGCATTCAATAGCACGAAAACAGCGATTTCGGTGATTCTGCACACTTGTAACAGCAGAGTCATGAAGATTATCAGTGAAAATGCATATCTCAGCTGGAAACCCAACGATACCGAAGATATCGCTGTTTCCGCATGTCATAGGCACTGTGGAGTGCTGAAAACACCAGAAAACGTGTTTTTCGCATTCAATAGCACGAAAACAGCGATTTCGGTGATTCTGCACACATGCAACAGCCGAATCATGAAGATTATCACTGAAAATGCATATCTAAACTGGAAACCCCACGCAAACGAAGATATCGCAGTTTCCGCATATCAAACGCACTGTGGATTGCTGACAACACCAGAAAACGTGTTTTTCGCATTCAATAGCACGAAAACAGCGATTTCGGTGATTCTGCACACTTGCAACAGCAGAATCATGAAGATTATCACTGAAAATGCATATCTCAACTGGAAACCCCACACAAACGAAGATATCGCAGTTTCCGTATATCAAACGCACTGTGGAGTGCTGAAAACACCAGAAAACGTGTTTTTCGCATTAAATAGCACGAAAACAGCGATTTCGGTGATTCTGCACACTTGTAGCAGCAGAATCATGAAGATTATCAGTGAAAATGCATATCTCAAATGGAAACCCCACGCAAACGAAGATATCGCAGTTTCCGCATATCAAACGCACTGTGGAGTGCTGACAACACCAGAAAACGTGTTTTTCTCATTCAATAGCACGAAAACAGCGATTTCGGTGATTCTGCACACTTGCAACAGCAGAATCATGAAGATTATCACTGAAAATGCATATCTCAACTCGAAACCCCACGCAAACGAAGATATCGCAGTTTCCGTATATCAAACGCACTGTGGAGTGCTGAAAACACCAGAAAACGTGTTTTTCGCATTCAATAACACGAAAACAGCGATTGCGGTGATTCTGCACACTTGTAACAGCAGAATCATGAACATTATCACTGAAAATGCATATCTCAACTGGAAACCCCACGCAAACGAAGATATCGCAGTTTCCGCATATCAAACGCACTGTGGAGTGCTGACAACACCAGAAAACGTGTTTTTCGCATTCAGTAGCCCGAAAACAGCGATTTCGGTGATTCTGCACACTTGTAACAGCAGAATCATGAAGATTATCACTGAAAATGCATATCTCAGCTGGAAACCCAACGATAGCGAAGATATCGCAGTTTCCGCACATCAAACGCACTGTCGGGTGCTGAAAACACCAGAAAACGTGTTTTTCGCATTCAATAGCACGAAAACAGCGATTTCGGTGATTCTGCACACTTGCAACAGCAGAATCATGAAGATTATCAGTGAAAATGCATATCTCAACTGGAAACCCCACGCAAACGAAGATATCGCAGTTTCCGCATATCAAACGCACTGTGGAGTGCTGACAACACCAGAAAACGTGTTTTTCGCATTCAATAGCACGAAAACAGCGATTTCGGTGATTCTGCACGCTTGTAACAGCAGAATCATGAAGATTATCACTGAAAATGCATATCTCAGCTGGAAACCCCACGAAAACGAAGATATCCCTGTATCCGCACATCAAACGCACTGTCGGGTGCTGAAAACACCAGAAAACGTGTTTTTCGCATTCAATAGCACGAAAACAGCGTTTTCGGTGATTCTGCACGCTTGTAACAGCATAATCATGAAGATTATCACTGAAAATGCATATCTCAGCTGGAAACCCCACGAAAACGAAGATATCCCTGTTTCCGCACATCAAACGCACTGTCGGGTGCTGAAAACACCAGAAAACGTGTTTTTCGCATTCAGTAGCACGAAAACAGCGATTTCGGTGATTCTGCACACTTGTAACAGCAGAATCATGAAGATTATCACTGAAGATGCATATCTCAGCTGGAAACCCAACGATGCCGAAGATATCGCAGTTTCCGCATGTCAAACGCTCTGTGGAGTGCTGAAAACACCAGAAAACGTGTTTTTCGCATTCAGTAGCCCGAAAACAGCGATTTCGGTGATTCTGCACACTTGTAACAGCAGAGTCATGAAGATTATCAGTGAAAATGCATATCTCCGCTGGAAACCCAACGATACCGAAGATATCGCAGTTTCCGCATATCAAACGCAGAGTGGAGTGCTGAAAACAACAGAAAACGTGTTTTTCGCATTCAATAGCACGAAAACAGTGTTTTCGGTGATTCTGCAGGCTTGTAACAGCAGAATCATGAAGATTATCACTGAAAATGCATATCTCAGCTGGAAACCCCACGAAAACGAAGATATCCCTGTTTCCGCACATCAAACGCACTGTCGGGTGCAGAAAACACCAGAAAACGTGTTTTTCGCATTGAATATCACGAAAACAGCGATTTCGGTGATTCTGCACACTTGTAACAGCAGAATCATGAAGATTATCGCTGAAAATGCATATCTCAGCTGGAAACCCAACGATACCGAAGATACTGCAGTTTCCACATGTCAAACGCTCTATGGAGTGCTGACAACACCAGAAAACGTGTTTTTCGCATTCAATAGCACGAAATCAGCGATTTCGGTGATTCTGCACACTTGTGACAGCAGAATCAGGAAGATTATCAGTGAAAATGCATATCTCAGCTGGAAACCCAACGATACCGAAGATATCGCTGTTTCCGCATGTCATACGCACTGTGGAGTGCTGAAAACACCAGAAAACGTGTTTTTCGCATTCAATAGCACGAAAACAGCGATTGCGGTGATTCTGCACACTTGTAACTGCAGAATCATGAAGATTATCACTGAAAATGCATATCTCAGCTGGAAACCCAACGATAGCGAAGATATCGCTGTTTCCGCACATCAAACGCACTGTCGGGTGCTGAAAACACCAGAAAACGTGTTTTTCGCATTCAGTAGCCCGAAAACAGCGATTTCGGTGATTCTGCACACTTGCAACAGCAGAATCATGAAGATTATCACTGAAAATGGATATCTCAACTGGAAACCCCACGCAAACGAAGATATCGCAGTTTCCGTATATCAAACGCACTGTGGAGTGCTGAAAACACCAGAAAACGTGTTTTTCGCATTCAATAGCACGAAAACAGCGATTTCGGTGATTCTGCACACATGCAACAGCAGAATCATGAAGATTATCACTGAAAATGCATATCTCAGCTGGAAACCCCACGCAAACGAAGATATCGCAGTTTCCGCATATCAAACGCACTGTGGAGTGCTGACAACACCAGAAAACGTGTTTTTCGCATTCAATAGCACGAAAACAGCGATTTCGGTGATTCTGCACACTTGTAACAGCAGAGTCATGAAGATTATCAGTGAAAATGCATATCTCAGCTGGAAACCCAACGATACCGAAGATATCGCTGTTTCCGCATGTCATAGGCACTGTGGAGTGCTGAAAACACCAGAAAACGTGTTTTTCGCATTCAATAGCACGAAAACAGCGATTTCGGTGATTCTGCACACATGCAACAGCCGAATCATGAAGATTATCACTGAAAATGCATATCTAAACTGGAAACCCCACGCAAACGAAGATATCGCAGTTTCCGCATATCAAACGCACTGTGGATTGCTGACAACACCAGAAAACGTGTTTTTCGCATTCAATAGCACGAAAACAGCGATTTCGGTGATTCTGCACACTTGCAACAGCAGAATCATGAAGATTATCACTGAAAATGCATATCTCAACTGGAAACCCCACACAAACGAAGATATCGCAGTTTCCGTATATCAAACGCACTGTGGAGTGCTGAAAACACCAGAAAACGTGTTTTTCGCATTAAATAGCACGAAAACAGCGATTTCGGTGATTCTGCACACTTGTAGCAGCAGAATCATGAAGATTATCAGTGAAAATGCATATCTCAACTGGAAACCCCACGCAAACGAAGATATCGCAGTTTCCGCATATCAAACGCACTGTGGAGTGCTGACAACACCAGAAAACGTGTTTTTCTCATTCAATAGCACGAAAACAGCGATTTCGGTGATTCTGCACACTTGCAACAGCAGAATCATGAAGATTATCACTGAAAATGCATATATCAACTGGAAACCCCACGCAAACGAAGATATCGCAGTTTCCGTATATCAAACGCACTGTGGAGTGCTGAAAACACCAGAAAACGTGTTTTTCGCATTCAATAACACGAAAACAGCGATTGCGGTGATTCTGCACACTTGTAACAGCAGAATCATGAACATTATCACTGAAAATGCATATCTCAACTGGAAACCCCACGCAAACGAAGATATCGCAGTTTCCGCATACCAAACGCACTGTGGAGTGCTGACAACACCAGAAAACGTGTTTTTCGCATTCAGTAGCCCGAAAACAGCGATTTCGGTGATTCTGCACACTTGTAACAGCAGAATCATGAAGATTATCACTGAAAATGCATATCTCAGCTGGAAACCCAACGATAGCGAAGATATCGCAGTTTCCGCACATCAAACGCACTGTCGGGTGCTGAAAACACCAGAAAACGTGTTTTTCGCATTCAATAGCACGAAAACAGCGATTTCGGTGATTCTGCACACTTGCAACAGCAGAATCATGAAGATTATCAGTGAAAATGCATATCTCAACTGGAAACCCCACGCAAACGAAGATATCGCAGTTTCCGCATATCAAACGCACTGTGGAGTGCTGACAACACCAGAAAACGTGTTTTTCGCATTCAATAGCACGAAAACAGCGATTTCGGTGATTCTGCACACTTGCAACAGCAGAATCATGAAGATTATCACTGAAAATGCATATCTCAACTGGAAACCCCACGCAAACGAAGATATCGCAGTTTCCGTATATCAAACGCACTGTGGAGTGCTGAAAACACCAGAAAACGTGTTTTTCGCATTCAATAGCACGAAAACAGCGATTTCGGTGATTCTGCACACTTGTAACAGCAGAATCATGAAGATTATCACTGAAGATGCATATCTCAGCTGGAAACCCAACGATGCCGAAGATATCGCAGTTTCCGCATGTCAAACGCTCTGTGGAGTGCTGAAAACACCAGAAAACGTGTTTTTCGCATTCAGTAGCCCGAAAACAGCGATTTCGGTGATTCTGCACACTTGTAACAGCAGAATCATGAAGATTATCACTGAAAATGCATATCTTACCTGGAAACAACAACGATACCGAAGATATCCCTGTTTCCGCACATCAAACGCACTGTGGAGTGCTGAAAACACCAGAAAACGTGTTTTTCGCATTCAATAGCACGAAAACAGCGTTTTCGGTGATTCTGCACACTTGTAACAGCAGAATCATGAAGATTATCACTGAAAATGCATATCTCAACTGGAAACCCCACGCAAACGAAGATATCGCAGTTTCCGCATATTAAACGCACTGTGGAGTGCTGAAAACACCAGAAAACGTGTTTTACGCATTCAATAGCACGAAAACAGCGATTTCGGTGATTCTGCACGCTTGTAACAGCAGAATCATGAAGATTATCACTGAAAATGCATATCTCAGCTGGAAACCCAACGATAGCGAAGATATCGCAGTTTCCGCATATCAAACGCAGAGTGGAGTGCTGAAAACACCAGAAAACGTGTTTGTCGCAATTCAATAGCACGAAAACAGCGTTTTCGGTGATTCTGCACGCTTGTAACAGCAGAATCATGAAGATTATCACTGTAAATGCATATCTCAACAGGAAACCCCACGCAAACGAAGATATCCCTGTTTCCGCACATCAAACGCACTGTGGAGTGCTGAAAACACCAGAAAACGTGTTTTTCGCATTCAATAGCACGAAAACAGCGATTTCGGTGATTCTGCACACTTGTAACAGCAGCATCATGAAGATTATCGCTGAAAATGCATATCTCAGCTGGAAACCCAACGATACCGAAGATACTGCAGTTTCCACATGTCAAACGCTCTATGGAGTGCTGACAACACCAGAAAACGTGTTTTTCGCATTCAATAGCACGAAATCAGCGTTTTCGGTGATTCTGCACACTTGTGACAGCAGAATCATGAAGATTATCAGTGAAAATGCATATCTCAGCTGGAAACCCAACGATACCGAAGATATCGCTGTTTCCGCATGTCATACGCACTGTGGAGTGCTGAAAACACCAGAAAACGTGTTTTTCGCATTCAATAGCACGAAAACAGCAATTGCGGTGATTCTGCACACTTGCAACAGCAGAATCATGAAGATTATCACTGTAAATGCATATCTCAACAGGAAACCCCACGCAAACGAAGATATCGCAGTTTCCGCATATCAAACGCACTGTGGAGTGCTGACAACACGAGAAAACGTGTTTTTTGCATTCAATAGAACGAAAACAGCGATTTCGGTGATTCTGCACACTTGTAACAGCAGAGTCATGAAGATTATCAGTGAAAATGCATATCTCCGCTGGAAACCCAACGATACCGAAGATATCGCAGTTTCCGCATATCAAACGCAGAGTGGAGTGCTGAAAACAACAGAAAACGTGTTTTTCGCATTCAATAGCACGAAAACAGTGTTTTCGGTGATTCTGCAGGCTTGTAACAGCAGAATCATGAAGATTATCACTGAAAATGCATATCTCAGCTGGAAACCCCACGAAAACGAAGATATCCCTGTTTCCGCACATCAAATGCACTGTCGTGTGCTGAAAACACCAGAAAACGTGTTTTTCGCATTCAGTAGCCCGAAAACAGCGATTTCGGTGATTCTGCACACTTGTAACAGCAGAATCATGAAGATTATCACTGAAAATGCATATCTCAGCTGGAAACAACAACAATACCGAAGATATCGCAGTTTCCGCATATCAAACGCAGAGTGGAGTGCTGAAAACAACAGAAAACGTGTTTTTCGCATTCAATAGCACGAAAACAGTGTTTTCGGTGATTCTGCACGCTTGTAACAGCAGAATCATGAAGATTATCACTGAAAATGCATATCTCAGCTAGAAACCACACGATACCGAAGATATTGCAGTTTCCGCATATCAAACGCAGAGTGGAGTGCTGAAAACACCAGAAAACGTGTTTGTCGCATTCAATAGCACGAAAACAGCGTTTTCGCTGATTCTGCACGCTTGTAACAGCAGAATCATGAAGATTATCACTGAAAATGCATATCTCAGCTGTAAACCCCACGAAAACGAATATATCCCTGTTTCCGCACATCAAACGCACTGTCGGGTGCAGAAAACACCAGAAAACGTGTTTTTCGCATTCAATATCACGAAAACAGCGATTTCGGTGATTCTGCACACTTGTAACAGCAGAATCATGAAGATTATCGCTGAAAATGCATATCTCAGCTGGAAACCCAACGATACCGAAGATATTGCAGTTTCCGCATGTCAAACGCTCTGTGGAGTTGTGACAACACCAGAAAACGTGTTTTTCGCATTCAATAGCACGAAAACAGCGTTTTCGGTGATTCTGCACACTTGTAACAGCAGAATCATGAAGATTATCACTGAAAATGCATATGTCAGCTGTAAACCCCACGAAAACGAAGATATCCCTGTTTCCGCACATCAAACGCACTGTCGGGTGCAGAAAACACCAGAAAACGTGTTTTTCGCATTCAATATCACGAATACAGCGATTTCGGTGATTCTGCACACTTGTAACAGCAGAATCATGAAGATTATCGCTGAAAATGCATATCTCAGCTGGAGACCCAACGATACCGAAGATACTGCAGTTTCCACATGTCAAACGCTCTATGGAGTGCTGACAACACCAGAAAACGTGTTTTTCGCATTCAATAGCACGAAAACAGCGATTGCGGTGATTCTGCACACTTGTAACAGCAGAATCATGAAGATTATCACTGAAAATGCATATCTCAACTGGAAACCACACGCAAACGAAGATATCGCAGTTTCCGCATATCAAACGCACTGTGGAGTGCTGAAAACACCAGAAAACGTGTTTTTCGCATTCAATATCACGAAAACAGCGATTTCGGTGATTCTGCACACTTGTAACAGCAGAATCATGAAGATTATCAGTGAAAATGCATATCTCCGCTGGAAACCCAACGATACCGAAGATATCGCTGTTTCCGCATGTCATACGCACTGTGGAGTGCTGAAAACACCAGAAAACGTGTTTTTCGCATTCAATAGCACGAAAACAGCGATTGCGGTGATTCTGCACACTTGTAACAGCAGAATCATGAAGATTATCACTGAAAATGCATATCTCGACTGGAAACCCCATGCAAACGAAGATATCGCAGTTTCCGCATATCAAACGCACTGTGGAGTGCTGAAAACACCAGAAAACGTGTTTGTCGCATTCAATAGCACGAAAACAGCGTTTTCGCTGATTCTGCACGCTTGTAACAGCAGAATCATGAAGATTATCACTGAAAATGCATATCTCAGCTGTAAACCCCACGAAAACGAATATATCCCTGTTTCCGCACATCAAACGCACTGTCGGGTGCAGAAAACACCAGAAAACGTGTTTTTCGCATTCAATATCACGAAAACAGCGATTTCGGTGATTCTGCACACTTGTAACAGCAGAATCATGAAGATTATCGCTGAAAATGCATATCTCAGCTGGAAACCCAACGATACCGAAGATATTGCAGTTTCCGCATGTCAAACGCTCTGTGGAGTTGTGACAACACCAGAAAACGTGTTTTTCGCATTCAATAGCACGAAAACAGCGTTTTCGGTGATTCTGCACACTTGTAACAGCAGAATCATGAAGATTATCACTGAAAATGCATATGTCAGCTGTAAACCCCACGAAAACGAAGATATCCCTGTTTCCGCACATCAAACGCACTGTCGGGTGCAGAAAACACCAGAAAACGTGTTTTTCGCATTCAATATCACGAATACAGCGATTTCGGTGATTCTGCACACTTGTAACAGCAGAATCATGAAGATTATCGCTGAAAATGCATATCTCAGCTGGAGACCCAACGATACCGAAGATACTGCAGTTTCCACATGTCAAACGCTCTATGGAGTGCTGACAACACCAGAAAACGTGTTTTTCGCATTCAATAGCACGAAAACAGCGATTGCGGTGATTCTGCACACTTGTAACAGCAGAATCATGAAGATTATCACTGAAAATGCATATCTCAACTGGAAACCACACGCAAACGAAGATATCGCAGTTTCCGCATATCAAACGCACTGTGGAGTGCTGAAAACACCAGAAAACGTGTTTTTCGCATTCAATATCACGAAAACAGCGATTTCGGTGATTCTGCACACTTGTAACAGCAGAATCATGAAGATTATCAGTGAAAATGCATATCTCCGCTGGAAACCCAACGATACCGAAGATATCGCTGTTTCCGCATGTCATACGCACTGTGGAGTGCTGAAAACACCAGAAAACGTGTTTTTCGCATTCAATAGCACGAAAACAGCGATTGCGGTGATTCTGCACACTTGTAACAGCAGAATCATGAAGATTATCACTGAAAATGCATATCTCGACTGGAAACCCCATGCAAACGAAGATATCGCAGTTTCCGCATATCAAACGCACTGTGGAGTGCTGAAAACACCAGAAAACGTGTTTTTCGCATTCAATAGCACGAAAACAGCGATTGCGGTTATTCTGCACACTTGTAACAGCAGAATCATGAAGATTATCACTGAAAATGCATATCTCAACTGGAAACCCCACGCAAACGAAGATATCGCGGTTTCCGCATATCAAACGCACTGTGGAGTGCTGAAAACAGCAGAAAACGTGTTTTTCGCAATCAATAACACGAAAACAGCGATTTCGGTGATTCTGCACACTTGTAACAGCAGAATCATGAAGATTATCACTGAAAATGCATATCTCGAATGGAAACCCCACGCAAACGAAGATATCGCAGTTTCCGCATATCAAACGCACTGTGGAGTGCTGACAACACCAGAAAACGTGTTTTTCGCATTCAAAAGCACGAAAACAGCGATTTCGGTGATTCTGCACACTTGTAACAGCAGAATCATGAAGATTATCACTGAAAATGCATATCTCAGCTGGAAACCCAACGATGCCGAAGATATCGCAGTTTCGGCATGTCAAACGCTCTGTGGAGTGCTGAAAACACCAGAAAACGTGTTTTTCGCATTCAATAGCACGAAAACAGCGTTTTCGGTGATTCTGCACACTTGTAACAGCAGAATCATGAAGATTATCACTGAAAATGCATATCTCAGCTGGAAACCCAACGATAGCGAAGATATCGCAGTTTCCGCATATCAAACGCAGAGTGGAGTGCTGAAACCACCAGAAAACGTGTTTGTCGCAATTCAATAGCACGAAAACAGCGTTTTCGGTGATTCTGCACGCTTGTAACAGCAGAATCATGAAGATTATCACTGTAAATGCATATCTCAACAGGAAACCCCACGCAAACGAAGATATCCCTGTTTCCGTACATCAAACGCACTGTGGAGTGCTGAAAACACCAGAAAACGTGTTTTTCGCATTCAATAGCACGAAAACAGCGATTGCGGTGATTCTGCACACTTGCAACAGCAGAATCATGAAGATTATCACTGTAAATGCATATCTCAACAGGAAACAACAACAATACCGAAGATATCGCAGTTTCCGCATATCAAACGCAGAGTGGAGTGCTGAAAACAACAGAAAACGTGTTTTTCGCATTCAATAGCACGAAAACAGTGTTTTCGGTGATTCTGCACGCTTGTAACAGCAGAATCATGAAGATTATCACTGAAAATGCATATCTCAGCTGGAAACAACAACAATACCGAAGATATCGCAGTTTCCGCATGTCATACGCACTGTGGAGTGCTGAAAACACCAGAAAACGTGTTTTTCGCATTCAATAGCACGAAAACAGCGATTGCGGTAATTCTGCACACTTGTAACAGCAGAATCATGAAGATTATCATTGAAAATGCATATCTCAACTGGAAACCCCACGCAAACGAAGATATCGCGGTTTCCGCATATCAAACGCACTGTGGAGTGCTGACAACACCAGAAAACGTGTTTTTCGCATTCAAAAGCACGAAAACAGCGATTTCGGTGATTCTGCACACTTGTAACAGCAGAATCATGAAGATTATCACTGAAAATGCATATCTCAGCTGGAAACCCAACGATGCCGAAGATATCCCTGTTTCCGTACATCAAACGCACTGTGGAGTGCTGAAAACACCAGAAAACGTGTTTTTCGCATTCAATAGCACGAAAACAGCGATTGCGGTGATTCTGCACACTTGCAACAGCAGAATCATGAAGATTATCACTGTAAATGCATATCTCAACAGGAAACAACAACAATACCGAAGATATCGCAGTTTCCGCATATCAAACGCAGAGTGGAGTGCTGAAAACAACAGAAAACGTGTTTTTCGCATTCAATAGCACGAAAACAGTGTTTTCGGTGATTCTGCACGCTTGTAACAGCAGAATCATGAAGATTATCACTGAAAATGCATATCTCAGCTGGAAACAACAACAATACCGAAGATATCGCAGTTTCCGCATGTCATACGCACTGTGGAGTGCTGAAAACACCAGAAAACGTGTTTTTCGCATTCAATAGCACGAAAACAGCGATTGCGGTAATTCTGCACACTTGTAACAGCAGAATCATGAAGATTATCATTGAAAATGCATATCTCAACTGGAAACCCCACGCAAACGAAGATATCGCGGTTTCCGCATATCAAACGCACTGTGGAGTGCTGACAACACCAGAAAACGTGTTTTTCGCATTCAAAAGCACGAAAACAGCGATTTCGGTGATTCTGCACACTTGTAACAGCAGAATCATGAAGATTATCACTGAAAATGCATATCTCAGCTGGAAACCCAACGATGCCGAAGATATCGCAGTTTCGGCATGTCAAACGCTCTGTGGAGTGCTGAAAACACCAGAAAACGTGTTTTTCGCATTCAATAGCACGAAAACAGCGTTTTCGGTGATTCTGCACACTTGTAACAGCAGAATCATGAAGATTATCACTGAAAATGCATATCTCAGCTGGAAACCCAACGATAGCGAAGATATCGCAGTTTCCGCATATCAAACGCAGAGTGGAGTGCTGAAACCACCAGAAAACGTGTTTGTCGCAATTCAATAGCACGAAAACAGCGTTTTCGGTGATTCTGCACGCTTGTAACAGCAGAATCATGAAGATTATCACTGTAAATGCATATCTCAACAGGAAACCCCACGCAAACGAAGATATCCCTGTTTCCGTACATCAAACGCACTGTGGAGTGCTGAAAACACCAGAAAACGTGTTTTTCGCATTCAATAGCACGAAAACAGCGATTGCGGTGATTCTGCACACTTGCAACAGCAGAATCATGAAGATTATCACTGTAAATGCATATCTCAACAGGAAACAACAACAATACCGAAGATATCGCAGTTTCCGCATATCAAACGCAGAGTGGAGTGCTGAAAACAACAGAAAACGTGTTTTTCGCATTCAATAGCACGAAAACAGTGTTTTCGGTGATTCTGCACGCTTGTAACAGCAGAATCATGAAGATTATCACTGAAAATGCATATCTCAGCTGGAAACAACAACAATACCGAAGATATCGCAGTTTCCGCATGTCATACGCACTGTGGAGTGCTGAAAACACCAGAAAACGTGTTTTTCGCATTCAATAGCACGAAAACAGCGATTGCGGTGATTCTGCACACTTGCAACAGCAGAATCATGAAGATTATCACTGAGAATGCATATCTCAACTGGAAACCCCACGCAAACGAAGATATCGCGGTTTCCGCATATCAAACGCACTGTGGAGTGCTGAAAACACCAGAAAACGTGTTTTTCGCATTCAATAGCACGAAAACAGCGATTGCGGTAATTCTGCACACTTGTAACAGCAGAATCATGAAGATTATCACTGAAAATGCATATCTCAACTGGAAACCCCACGCAAACGAAGATATCGCGGTTTCCGCATATCAAACGCTCTGTGGAGTGCTGAAAACACCAGAAAACGTGTTTTACGCATTCAATAGCACGAAAACAGCGATTTCGGTGATTCTGCACACTTGTAACAGCAGCATCATGAAGATTATCGCTGAAAATGCATATCTCAGCTGGAAACCCAACGATACCGAAGATACTGCAGTTTCCACATGTCAAACGCTCTATGGAGTGCTGACAACACCAGAAAACGTGTTTTTCGCATTCAATAGCACGAAATCAGCGTTTTCGGTGATTCTGCACACTTGTAACAGCAGAATCATGAAGATTATCAGTGAAAATGCATATCTCAGCTGGAAACCCAACGATACCGAAGATATCGCTGTTTCCGCATGTCATACGCACTGTGGAGTGCTGAAAACACCAGAAAACGTGTTTTTCGCATTCAATAGCACGAAAACAGCGATTGCGGTGATTCTGCACACTTGCAACAGCAGAATCATGAAGATTATCACTGTAAATGCATATCTCAACAGGAAACCCCACGCAAACGAAGATATCGCAGTTTCCGCATATCAAACGCACTGTGGAGTGCTGACAACACCAGAAAACGTGTTTTTTGCATTCAATAGAACGAAAACAGCGATTTCGGTGATTCTGCACACTTGTAACAGCAGAGTCATGAAGATTATCAGTGAAAATGCATATCTCCGCTGGAAACCCAACGATACCGAAGATATCGCAGTTTCCGCATATCAAACGCAGAGTGGAGTGCTGAAAACAACAGAAAACGTGTTTTTCGCATTCAATAGCACGAAAACAGTGTTTTCGGTGATTCTGCAGGCTTGTAACAGCAGAATCATGAAGATTATCACTGAAAATGCATATCTCAGCTGGAAACCCCACGAAAACGAAGATATCCCTGTTTCCGCACATCAAATGCACTGTCGTGTGCTGAAAACACCAGAAAACGTGTTTTTCGCATTCAGTAGCCCGAAAACAGCGATTTCGGTGATTCTGCACACTTGTAACAGCAGAATCATGAAGATTATCACTGAAAATGCATATCTCAGCTGGAAACAACAACAATACAGAAGATATCGCAGTTTCCGCATATCAAACGCAGAGTGGAGTGCTGAAAACAACAGAAAACGTGTTTTTCGCATTCAATAGCACGAAAACAGTGTTTTCGGTGATTCTGCACGCTTGTAACAGCAGAATCATGAAGATTATCACTGAAAATGCATATCTCAGCTGGAAACCACACGATACCGAAGATATTGCAGTTTCCGCATGTCAAACGCTCTGTGGAGTTGTGACAACACCAGAAAACGTGTTTTTCGCATTCAATAGCACGAAAACAGAGTTTTCGGTGATTCTGCACACTTGTAACAGCAGAATCATGAAGATTATCACTGAAAATGCATATCTCAGCTGTAAACCCCACGAAAACGAAGATATCCCTGTTTCCGCACATCAAACGCACTGTCGGGTGCAGAAAACACCAGAAAACGTGTTTTTCGCATTGAATATCACGAAAACAGCGATTTCGGTGATTCTGCACACTTGTAACAGCAGAATCATGAAGATTATCGCTGAAAATGCATATCTCAGCTGGAAACCCAACGATACCGAAGATACTGCAGTTTCCACATGTCAAACGCTCTATGGAGTGCTGACAACACCAGAAAACGTGTTTTTCGCATTCAATAGCACGAAATCAGCGATTTCGGTGATTCTGCACACTTGTGACAGCAGAATCAGGAAGATTATCAGTGAAAATGCATATCTCAGCTGGAAACCCAACGATACCGAAGATATCGCTGTTTCCGCATGTCATACGCACTGTGGAGTGCTGAAAACACCAGAAAACGTGTTTTTCGCATTCAATAGCACGAAAACTGCGATTTCGGTGGTTCTGCACACTTGTAATAGCAGAATCATGAAGATTATCACTGAAAATGCGTATCTCAGCTGGAAACAACAACGATACCGAAGATATCGTAGTTTCCGCATATCAAGCGCACTGTGGAGTGCTGAAAACACCAGAAAACGTGTTTTTCGCATTCAATAGCACGAAAACAGCGATTTCGGTGATTCTGCACACTTGTAACAGCAGAATCATGAAGATTATCACTGAAAATGCATATCTCGACTGGAAACCCCATGCAAACGAAGATATCGCAGTTTCCGCAAATCAAACGCACTGTGGAGTGCTGAAAACACCAGAAAACGTGTTTTTCGCATTCAATAGCACGAAAACAGCGATTGCGGTGATTCTGCACACTTGTAACAGCAGAATCATGAAGATTATCACTGAAAATGCATATCTCAACTGGAAACCCCGCGCAAACGAAGATATCGCGGTTTCCGCATATCAAACGCACTGTGGAGTGCTGAAAACAGCAGAAAACGTGTTTTTCGCAATCAATAACACGAAAACAGCGATTTCGGTGGTTCTGCACACTTGTAACAGCAGAATCATGAAGATTATCACTGAAAATGCATATCTCGAATGGAAACCCCACGCAAACGAAGATATCGCAGTTTCCGCATATCAAACGCACTGTGGAGTGCTGACAACACCAGAAAACGTGTTTTTCGCATTCAATAGCACGAAAACAGCGATTGCGGTGATTCTGCACACTTGTAACAGCAGAATCATGAAGATTATCACTGAAAATGCATATCTCAGCTGGAAACACAACGATACCGAAGATATCGCAGTTTCCGCATGTCATACGCACTGTGGAGTGCTGAAAACACCAGAAAACGTGTTTTTCGCATTCAATAGCACGAAAACAGCGATTGCGGTGATTCTGCACACTTGTAACAGCAGAATCATGAAGATTATCGCTGAAAATGCATATCTCGACTGGAAACCTCACGCAAACGAAGATATCGCAGTTTCCGCATGTCGTAGGCACTGTAGAGTGCTGAAAACACCAGAAAACGTGTTTTTCGCATTCAATAGCACGAAAACAGCGATTTCGGTGATTCTGCACACTTGCAACAGCAGAATCATGAAGATTATCACTGAAAATGCATATCTCAACTGGAAACCCCACGCAAACGAAGATATCGCAGTTTCCGCATATCAAACGCACTGTGGAGTGCTGACAACACCAGAAAACGTGTTTTTCGCATTCAATAGCATGAAGCACGCGATTTCGGTGATTCTGCACACTTGTAACAGCAGAATCATGAAGATTATCACTGAAAATGCATATCTCAGCTGGAAACCCAACGATGCCGAAGATATCGCAGTTTCCGCACGTCAAACGCTCTGTGGAGTGCTGAAAACACCAGAAAACGTGTTTTTCGCATTCAATAGCACGAAAACAGCGATTGCGGTGATTCTGCACACTTGTAACAGCAGAATATTGAAGATTATCTCTGAAAATGCATATCTCAACTGGAAACCCCACGCAAACGAAGATATCGCAGTTTCCGCATATCAAACGCACTGTGGAGTGCTGACAACACCAGAAAACGTGTTTTTCGCATTCAATAGCACGAAAACAGCGATTTCGGTGATTCTGCACACTTGCAACAGCAGAATCATGAAGATTATCACTGAAAATGCATATCTCAACTGGAAACCCCACGCAAACGAAGATATCGCAGTTTCCGTATATCAAACGCACTGTGGAGTGCTGAAAACACCAGAAAACGTGTTTTTCGCATTCAATAGCACGAAAACAGCGATTGCGGTGATTCTGCACACTTGTAACAGCAGAATCATGAACATTATCACTGAAAATGCATATCTCAACTGGAAACCCCACGCAAACGAAGATATCGCAGTTTCCGCATATCAAACGCACTGTGGAGTGCTGAAAGCAGCAGAAAACGTGTTTTTCGCAATCAATAACACGAAAACAGCGATTTCGGTGATTCTGCACACTTGTAACAGCAGAATCATGAAGATTATCGCTGAAAATGCATATCTCAACTGGAAACCCCACGCAAACGAAGATATCGCAGTTTCCGCATATTAAACGCACTGTGGAGTGCTGAAAACACCAGAAAACGTGTTTTACGCATTCAATAGCACGAAAACAGCGATTTCGGTGATTCTGCACGCTTGTAACAGCAGAATCATGAAGATTATCACTGAAAATGCATATCTCAGCTGGAAACCCAACGATAGCGAAGATATCGCAGTTTCCGCATATCAAACGCAGAGTGGAGTGCTGAAAACACCAGAAAACGTGTTTGTCGCAATTCAATAGCACGAAAACAGCGTTTTCGGTGATTCTGCACGCTTGTAACAGCAGAATCATGAAGATTATCACTGTAAATGCATATCTCAACAGGAAACCCCACGCAAACGAAGATATCCCTGTTTCCGCACATCAAACGCACTGTGGAGTGCTGAAAACACCAGAAAACGTGTTTTTCGCATTCAATAGCACGAAAACAGCGATTTCGGTGATTCTGCACACTTGTAACAGCAGCATCATGAAGATTATCGCTGAAAATACATATCTCAGATGGAAACCCAACGATACCGAAGATACTGCAGTTTCCACATGTCAAACGCTCTATGGAGTGCTGACAACACCAGAAAACGTGTTTTTCGCATTCAATAGCACGAAATCAGCGTTTTCGGTGATTCTGCACACTTGTGACAGCAGAATCATGAAGATTATCAGTGAAAATGCATATCTCAGCTGGAAACCCAACGATACCGAAGATATCGCTGTTTCCGCATGTCATACGCACTGTGGAGTGCTGAAAACAGCAGAAAACGTGTTTTTCGCAATCAATAACACGAAAACAGCGATTCCGGTGGTTCTGCACACTTGTAACAGCAGAATCATGAAGATTATCACTGAAAATGCATATCTCGAATGGAAACCCCACGCAAACGAAGATATCGCAGTTTCCGCATATCAAACGCACTGTGGAGTGCAGACAACACCAGAAAACGTGTTTTTCGCATTCAATAGCACGAAAACAGCGATTGCGGTGATTCTGCACACTTGTAACAGCAGAATCATGAAGATTATCACTGAAAATGCATATCTCAGCTGGAAACACAACGATACCGAAGATATCGCAGTTTCCGCATGTCATACGCACTGTGGAGTGCTGAAAACACCAGAAAACGTGTTTTTCGCATTCAATAGCACGAAAACAGCGATTGCGGTGATTCTGCACACTTGTAACAGCAGAATCATGAAGATTATCACTGAAAATGCATATCTCAACTGGAAACCCCACGCAAACGAAGATATCGCGGATTCCGCATATCAAACGCACTGCGGAGTGCTGAAAACAGCAGAAAACGTGTTTTTCGCAATCAATAACACGAAAACAGCGATTTCGGTGATTCTGCACACTTTTAACAGCAGAATCATGAAGATTATCACTGAAAATGCATATCTCAGCTGGAAACCCAACGATGCCGAAGATATCGCAGTTTCCGCACGTCAAACGCTCTGTGGAGTGTTGAAAACACCAGAAAACGTGTTTTTCGCATTCAATAGCACGAAAACAGCGATTGCGGTGATTCTGCACACTTGTAACAGCAGAATATTGAAGATTATCACTGAAAATGCATATCTCAGCTGGAAACACAACGATACCGAAGATATCGCAGTTTCCGCATGTCATACGCACTGTGGAGTGCTGACAACACCAGAAAACGTGTTTTTCGCATTCAATAGCACGAAAACAGCGATTTCGGTGATTCTGCACACTTGTAACAGCAGAGTCATGAAGATTATCAGTGAAAATGCATATCTCAGCTGGAAACCCAACGATACCGAAGATATCGCTGTTTCCGCATGTCATAGGCACTGTGGAGTGCTGAAAACACCAGAAAACGTGTTTTTCGCATTCAATAGCACGAAAACAGCGATTTCGGTGATTCTGCACACATGCAACAGCCGAATCATGAAGATTATCACTGAAAATGCATATCTAAACTGGAAACCCCACGCAAACGAAGATATCGCAGTTTCCGCATATCAAACGCACTGTGGATTGCTGACAACACCAGAAAACGTGTTTTTCGCATTCAATAGCACGAAAACAGCGATTTCGGTGATTCTGCACACTTGCAACAGCAGAATCATGAAGATTATCACTGAAAATGCATATCTCAACTGGAAACCCCACACAAACGAAGATATCGCAGTTTCCGTATATCAAACGCACTATGGAGTGCTGAAAACACCAGAAAACGTGTTTTTCGCATTAAATAGCACGAAAACAGCGATTTCGGTGATTCTGCACACTTGTAGCAGCAGAATCATGAAGATTATCAGTGAAAATGCATATCTCAACTGGAAACCCCACGCAAACGAAGATATCGCAGTTTCCGCATATCAAACGCACTGTGGAGTGCTGACAACACCAGAAAATGTGTTTTTCGCATTCAATAGCACGAAAACAGCGATTTCGGTGATTCTGCACACTTGCAACAGCAGAATCATGAAGATTATCACTGAAAATGCATATCTCAACTGGAAACCCCACGCAAACGAAGATATCGCAGTTTCCGTATATCAAACGCACTGTGGAGTGCTGAAAACACCAGAAAACGTGTTTTTCGCATTCAATAGCACGAAAACAGCGATTGCGGTGATTCTGCTCACTTGTAACAGCAGAATCATGAACATTATCACTGAAAATGCATATCTCAACTGGAAACCCCACGCAAACGAAGATATCGCAGTTTCCGCATATCAAACGCACTGTGGAGTGCTGACAACACCAGAAAACGTGTTTTTCGCATTCAATAGCACGAAAACAGCGATTTCGGTGATTCTGCACGCTTGTAACAGCAGAATCATGAAGATTATCACTGAAAATGCATATCTCAGCTGGAAACCCAACGATAGCGAAGATATCGCAGTTTCCGCATATCAAACGCAGAGTGGAGTGCTGAAAACAGCAGAAAACGTGTTTTTCGCAATCAATAACACGAAAACAGCGATTTCGGTGATTCTGCACACTTGTAACAGCAGAATCATGAAGATTATCGCTGAAAATGCATATCTCAACTGGAAACCCCACGCAAACGAAGATATCGCAGTTTCCGCATATTAAACGCACTGTGGAGTGCTGAAAACACCAGAAAACGTGTTTTACGCATTCAATAGCACGAAAACAGCGATTTCGGTGATTCTGCACGCTTGTAACAGCAGAATCATGAAGATTATCACTGAAAATGCATATCTCAGCTGGAAACCCAACGATAGCGAAGATATCGCAGTTTCCGCATATCAAACGCAGACTGGAGTGCTGAAAACACCAGAAAACGTGTTTGTCGCAATTCAATAGCACGAAAACAGCGTTTTCGGTGATTCTGCACGCTTGTAACAGCAGAATCATGAAGATTATCACTGTAAATGCATATCTCAACAGGAAACCCCGCGCAAACGAAGATATCCCTGTTTCCGCACATCAAACGCACTGTGGAGTGCTGAAAACACCAGAAAACGTGTTTTTCGCATTCAATAGCACGAAAACAGCGATTTCGGTGATTCTGCACACTTGTAACAGCAGCATCATGAAGATTATCGCTGAAAATGCATATCTCAGCTGGAAACCCAACGATACCGAAGATACTGCAGTTTCAACATGTCAAACGCTCTATGGAGTGCTGACAACACCAGAAAACGTGTTTTTCGCATTCAATAGCACGAAATCAGCGTTTTCGGTGATTCTGCACACTTGTGACAGCAGAATCATGAAGATTATCAGTGAAAATGCATATCTCAGCTGGAAACCCAACGATACCGAAGATATCGCTGTTTCCGCATGTCATACGCACTGTGGAGTGCTGAAAACACCAGAAAACGTGTTTTTCGCATTCAATAGCACGAAAACAGCGATTGCGGTGATTCTGCACACTTGCAACAGCAGAATCATGAAGATTATCACTGTAAATGCATATCTCAACAGGAAACCCCACGCAAACGAAGATATCGCAGGTTCCGCATATCAAACGCACTGTGGAGTGCTGACAACACCAGAAAACGTGTTTTTTGCATTCAATAGAACGAAAACAGCGATTTCGGTGATTCTGCACACTTGTAACAGCAGAGTCATGAAGATTATCAGTGAAAATGCATATCTCCGCTGGAAACCCAACGATACCGAAGATATCGCAGTTTCCGCATATCAAACGCAGAGTGGAGTGCTGAAAACAACAGAAAACGTGTTTTTCGCATTCTATAGCACGAAAACAGTGTTTTCGGTGATTCTGCAGGCTTGTAACAGCAGAATCATGAAGATTATCACTGAAAATGCATATCTGAGCTGGAAACCACACGATACCGAAGATATTGCAGTTTCCGCACATCAAACGCACTGTCGGGTGCAGAAAACACCAGAAAACGTGTTTTTCGCATTCAATATCACGAAAACAGCGATTGCGGTGATTCTGCACACTTGTAACAGCAGAATCATGAAGATTATCGCTGAAAATGCATATCTCAGCTGGAAACCCAACGATACCGAAGATACTGCAGTTTCCACATGTCAAACGCTCTATGGAGTGCTGACAACACCAGAAAACGTGTTTTTCGCATTCAATAGCACGAAATCAGCGATTTCGGTGATTCTGCACACTTGTGACAGCAGAATCAGGAAGATTATCAGTGAAAATGCATATCTCAGCTGGAAACCCAACGATACCGAAGATATCGCTGTTTCCGCATGTCATACGCACTGTGGAGTGCTGAAAACACCAGAAAACGTGTTTTTCGCATTCAATAGCACGAAAACAGCGATTGCGGTGATTCTGCACACTTGCAACAGCAGAATCATGAAGATTATCACTGTAAATGCATATCTCAACAGGAAACCCCACGCAAACGAAGATATCGCAGTTTCCGCATATCAAACGCACTGTGGAGTTCTGAAAACACCAGAAAACGTGTTTTTCGCATTCAATAGCACGAAAACAGCGATTTCGGTGGTTCTGCACACTTGTAATAGCAGAATCATGAAGATTATCACTGAAAATGCGTATCTCAGCTGGAAACCCCACGCAAACGAAGATATCGCAGTTTCCGCAGATCAAACGCACTGTCGGGTGCTGAAAACACCAGAAAACGTGTTTTTCGCATTCAATAGCACGAAAACAGCGATTTCGGTGGTTCTGCACACTTGTAACAGCAGAATCATTAAGATTATCACGGAAAATGCATATCTCAGCTGGAAACAACAACGATACCGAAGATATCCCAGTTTCCGCACATCAAACGCACTGTGGAGTGCTGAAAACACCAGAAAACGTGTTTTTCGCATTCAATAGCACGAAAACAGCGATTTCGGTGATTCTGCACACTTGTAACAGCAGAATCATGAAGATTATCACTGAAAATGCATATCTCGACTGGAAACCCCATGCAAACGAAGATATCGCAGTTTCCGCAAATCAAACGCACTGTGGAGTGCTGAAAACACCAGAAAACGTGTTTTTCGCATTCAATAGCACGAAAACAGCGATTGCGGTGATTCTGCACACTTGTAACAGCAGAATCATGAAGATTATCACTGAAAATGCATATCTCAACTGGAAACCCCGCGCAAACGAAGATATCGCGGTTTCCGCATATCAAACGCACTGTGCAGTGCTGAAAACAGCAGAAAACGTGTTTTTCGCAATCAATAACACGAAAACAGCGATTTCGGTGGTTCTGCACACTTGTAACAGCAGAATCATGAAGATTATCACTGAAAATGCATATCTCGAATGGAAACCCCACGCAAACGAAGATATCGCAGTTTCCGCATATCAAACGCACTGTGGAGTGCTGACAACACCAGAAAACGTGTTTTTCGCATTCAATAGCACGAAAACAGCGATTGCGGTGATTCTGCACACTTGTAACAGCAGAATCATGAAGATTATCACTGAAAATGCATATCTCAACTGGAAACCCCACGCGAACGAAGATATCGCGGTTACCGCATATCAAACGCACTGTGGAGTGCTGAAAACACCAGAAAACGTGTTATTCGCATTCAATAGCACGAAAACAGCGATTTCGGTGATTCTGCACACTTGTAACAGCAGAATCATGAAGATTATCACTGAAAATGCATATCTCAGCTGGAAACACAACGATACCGAAGATATCGCAGTTTCCGCATGTCATACGCACTGTGGAGTGCTGAAAACACCAGAAAACGTGTTTTTCGCATTCAATAGCACGAAAACAGCGATTGCGGTGATTCTGCACACTTGTAACAGCAGAATCATGAAGATTATCACTGAAAATGCATATCTCAACTGGAAACCCCACGCAAACGAAGATATCGCGGTTTCCGCATATCAAACGCACTGCGGAGTGCTGAAAACAGCAGAAAACGTGTTTTTCGCAATCAATAACACGAAAACAGCGATTTCGGTGATTCTGCACACTTGCAACAGCAGAATCATGAAGATTATCACTGAAAATGCATATCTCAACTGGAAACCCCACGCAAACGAAGATATCGCAGTTTCCGCATATCAAACGCACTGTGGAGTGCTGACAACACCAGAAAACGTGTTTTTCGCATTCAATAGCATGAAACACGCGATTTCGGTGATTCTGCACACTTGTAACAGCAGAATCATGAAGATTATCACTGAAAATGCATATCTCGACTGGAAACCCCATGCAAACGAAGATATCGCAGTTTCCGCAAATCAAACGCACTGTGGAGTGCTGAAAACACCAGAAAACGTGTTTTTCGCATTCAATAGCACGAAAACAGCGATTGCGGTGATTCTGCACACTTGTAACAGCAGAATCATGAAGATTATCACTGAAAATGCATATCTCAACTGGAAACCCCGCGCAAACGAAGATATCGCGGTTTCCGCATATCAAACGCACTGTGCAGTGCTGAAAACAGCAGAAAACGTGTTTTTCGCAATCAATAACACGAAAACAGCGATTTCGGTGGTTCTGCACACTTGTAACAGCAGAATCATGAAGATTATCACTGAAAATGCATATCTCGAATGGAAACCCCACGCAAACGAAGATATCGCAGTTTCCGCATATCAAACGCACTGTGGAGTGCTGACAACACCAGAAAACGTGTTTTTCGCATTCAATAGCACGAAAACAGCGATTGCGGTGATTCTGCACACTTGTAACAGCAGAATCATGAAGATTATCACTGAAAATGCATATCTCAACTGGAAACCCCACGCGAACGAAGATATCGCGGTTACCGCATATCAAACGCACTGTGGAGTGCTGAAAACACCAGAAAACGTGTTATTCGCATTCAATAGCACGAAAACAGCGATTTCGGTGATTCTGCACACTTGTAACAGCAGAATCATGAAGATTATCACTGAAAATGCATATCTCAGCTGGAAACACAACGATACCGAAGATATCGCAGTTTCCGCATGTCATACGCACTGTGGAGTGCTGAAAACACCAGAAAACGTGTTTTTCGCATTCAATAGCACGAAAACAGCGATTGCGGTGATTCTGCACACTTGTAACAGCAGAATCATGAAGATTATCACTGAAAATGCATATCTCAACTGGAAACCCCACGCAAACGAAGATATCGCGGTTTCCGCATATCAAACGCACTGCGGAGTGCTGAAAACAGCAGAAAACGTGTTTTTCGCAATCAATAACACGAAAACAGCGATTTCGGAGATTCTGCACACTTGCAACAGCAGAATCATGAAGATTATCACTGAAAATGCATATCTCAACTGGAAACCCCACGCAAACGAAGATATCGCAGTTTCCGCATATCAAACGCACTGTGGAGTGCTGACAACACCAGAAAACGTGTTTTTCGCATTCAATAGCATGAAACACGCGATTTCGGTGATTCTGCACACTTGTAACAGCAGAATCATGAAGATTATCACTGAAAATGCATATCTCAGCTGGAAACCCAACGATGCCGAAGATATCGCAGTTTCCGCACGTCAAACGCTCTGTGGAGTGCTGAAAACACCAGAAAACGTGTTTTTCGCATTCAATAGCACGAAAACAGCGATTGCGGTGATTCTGCACACTTGTAACAGCAGAATATTGAAGATTATCTCTGAAAATGCATATCTCAACTGGAAACCCCACGCAAACGAAGATATCGCAGTTTCCGCATATCAAACGCACTGTGGTGTGCTGAAAACACCAGAAAGCCTGTTTTTCGCATTCAATAGCACGAAAACAGCGATTTCGGTGATTCTGCACACTTGTAACAGCAGAATCATGAAGATTATCAGTGAAAATGCACATCACAGCTGGAAACCCAACGATACCGAAGATATCGCTGTTTCCGCATGTCATAGACTCTGTGGAGTGCTGAAAACACCAGAAAACGTGTTTTTCGCATTCAATTGCACGAAAACAGCGATTTCGGTGATTCTGCACACATGCAACAGCAGAATCATGAAGATTATCACTGAAAAAGCATATCTCAGCTGGAAACCCCACGCAAACGAAGATATCGCAGTTTCCGCATATCAAACGCACTGTGGAGTGCTGACAACACCAGAAAACGTGTTTTTCGCATTCAATAGCACGAAAACAGCGATTTCGGTGATTCTGCACACTTGTAACAGCAGAGTCATGAAGATTATCAGTGAAAATGCATATCTCAGCTGGAAACCCAACGATACCGAAGATATCGCTGTTTCCGCATGTCATAGGCACTGTGGAGTGCTGAAAACACCAGAAAACGTGTTTTTCGCATTCAATAGCACGAAAACAGCGATTTCGGTGATTCTGCACACATGCAACAGCCGAATCATGAAGATTATCACTGAAAATGCATATCTAAACTGGAAACCCCACGCAAACGAAGATATCGCAGTTTCCGCATATCAAACGCACTGTGGATTGCTGACAACACCAGAAAACGTGTTTTTCGCATTCAATAGCACGAAAACAGCGATTTCGGTGATTCTGCACACTTGCAACAGCAGAATCATGAAGATTATCACTGAAAATGCATATCTCAACTGGAAACCCCACACAAACGAAGATATCGCAGTTTCCGTATATCAAACGCACTGTGGAGTGCTGAAAACACCAGAAAACGTGTTTTTCGCATTAAATAGCACGAAAACAGCGATTTCGGTGATTCTGCACACTTGTAGCAGCAGAATCATGAAGATTATCAGTGAAAATGCATATCTCAACTGGAAACCCCACGCAAACGAAGATATCGCAGTTTCCGCATATCAAACGCACTGTGGAGTGCTGACAACACCAGAAAACGTGTTTTTCGCGTTCAATAGCACGAAAACAGCGATTTCGGTGATTCTGCACGCTTGTAACCGCAGAATCATGAAGATTATCACTGAAAATGCATATCTCATCTGGAAACCCAACGATAGCGAAGATATCGCAGTTTCCGCATATCAAACGCAGAGTGGAGTGCTGAAAACACCAGAAAACGTGTTTGTCGCAATTCAATAGCACGAAAACAGCGTTTTCGGTGATTCTGCACGCTTGTAACAGCAGAATCATGAAGATTATCACTGTAAATGCATATCTCAACAGGAAACCCCACGCAAACGAAGATATCCCTGTTTCCGCACATCAAACGCACTGTGGAGTGCTGAAAACACCAGAAAACGTGTTTTTCGCATTCAATAGCACGAAATCAGCGTTTTCGGTGATTCTGCACACTTGTGACAGCAGAATCATGAAGATTATCAGTGAAAATGCATATCTCAGCTGGAAACCCAACGATACCGAAGATATCGCTGTTTCCGCATGTCATACGCACTGTGGAGTGCTGAAAACACCAGAAAACGTGTTTTTCGCATTCAATAGCACGAAAACAGCGATTGCGGTGATTCTGCACACTTGCAACAGCAGAATCATGAAGATTATCACTGTAAATGCATATCTCAACAGGAAACCCCACGCAAACGAAGATATCGCAGTTTCCGCATATCAAACGCACTGTGGAGTGCTGACAACACCAGAAAACGTGTTTTTTGCATTCAATAGAACGAAAACAGCGATTTCGGTGATTCTGCACACTTGTAACAGCAGAGTCATGAAGATTATCAGTGAAAATGCATACCTCCGCTGGAAACCCAACGATACCGAAGATATCGCAGTTTCCGCATATCAAACGCAGAGTGGAGTGCTGAAAACAACAGAAAACGTGTTTTTCGCATTCTATAGCACGAAAACAGTGTTTTCGGTGATTCTGCAGGCTTGTAACAGCAGAATCATGAAGATTATCACTGAAAATGCATATCTCAGCTGGAAACCCCACGAAAACGAAGATATCCCAGTTTCCGCACATCAAATGCACTGTCGTGTGCTGAAAACACCAGAAAACGTGTTTTTCGCATTCAGTTGCCCGAAAACAGCGATTTCGGTGATTCTGCACACTTGTAACAGCAGAATCATGAAGATTATCACTGAAAATGCATATCTCAGCTGGAAACAACAACAATACCGAAGATATCGCGGTTTCCGCATATCAAACGCACTGCGGAGTGCTGAAAACAGCAGAAAACGTGTTTTTCGCAATCAATAACACGAAAACAGCGATTTCGGTGATTCTGCACACTTGCAACAGCAGAATCATGAAGATTATCACTGAAAATGCATATCTCAACTGGAAACCCCACGCAAATGAAGATATCGCAGTTTCCGCATATCAAACGCAGTGTGGAGTGCTGACAACACCAGAAAACGTGTTTTTCGCATTCAATAGCATGATACACGCGATTTCAGTGATTCTGCACACTTGTAACAGCAGAATCATGAAGATTATCACTGAAAATGCATATCTCAACAGGAAACCCCACGCAAACGAAGATATCGCAGTTTCCGCATATCAAACGCACTGTGGAGTTCTGAAAACACCAGAAAACGTGTTTTTCGCATTCAATAGCACGAAAACAGCGATTTCGGTGGTTCTGCACACTTGTAACAGCAGAATCATGAAGATTATCACGGAAAATGCATATCTCGACTGGAAACCCCATGCAAACGAAGATATCGCAGTTTCCGCAAATCAAACGCACTGTGGAGTGCTGAAAACACCAGAAAACGTGTTATTCGCATTCAATAGCACGAAAACAGCGATTTCGGTGATTCTGCACACTTGTAACAGCAGAATCGTGAAGATTATCACTGAAAATGCATATCTCAGCTGGAAACACAACGATACCGAAGATATCGCAGTTTCCGCATGTCATACGCACTGTGGAGTGCTGAAAACACCAGAAAACGTGTTTTTCGCATTCAATAGCACGAAAACAGCGATTGCGGTGATTCTGCACACTTGTAACAGCAGAATCATGAAGATTATCACTGAAAATGCATATCTCAACTGGAAACCCCACGCAAACGAAGATATCGCGGTTTCCGCATATCAAACGCACTGCGGAGTGCTGAAAACAGCAGAAAACGTGTTTTTCGCAATCAATAACACGAAAACAGCGATTTCGGTGATTCTGCACACTTGCAACAGCAGAATCATGAAGATTATCACTGAAAATGCATATCTCAACTGGAAACCCCACGCAAATGAAGATATCGCAGTTTCCGCATATCAAACGCAGTGTGGAGTGCTGACAACACCAGAAAACGTGTTTTTCGCATTCAATAGCATGATACACGCGATTTCAGTGATTCTGCACACTTGTAACAGCAGAATCATGAAGATTATCACTGAAAATGCATATCTCAGCTGGAAACCCAACGATGCCGAAGATATCGCAGTTTCCGCACGTCAAACGCTCTGTGGAGTGCTGAAAACACCAGAAAACGTGTTTTTCGCATTCAATAGCACGAAAACAGCGATTGCGGTGATTCTGCACACTTGCAACAGCAGAATCATGAAGATTATCACTGAAAATGCATATCTCAACTGGAAACCCCACGCAAATGAAGATATCGCAGTTTCCGCATATCAAACGCAGTGTGGAGTGCTGACAACACCAGAAAACGTGTTTTTCGCATTCAATAGCATGATACACGCGATTTCAGTGATTCTGCACACTTGTAACAGCAGAATATTGAAGATTATCTCTGAAAATGCATATCTCAACTGGAAACCCCACGCAAACGAAGATATCGCAGTTTCCGCATATCAAACGCACTGTGGTGTGCTGAAAACACCAGAAAACCTGTTTTTCGCATTCAATAGCACGAAAACAGCGATTTCGGTGATTCTGCACACTTGTAACAGCAGAATCATGAAGATTATCAGTGAAAATGCACATCACAGCTGGAAACCCAACGATACCGAAGATATCGCTGTTTCCGCATGTCATAGACTCTGTGGAGTGCTGAAAACACCAGAAAACGTGTTTTTCGCATTCAATTGCACGAAAACAGCGATTTCGGTGATTCTGCACACATGCAACAGCAGACTCATGAAGATTATCACTGAAAATGCATATCTCAGCTGGAAACCCCACGCAAACGAAGATATCGCAGTTTCCGCATATCAAACGCACTGTGGAGTGCTGACAACACCAGAAAACGTGTTTTTCGCATTCAATAGCACGAAAACAGCGATTTCGGTGATTCTGCACACTTGTAACAGCAGAGTCATGAAGATAATCAGTGAAAATGCATATCTCAGCTGGAAACCCAACGATACCGAAGATATCGCTGTTTCCGCATGTCATAGGCACTGTGGAGTGCTGAAAACACCAGAAAACGTGTTTTTCGCATTCAATAGCACGAAAACAGCGATTTCGGTGATTCTGCACACATGCAACAGCCGAATCATGAAGATTATCACTGAAAATGCATATCTAAACTGGAAACCCCACGCAAACGAAGATATCGCAGTTTCCGCATATCAAACGCACTGTGGATTGCTGACAACACCAGAAAACGTGTTTTTCGCATTCAATAGCACGAAAACAGCGATTTCGGTGATTCTGCACACTTGCAACAGCAGAATCATGAAGATTATCACTGAAAATGCATATCTCAACTGGAAACCCCACACAAACGAAGATATCGCAGTTTCCGTATATCAAACGCACTGTGGAGTGCTGAAAACACCAGAAAACGTGTTTTTCGCATTAAATAGCACGAAAACAGCGATTTCGGTGATTCTGCACACTTGTAGCAGCAGAATCATGAAGATTATCAGTGAAAATGCATATCTCAACTGGAAACCCCACGCAAACGAAGATATCGCAGTTTCCGCATATCAAACGCACTGTGGAGTGCTGACAACACCAGAAAACGTGTTTTTCGCGTTCAATAGCACGAAAACAGCGATTTCGGTGATTCTGCACACTTGCAACAGCAGAATCATGAAGATTATCACTGAAAATGCATATCTAAACTGGAAACCCCACGCAAACGAAGATATCGCAGTTTCCGTATATCAAACGCACTGTGGAGTGCTGAAAACACCAGAAAACGTGTTTTTCGCATTAAATAGCACGAAAACAGCGATTTCGGTGATTCTGCACACTTGTAGCAGCAGAATCATGAAGATTATCAGTGAAAATGCATATCTCAACTGGAAACCCCACGCAAACGAAGATATCGCAGTTTCCGCATATCAAACGCACTGTGGAGTGCTGACAACACCAGAAAACGTGTTTTTCGCGTTCAATAGCACGAAAACAGCGATTTCGGTGATTCTGCACACTTGCAACAGCAGAATCATGAAGATTATCACTGAAAATGCATATCTCAACTGGAAACCCCACGCAAACGAAGATATCGCAGTTTCCGTATATCAAACGCACTGTGGAGTGCTGAAAACACCAGAAAACGTGTTTTTCGCATTCAATAGCACGAAAACAGCGATTGCGGTGATTCTGCACACTTGCAACAGCAGAATCATGAAGATTATCACTGAAAATGCATATCTCAACTGAAAACCCCACACAAACGAAGATATCGCAGTTTCCGTATATCAAACGCACTGTGGAGTGCTGAAAACACCAGAAAACGTGTTTTTCGCATTAAATAGCACGAAAACAGCGATTTCGGTGATTCTGCACACTTGTAGCAGCAGAATCATGAAGATTATCAGTGAAAATGCATATCTCAACTGGAAACCCCACGCAAACGAAGATATCGCAGTTTCCGCATATCAAACGCACTGTGGAGTGCTGACAACACCAGAAAACGTGTTTTTCGCGTTCAATAGCACGAAAACAGCGATTTCGGTGATTCTGCACGCTTGTAACCGCAGAATCATGAAGATTATCACTGAAAATGCATATCTCATCTGGAAACCCAACGATAGCGAAGATATCGCAGTTTCCGCATATCAAACGCAGAGTGGAGTGCTGAAAACACCAGAAAACGTGTTTGTCGCAATTCAATAGCACGAAAACAGCGTTTTCGGTGATTCTGCACGCTTGTAACAGCAGAATCATGAAGATTATCACTGTAAATGCATATCTCAACAGGAAACCCCACGCAAACGAAGATATCCCTGTTTCCGCACATCAAACGCACTGTGGAGTGCTGAAAACACCAGAAAACGTGTTTTTCGCATTCAATAGCACGAAAACAGCGATTTCGGTGATTCTGCACACTTGTAACAGCAGCATCATGAAGATTATCGCTGAAAATGCATATCTCAGCTGGAAACCCAACGATACCGAAGATACTGCAGTTTCCACATGTCAAACGCTCTATGGAGTGCTGACAACACCAGAAAACGTGTTTTTCGCATTCAATAGCACGAAATCAGCGTTTTCGGTGATTCTGCACACTTGTGACAGCAGAATCATGAAGATTATCAGTGAAAATGCATATCTCAGCTGGAAACCCAACGATACCGAAGATATCGCTGTTTCCGCATGTCATACGCACTGTGGAGTGCTGAAAACACCAGAAAACGTGTTTTTCGCATTCAATAGCACGAAAACAGCGATTGCGGTGATTCTGCACACTTGCAACAGCAGAATCATGAAGATTATCACTGTAAATGCATATCTCAACAGGAAACCCCACGCAAACGAAGATATCGCAGTTTCCGCATATCAAACGCACTGTGGAGTGCTGACAACACCAGAAAACGTGTTTTTTGCATTCAATAGAACGAAAACAGCGATTTCGGTGATTCTGCACACTTGTAAGAGCAGAGTCATGAAGATTATCAGTGAAAATGCATATCTCCGCTGGAAACCCAACGATACCGAAGATATCGCAGTTTCCGCATATCAAACGCAGAGTGGAGTGCTGAAAACAACAGAAAACGTGTTTTTCGCATTCTATAGCACGAAAACAGTGTTTTCGGTGATTCTGCAGCCTTGTAACAGCAGAATCATGAAGATTATCACTGAAAATGCATATCTCAGCTGGAAACCCCACGAAAACGAAGATATCCCAGTTTCCGCACATCAAATGCACTGTCGTGTGCTGAAAACACCAGAAAACGTGTTTTTCGCATTCAGTTGCCCGAAAACAGCGATTTCGGTGATTCTGCACACTTGTAACAGCAGAATCATGAAGATTATCACTGAAAATGCATATCTCAGCTGGAAACAACAACAATACCGAAGATATCGCAGATTCCGCATATCAAACGCAGAGTGGAGTGCTGAAAACAACAGAAAACGTGTTTTTCGCATTCAATATCACGAAAACAGTGTTTTCGGTGATTCTGCACGCTTGTAACAGCAGAATCATGAAGATTATCACTGAAAATGCATATCTCAGCTGGAAACCACACGATACCGAAGATATTGCAGTTTCCGCATGTCAAACGCTCTGTGGAGTTGTGACAACACCAGAAAACGTGTTTTTCGCATTCAATAGCACGAAAACAGAGTTTTCGGTGATTCTGCACACTTGTAACAGCAGAATCATGAAGATTATCACTGAAAATGCATATCTCAGCTGTAAACCCCACGAAAACGAAGATATCCCTGTTTCCGCACATCAAACGCACTGTCGGGTGCAGAAAACACCAGAAAACGTGTTTTTCGCATTCAATATCACGAAAACAGCGATTTCGGTGATTCTGCACACTTGTAACAGCAGAATCATGAAGATTATCGCTGAAAATGCATATCTCAGCTAGATACCCAACGATACCGAAGATACTGCAGTTTCCACATGTCAAACGCTCTATGGAGTGCTGACAACACCAGAAAACTAGTTTTTCGCATTCAATAGCACGAAATCAGCGATTTCGGTGATTCTGCACACTTGTGACAGCAGAATCAGGAAGATTATCAGTGAAAATGCATATCTCAGCTGGAAACCCAACGATACCGAAGATACTGCAGTTTCCACATGTCAAACGCTCTATGGAGTGCTGACAACACCAGAAAACGAGTTTTTCGCATTCAATAGCACGAAATCAGCGATTTCGGTGATTCTGCACACTTGCAACAGCAGAATCATGAAGATTATCACTGTAAATGCATATCTCAACAGGAAACCCCACGCAAACGAAGATATCGCAGTTTCCGCATATCAAACGCACTGTGGAGTTCTGAAAACACCAGAAAACGTGTTTTTCGCATTCAATAGCACGAAAACAGCGATTTCGGTGGTTCTGCACACTTGTAATAGCAGAATCATGAAGATTATCACTGAAAATGCGTATCTCAGCTGGAAACCCCACGCAAACGAAGATATCGCAGTTTCCGCACATCAAACGCACTGTCGGGTGCTGAAAACACCAGAAAACGTGTTTTTCGCATTCAATAGCACGAAAACAGCGATTTCGGTGGTTCTGCACACTTGTAACAGCAGAATCATTAAGATTATCACGGAAAATGCATATCTCAGCTGGAAACAACAACGATACCGAAGATATCCCAGTTTCCGCACATCAAACGCACTGTGGAGTGCTGAAAACACCAGAAAACGTGTTTTTCGCATTCAATAGCACGAAAACAGCGATTTCGGTGATTCTGCACACTTGTAACAGCAGAATCATGAAGATTATCACTGAAAATGCATATCTCGACTGGAAACCCCATGCAAACGAAGATATCGCAGTTTCCGCAAATCAAACGCACTGTGGAGTGCTGAAAACACCAGAAAACGTGTTATTCGCATTCAATAGCACGAAAACAGCGATTTCGGTGATTCTGCACACTTGTAACAGCAGAATCGTGAAGATTATCACTGAAAATGCATATCTCAGCTGGAAACACAACGATACCGAAGATATCGCAGTTTCCGCATGTCATACGCACTGTGGAGTGCTGAAAACACCAGAAAACGTGTTTTTCGCATTCAATAGCACGAAAACAGCGATTGCGGTGATTCTGCACACTTGTAACAGCAGAATCATGAAGATTATCACTGAAAATGCATATCTCAACTGGAAACCCCACGCAAACGAAGATATCGCGGTTTCCGCATATCAAACGCACTGCGGAGTGCTGAAAACAGCAGAAAACGTGTTTTTCGCAATCAATAACACGAAAACAGCGATTTCGGTGATTCTGCACACTTGCAACGGCAGAATCATGAAGATTATCACTGAAAATGCATATCTCAACTGGAAACCCCACGCAAATGAAGATATCGCAGTTTCCGCATATCAAACGCAGTGTGGAGTGCTGACAACACCAGAAAACGTGTTTTTCGCATTCAATAGCATGATACACGCGATTTCAGTGATTCTGCACACTTGTAACAGCAGAATCATGAAGATTATCACTGAAAATGCATATCTCAGCTGGAAACCCAACGATGCCGAAGATATCGCAGTTTCCGCACGTCAAACGCTCTGTGGAGTGCTGAAAACACCAGAAAACGTGTTTTTCGCATTCAATAGCACGAAAACAGCGATTGCGGTGATTCTGCACACTTGCAACAGCAGAATCATGAAGATTATCACTGAAAATGCATATCTCAACTGGAAACCCCACGCAAATGAAGATATCGCAGTTTCCGCATATCAAACGCAGTGTGGAGTGCTGACAACACCAGAAAACGTGTTTTTCGCATTCAATAGCATGATACACGCGATTTCAGTGATTCTGCACACTTGTAACAGCAGAATCATGAAGATTATCACTGAAAATGCATATCTCAGCTGGAAACCCAACGATGCCGAAGATATCGCAGTTTCCGCACGTCAAACGCTCTGTGGAGTGCTGAAAACACCAGAAAACGTGTTTTTCGCATTCAATAGCACGAAAACAGCGATTGCGGTGATTCTGCACACTTGTAACAGCAGAATATTGAAGATTATCTCTGAAAATGCATATCTCAACTGGAAACCCCACGCAAACGAAGATATCGCAGTTTCCGCATATCAAACGCACTGTGGTGTGCTGAAAACACCAGAAAACCTGTTTTTCGCATTCAATAGCACGAAAACAGCGATTTCGGTGATTCTGCACACTTGTAACAGCAGAATCATGAAGATTATCAGTGAAAATGCACATCACAGCTGGAAACCCAACGATACCGAAGATATCGCTGTTTCCGCATGTCATAGACTCTGTGGAGTGCTGAAAACACCAGAAAACGTGTTTTTCGCATTCAATTGCACGAAAACAGCGATTTCGGTGATTCTGCACACATGCAACAGCAGACTCATGAAGATTATCACTGAAAATGCATATCTCAGCTGGAAACCCCACGCAAACGAAGATATCGCAGTTTCCGCATATCAAACGCACTGTGGAGTGCTGACAACACCAGAAAACGTGTTTTTCGCATTCAATAGCACGAAAACAGCGATTTCGGTGATTCTGCACACTTGTAACAGCAGAGTCATGAAGATAATCAGTGAAAATGCATATCTCAGCTGGAAACCCAACGATACCGAAGATATCGCTGTTTCCGCATGTCATAGGCACTGTGGAGTGCTGAAAACACCAGAAAACGTGTTTTTCGCATTCAATAGCACGAAAACAGCGATTTCGGTGATTCTGCACACATGCAACAGCCGAATCATGAAGATTATCACTGAAAATGCATATCTAAACTGGAAACCCCACGCAAACGAAGATATCGCAGTTTCCGCATATCAAACGCACTGTGGATTGCTGACAACACCAGAAAACGTGTTTTTCGCATTCAATAGCACGAAAACAGCGATTTCGGTGATTCTGCACACTTGCAACAGCAGAATCATGAAGATTATCACTGAAAATGCATATCTCAACTGGAAACCCCACACAAACGAAGATATCGCAGTTTCCGTATATCAAACGCACTGTGGAGTGCTGAAAACACCAGAAAACGTGTTTTTCGCATTAAATAGCACGAAAACAGCGATTTCGGTGATTCTGCACACTTGTAGCAGCAGAATCATGAAGATTATCAGTGAAAATGCATATCTCAACTGGAAACCCCACGCAAACGAAGATATCGCAGTTTCCGCATATCAAACGCACTGTGGAGTGCTGACAACACCAGAAAACGTGTTTTTCGCGTTCAATAGCACGAAAACAGCGATTTCGGTGATTCTGCACACTTGCAACAGCAGAATCATGAAGATTATCACTGAAAATGCATATCTCAACTGGAAACCCCACGCAAACGAAGATATCGCAGTTTCCGTATATCAAACGCACTGTGGAGTGCTGAAAACACCAGAAAACGTGTTTTTCGCATTCAATAGCACGAAAACAGCGATTGCGGTGATTCTGCACACTTGTAACAGCAGAATCATGAACATTATCACTGAAAATGCATATCTCAACTGGAAACCCCACGCAAACGAAGATATCGCAGTTTCCGCATATCAAACGCACTGTGGAGTGCTGACAACACCAGAAAACGTGTTTTTCGCATTCAATAGCACGAAAACAGCGATTTCGGTGATTCTGCACGCTTGTAACAGCAGAATCATGAAGATTATCACTGAAAATGCATATCTCAGCTGGAAACCCAACGATAGCGAAGATATCGCAGTTTCCGCATATCAAACGCAGAGTGGAGTGCTGAAAACACCAGAAAACGTGTTTGTCGCAATTCAATAGCACGAAAACAGCGTTTTCGGTGATTCTGCACGCTTGTAACAGCAGAATCATGAAGATTATCACTGAAAATGCATATCTCAGCTGGAAACCCCACGAAAACGAAGATATCCCTGTTTCCGCACATCAAACGCACTGTCGGGAGCTGAAAACACCAGAAAACGTGTTTTTCGCATTCAGTAGCCCGAAAACAGCGATTTCGGTGATTCTGCACACTTGTAACAGCAGAATCATGAAGATTATCACTGAAAATGCATATCTCAGCTGGAAACCCAACGATAGCGAAGATATCGCAGTTTCCGCACATCAAACGCACTGTCGGGTGCTGAAAACACCAGAAAACGTGTTTTTCGCATTCAGTAGCCCGAAAACAGCGATTTCGGTGATTCTGCACACTTGCAACAGCAGAATCATGAAGATTATCACTGAAAATGGATATCTCAACTGGAAACCCCACGCAAACGAAGATATCGCAGTTTCCGTATATCAAACGCACTGTGGAGTGCTGAAAACACCAGAAAACGTGTTTTTCGCATTCAATAGCACGAAAACAGCGATTTCGGTGATTCTGCACGCTTGTAACAGCAGCATCATGAAGATTATCGCTGAAAATGCATATCTCAGCTGGAAACCCAACGATACCGAAGATACTGCAGTTTCCACATGTCAAACGCTCTATGGAGTGCTGACAACACCAGAAAACGTGTTTTTCGCATTCAATAGCACGAAATCAGCGTTTTCGGTGATTCTGCACACTTGTGACAGCAGAATCATGAAGATTATCAGTGAAAATGCATATCTCAGCTGGAAACCCAACGATACCGAAGATATCGCTGTTTCCGCATGTCATACGCACTGTGGAGTGCTGAAAACACCAGAAAACGTGTTTTTCGCATTCAATAGCACGAAAACAGCGATTGCGGTGATTCTGCACACTTGCAACAGCAGAATCATGAAGATTATCACTGTAAATGCATATCTCAACAGGAAACCCCACGCAAACGAAGATATCGCAGTTTCCGCATATCAAACGCACTGTGGAGTGCTGACAACACCAGAAAACGTGTTTTTTGCATTCAATAGAACGAAAACAGCGATTTCGGTGATTCTGCACACTTGTAACAGCAGAGTCATGAAGATTATCAGTGAAAATGCATATCTCCGCTGGAAACCCAACGATACCGAAGATATCGCAGTTTCCGCATATCAAACGCAGAGTGGAGTGCTGAAAACAACAGAAAACGTGTTTTTCGCATTCAATAGCACGAAAACAGTGTTTTCGGTGATTCTGCAGGCTTGTAACAGCAGAATCATGAAGATTATCACTGAAAATGCATATCTCAGCTGGAAACCCCACGAAAACGAAGATATCCCTGTTTCCGCACATCAAATGCACTGTTGTGTGCTGAAAACACCAGAAAACGTGTTTTTCGCATTCAGTAGCCCGAAAACAGCGATTTTGGTGATTCTGCACACTTGTAACAGCAGAATCATGAAGATTATCACTGAAAATGCATATCTCAGCTGGAAACAACAACAATACCGAAGATATCGCAGTTTCCGCATATCAAACGCAGAGTGGAGTGCTGAAAACAACAGAAAACGTGTTTTTCGCATTCAATAGCACGAAATCAGCGATTTCGGTGATTCTGCACGCTTGTAACAGCAGAATCATGAAGATTATCACTGAAAATGCATATCTCAGCTGGAAACCCAACGATAGCGAAGATATCGCAGTTTCCGCATATTAAACGCACTGTGGAGTGCTGAAAACACCAGAAAACGTGTTTTACGCATTCAATAGCACGAAAACAGCGATTTCGGTAATTCTGCACGCTTGTAACAGCAGAATCATGAAGATTATCACTGAAAATGCATATCTCAGCTGGAAACCCAACGATAGCGAAGATATCGCAGTTTCCGCATATCAAACGCAGAGTGGAGTGCTGAAAACACCAGAAAACGTGTTTGTCGCAATTCAATAGCACGAAAACAGCGTTTTCGGTGATTCTGCACGCTTGTAACAGCAGAATCATGAAGATTATCACTGTAAATGCATATCTCAACAGGAAACCCCACGCAAACGAAGATATCCCTGTTTCCGCACATCAAACGCACTGTGGAGTGCTGAAAACACCAGAAAACGTGTTTTTCGCATTCAATAGCACGAAAACAGCGATTTCGGTGATTCTGCACACTTGTAACAGCAGCATCATGAAGATTATCGCTGAAAATGCATATCTCAGCTGGAAACCCAACGATACCGAAGATACTGCAGTTTCCACATGTCAAACGCTCTATGGAGTGCTGACAACACCAGAAAACGTGTTTTTCGCATTCAATAGCACGAAATCAGCGTTTTCGGTGATTCTGCACACTTGTGACAGCAGAATCATGAAGATTATCAGTGAAAATGCATATCTCAGCTGGAAACCCAACGATACCGAAGATATCGCTGTTTCCGCATGTCATACGCACTGTGGAGTGCTGAAAACACCAGAAAACGTGTTTTTCGCATTCAATAGCACGAAAACAGCGATTGCGGTGATTCTGCACACTTGCAACAGCAGAATCATGAAGATTATCACTGTAAATGCATATCTCAACAGGAAACCCCACGCAAACGAAGATATCGCAGTTTCCGCATATCAAACGCACTGTGGAGTGCTGACAACACCAGAAAACGTGTTTTTTGCATTCAATAGAACGAAAACAGCGATTTCCGTGATTCTGCACACTTGTAACAGCAGAATCATGAAGATTATCACTGAAAATGCATATCTCAGCTGGAAACAACAACAATACCGAAGATATCGCAGTTTCCGCATATCAAACGCAGAGTGGAGTGCTAAAAACAACAGAAAACGTGTTTTTCGCATTCAATAGCACGAAAACAGCGATTGCGGTGATTCTGCACACTTGTAACAGCGGAATCATGAAGATTATCACTGAAAATGCATATCTCAGCTGTAAACCCCACGAAAACGAAGATATCCCTGTTTCCGCACATCAAACGCACTGTCGGGTGCAGAAAACACCAGAAAACGTGTTTTTCGCATTCAATATCACGAAAACAGCGATTTCGGTGATTCTGCACACTTGTAACAGCAGAATCATGAAGATTATCGCTGAAAATGCATATCTCAGCTGGAAACCCAACGATACCGAAGATACTGCAGTTTCCACATGTCAAACGCTCTATGGAGTGCTGACAACACCAGAAAACGTGTTTTTCGCATTCAATAGCACGAAAACAGCGATTGCGGTGATTCTGCACACTTGTAACAGCAGAATCATGAAGATTATCACTGAAAATGCATATCTCAACTGGAAACCACACGCAAACGAAGATATCGCAGTTTCCGCATGTCAAACGCTCTGTGGAGTTGTGACAACACCAGAAAACGTGTTTTTCGCATTCAATAGCACGAAAACAGCGATTGCGGTGATTCTGCACACTTGCAACAGCAGAATCATGAAGATTATCACTGTAAATGCATATCTCAACAGGAAACCCCACGCAAACGAAGATATCGCAGTTTCCGCATATCAAACGCTCTGTGGAGTGCTGACAACACCAGAAAACGTGTTTTTTGCTTTCAATAGAACGAAAACAGCGATTTCGGTGATTCTGCACACTTGTAACAGCAGAATCATGAAGATTATCAGTGAAAATGCATATCTCCGCTGGAAACCCAACGATACCGAAGATATCGCTGTTTCCGCATGTCATACGCACTGTGGAGTGCTGAAAACACCAGAAAACGTGTTTTTCGCATTCAATAGCACGAAAACAGCGTTTTCGGTGATTCTGCACGCTTGTAACAGCAGAATCATGAAGATTATCACTGTAAATGCATATGTCAACAGGAAACCCCACGCAAACAAAGATATCCCTGTTTCCGCACATCAAACGCACTGTGGAGTGCTGAAAACACCAGAAAACGTGTTTTTCGCATTCAATAGCACGAAAACAGCGTTTTCGGTGATTCTGCACGCTTGTAACAGCAGAATCATGAAGATTATCACTGTAAATGCATATCTCAACAGGAAACCCCACGCAAACGAAGATATCGCAGTTTCCGCATATCAAACGCTCTGTGGAGTGCTGACAACACCAGAAAACGTGTTTTTTGCATTCAATAGAACGAAAACAGCGATTTCGGTGATTCTGCACACTTGTAACAGCAGAATCATGAAGATTATCAGTGAAAATGCATATCTCCGCTGGAAACCCAACGATACCGAAGATATCGCTGTTTCCGCATGTCATACGCACTGTGGAGTGCTGAAAACACCAGAAAACGTGTTTTTCGCATTCAATAGCACGAAAACAGCGATTACGGTGATTCTGCACACTTGTAACAGCAGAATCATGAAGATTATCACTGAAAATGCATATCTCGACTGGAAACCCCATGCAAACGAAGATATCGCAGTTTCCGCATATCAAACGCACTGTGGAGTGCTGAAAACACCAGAAAACGTGTTTTTCGCATTCAATAGCACGAAAACAGCGATTGCGGTAATTCTGCACACTTGTAACAGCAGAATCATGAAGATTATCACTGAAAATGCATATCTCAACTGGAAACCCCACGCAAACGAAGATATCGCGGTTTCCGCATATCAAACGCACTGTGGAGTGCTGAAAACAGCAGAAAACGTGTTTTTCGCAATCAATAACACGAAAACAGCGATTTCGGTGATTCTGCACACTTGTAACAGCAGAATCATGAAGATTATCACTGAATATGCATATCTCCAATGGAAACCCCACGCAAACGAAGATATCGCAGTTTCCGCATATCAAACGCACTGTGGAGTGCTGACAACACCAGAAAACGTGTTTTTCGCATTCAAAAGCACGAAAACAGCGATTTCGGTGATTCTGCACACTTGTAACAGCAGAATCATGAAGATTATCACTGAAAATGCATATCTCATCTGGAAACCCAACGATGCCGAAGATATCGCAGTTTCGGCATGTCAAACGCTCTGTGAAGTGCTGAGAACACCAGAAAACGTGTTTTTCGCATTCAATAGCACGAAAACAGCGTTTTCGGTGATTCTGCACACTTGTAACAGCAGAAGCATGAAGATTATCACTGAAAATGCATATCTCAACTGGAAACCCCACGCAAACGAAGATATCGCAGTTTCCGCATATTAAACGCACTGTGGAGTGCTGAAAACACCAGAAAACGTGTTTTACGCATTCAATAGCACGAAAACAGCGATTTCGGTGATTCTGCACGCTTGTAACAGCAGAATCATGAAGATTATCACTGAAAATGCATATCTCAGCTGGAAACCCAACGATAGCGAAGATATCGCAGTTTCCGCATATCAAACGCAGAGTGGAGTGCTGAAAACACCAGAAAACGTGTTTGTCGCAATTCAATAGCACGAAAACAGCGTTTTCGGTGATTCTGCACGCTTGTAACAGCAGAATCATGAAGATTATCACTGTAAATGCATATCTCAACAGGAAACCCCACGCAAACGAAGATATCCCTGTTTCCGCACATCAAACGCACTGTGGAGTGCTGAAAACACCAGAAAACGTGTTTTTCGCATTCAATAGCACGAAAACAGCGATTTCGGTGATTCTGCACAATTGTAACAGCTGCATCATGAAGATTATCGCTGAAAATGCATATCTCAGCTGGAAACCCAACGATACCGAAGATACTGCAGTTTCCACATGTCAAACGCTCTATGGAGTGCTGACAACACCAGAAAACGTGTTTTTCGCATTCTATAGCACGAAATCAGCGTTTTCGGTAATTCTGCACACTTGTGACAGCAGAATCATGAAGATTATCAGTGAAAATGCATATCTCAGCTGGAAACCCAACGATACCGAAGATATCGCTGTTTCCGCATGTCATACGCACTGTGGAGTGCTGAAAACACCAGAAAACGTGTTTTTCGCATTCAATAGCACGAAAACAGCGATTGCGGTGATTCTACACACTTGCAACAGCAGAATCATGAAGATTATCACTGTAAATGCATATCTCAACAGGAAACCCCACGCAAACGAAGATATCGCAGTTTCCGCATATCAAACGCACTGTGGAGTGCTGACAACACCAGAAAACGTGTTTTTTGCATTCAATAGAACGAAAACAGCGATTTCGGTGATTCTGCACACTTGTAACAGCAGAGTCATGAAGATTATCAGTGAAAATGCATATCTCCGCTGGAAACCCTACGATACCGAAGATATCGCAGTTTCCGCATATCAAACGCAGAGTGGAGTGCTGAAAACAACAGAAAACGTGTTTTTCGCATTCAATAGCACGAAAACAGTGTTTTCGGTGATTCTGCAGGCTTGTAACAGCAGAATCATGAAGATTATCACTGAAAATGCATATCTCAGCTGGAAACCCCACGAAAACGAAGATATCCCTGTTTCCGCACATCAAATGCACTGTCGTGTGCTGAAAACACCAGAAAACGTGTTTTTCGCATTCAGTTGCCCGAAAACAGCGATTTCGGTGATTCTGCACACTTGTAACAGCAGAATCATGAAGATTATCACTGAAAATGCATATCTCAGCTGGAAACAACAACAATACCGAAGATATCGCAGTTTCCGCATATCAAACGCAGAGTGGAGAGCTGAAAACAACAGAAAACGTGTTTTTCGCATTCAATAGCACGAAAACAGTGTTTTCGGTGATTCTGCACGCTTGTAACAGCAGAATCATGAAGATTATCACTGAAAATGCATATCTCAGCTGGAAACCACACGATACCGAAGATATTGCAGTTTCCGCATGTCAAACGCTCTGTGGAGTTGTGACAACACCAGAAAACGTGTTTTTCGCATACAATAGCACGAAAACAGCGTTTTCTGTGATTCTGCACACTTGTAACAGCAGAATCATGAAGATTATCACTGAAAATGCATATCTCAGCTGGAAACCCAACGATACCGAAGATATCGCTGTTTCCGCATGTCATACGCACTGTGGAGTGCTGAAAACACCAGAAAACGTGTTTTTCGCATTCAATAGCACGAAAACAGCGATTGCGGTGATTCTGCACACTTGTAACAGCAGAATCATGAAGATTATCACTGAAAATGCATATCTCGACTGGAAACCCCATGCAAACGAAGATATCGCAGTTTCCGCATATCAAACGCACTGTGGAGTGCTGAAAACACCAGAAAACGTGTTTTTCGCATTCAATAGCACGAAAACAGCGATTGCGGTAATTCTGCACACTTGTAACAGCAGAATCATGAAGATTATCACTGAAAATGCATATCTCAACTGGAAACCCCACGCAAACGAAGATATCGCGGTTTCCGCATATCAAACGCACTGTGGAGTGCTGAAAACAGCAGAAAACGTGTTTTTCGCAATCAATAACACGAAAACAGCGATTTCGGTGATTCTGCACACTTGTAACAGCAGAATCATGAAGATTATCACTGAAAATGCATATCTCGAATGGAAACCCCACGCAAACGAAGATATCGCAGTTTCCGCATATCAAACGCACTGTGGAGTGCTGACAACACCAGAAAACGTGTTTTTCGCATTCAAAAGCACGAAAACAGCGATTTCGGTGATTCTGCACACTTGTAACAGCAGAATCATGAAGATTATCACTGAAAATGCATATCTCAGCTGGAAACCCAACGATGCCGAAGATATCGCAGTTTCGGCATGTCAAACGCTCTGTGGAGTGCTGAAAACACCAGAAAACGTGTTTTTCGCATTCAATAGCACGAAAACAGCGTTTTCGGTGATTCTGCACACTTGTAACAGCAGAATCATGAAGATTATCACTGAAAATGCATATCTCAACTGGAAACCCCACGCAAACGAAGATATCGCAGTTTCCGCATATTAAACGCACTGTGGAGTGCTGAAAACACCAGAAAACGTGTTTTACGCATTCAATAGCACGAAAACAGCGATTTCGGTGATTCTGCAGGCTTGTAACAGCAGAATCATGAAGATTATCACTGAAAATGCATATCTCAGCTGGAAACCCAACGATAGCGAAGATATCGCAGTTTCCGCATATCAAACGCAGAGTGGAGTGCTGAAAACACCAGAAAACGTGTTTGTCGCATTCAATAGCACGAAAACAGCGTTTTCGCTGATTCTGCACGCTTGTAACAGCAGAATCATGAAGATTATCGCTGAAAATGCATATCTCAGCTGGAAACCCAACGATACCGAAGATATTGCAGTTTCCGCATGTCAAACGCTCTGTGGAGTTGTGACAACACCAGAAAACGTGTTTTTCGCATTCAATAGCACGAAAACAGCGTTTTCGGTGATTCTGCACACTTGTAACAGCAGAATCATGAAGATTATCACTGAAAATGCATATGTCAGCTGTAAACCCCACGAAAACGAAAATATCCCTGTTTCCGCACATCAAACGCACTGTCGGGTGCAGAAAACACCAGAAAACGTGTTTTTCGCATTCAATATCACGAAAACAGCGATTTCGGTGATTCTGCACACTTGTAACAGCAGAATCATGAAGATTATCGCTGAAAATGCATATCTCAGCTGGAAACCCAACGATACCGAAGATACTGCAGTTTCCACATGTCAAACGCTCTATGGAGTGCTGACAACACCAGAAAACGTGTTTTTCGCATTCAATAGCACGAAAACAGCGATTGCGGTGATTCTGCACACTTGTAACAGCAGAATCATGAAGATTATCACTGAAAATGCATATCTCAACTGGAAACCACACGCAAACGAAGATATCGCAGTTTCCGCATGTCAAACGCTCTGTGGAGTTGTGACAACACCAGAAAACGTGTTTTTCGCATTCAATAGAACGAAAACAGCGATTTCGGTGATTCTGCACACTTGTAACAGCAGAGTCATGAAGATTATCAGTGAAAATGCATATCTCCGCTGGAAACCCAACGATACCGAAGATATCGCAGTTTCCGCATATCAAACGCAGAGTGGAGTGCTGAAAACAACAGAAAACGTGTTTTTCGCATTCAATAGCACGAAAACAGTGTTTTCGGTGATTCTGCAGGCTTGTAACAGCAGAATCATGAAGATTATCACTGAAAATGCATATCTCAGCTGGAAACCCCACGAAAACGAAGATATCCCTGTTTCCGCACATCAAATGCACTGTCGTGTGCTGAAAACACCAGAAAACGTGTTTTTCGCATTCAGTAGCCCGAAAACAGCGATTTCGGTGATTCTGCACACTTGTAACAGCAGAATCATGAAGATTATCACTGAAAATGCATATCTCAGCTGGAAACAACAACAATACCGAAGATATCGCAGTTTCCGCATATCAAACGCAGAGTGGAGTGCTGAAAACAACAGAAAACGTGTTTTTCGCATTCAATAGCACGAAAACAGTGTTTTCGGTGATTCTGCACGCTTGTAACAGCAGAATCATGAAGATTATCACTGAAAATGCATATCTCAGCTGGAAACCACACGATACCGAAGATATTGCAGTTTCCGCATGTCAAACGCCCTGTGGAGTTGTGACAACACCAGAAAACGTGTTTTTCGCATACAATAGCACGAAAACAGCGTTTTCGGTGATTCTGCACACTTGTAACAGCAGAATCATGAAGATTATCACTGAAAATGCATATCTCAGCTGGAAACCCAACGATAGCGAAGATATCGCAGTTTCCGCATATCAAACGCAGAGTGGAGTGCTGAAAACACCAGAAAACGTGTTTGTCGCATTCAATAGCACGAAAACAGCGTTTTCGCTGATTCTGCACGCTTGTAACAGCAGAATCATGAAGATTATCACTGAAAATGCATATCTCAGCTGTAAACCCCACGAAAACGAAGATATCCCTGTTTCCGCACATCAAACGCACTGTCGGGTGCAGAAAACACCAGAAAACGTGTTTTTCGCATTCAATATCACGAAAACAGCGATTTCGGTGATTCTGCACACTTGTAACAGCAGAATCATGAAGATTATCGCTGAAAATGCATATCTCAGCTGGAAACCCAACGATACCGAAGATATTGCAGTTTCCGCATGTCAAACGCTCTGTGGAGTTGTGACAACACCAGAAAACGTGTTTTTCGCATTCAATAGCACGAAAACAGCGTTTTCGGTGATTCTGCACACTTGTAACAGCAGAATCATGAAGATTATCACTGAAAATGCATATGTCAGCTGTAAACCCCACGAAAACGAAGATATCCCTGTTTCCGCACATCAAACGCACTGTCGGGTGCAGAAAACACCAGAAAACGTGTTTTTCGCATTCAATATCACGAAAACAGCGATTTCGGTGATTCTGCACACTTGTAACAGCAGAATCATGAAGATTATCGCTGAAAATGCATATCTCAGCTGGAAAACCAACGATACCGAAGATACTGCAGTTTCCACATGTCAAACGCTCTATGGAGTGCTGACAACACCAGAAAACGTGTTTTTCGCATTCAATAGCACGAAAACAGCGATTGCGGTGATTCTGCACACTTGTAACAGCAGAATCATGAAGATTATCACTGAAAATGCATATCTCAACTGGAAACCACACGCAAACGAAGATATCGCAGTTTCCGCATATCAAACGCTCTGTGGAGTTGTGACAACACCAGAAAACGTGTTTTTCGCATTCAATAGCACGAAAACAGCGATTGCGGTGATTCTGCACACTTGCAACAGCAGAATCATGAAGATTATCACTGTAAATGCATATCTCAACAGGAAACCCCACGCAAACGAAGATATCGCAGTTTCCGCATATCAAACGCTCTGTGGAGTGCTGACAACACCAGAAAACGTGTTTTTTGCATTCAATAGAACGAAAACAGCGATTTCGGTGATTCTGCACACTTGTAACAGCAGAATCATGAAGATTATCAGTGAAAATGCATATCTCCGCTGGAAACCCAACGATACCGAAGATATCGCTGTTTCCGCATGTCATACGCACTGTGGAGTGCTGAAAACACCAGAAAACGTGTTTTTCGCATTCAATAGCACGAAAACAGCGATTGCGGTGATTCTGCACACTTGTAACAGCAGAATCATGAAGATTATCACTGAAAATGCATATCTCGACTGGAAACCCCATGCAAACGAAGATATCGCAGTTTCCGCATATCAAACGCACTGTGGAGTGCTGAAAACACCAGAAAACGTGTTTTTCGCATTCAATAGCACGAAAACAGCGATTGCGGTAATTCTGCACACTTGTAACAGCAGAATCATGAAGATTATCACTGAAAATGCATATCTCAACTGGAAACCCCACGCAAACGAAGATATCGCGGTTTCCGCATATCAAACGCACTGTGGAGTGCTGAAAACAGCAGAAAACGTGTTTTTCGCAATCAATAACACGAACACAGCGATTTCGGTGATTCTGCACACTTGTAACAGCAGAATCATGAAGATTATCACTGAAAATGCATATCTCGAATGGAAACCCCACGCAAACGAAGATATCGCAGTTTCCGCATATCAAACGCACTGTGGAGTGCTGACAACACCAGAAAACGTGTTTTTCGCATTCAATATCACGAAAACAGCGATTTCGGTGATTCTGCACACTTGTAACAGCAGAATCATGAAGATTATCGCTGAAAATGCATATCTCAGCTGGAAACCCAACGATACCGAAGATACTGCAGTTTCCACATGTCAAACGCTCTATGGAGTGCTGACAACACCAGAAAACGTGTTTTTCGCATTCAATAGCACGAAAACAGCGATTGCGGTGATTCTGCACACTTGTAACAGCAGAATCATGAAGATTATCACTGAAAATGCATATCTCAACTGGAAACCACACGCAAACGAAGATATCGCAGTTTCCGCATGTCAAACGCTCTGTGGAGTTGTGACAACACCAGAAAACGTGTTTTTCGCATTCAATAGAACGAAAACAGCGATTTCGGTGATTCTGCACACTTGTAACAGCAGAGTCATGAAGATTATCAGTGAAAATGCATATCTCCGCTGGAAACCCAACGATACCGAAGATATCGCAGTTTCCGCATATCAAACGCAGAGTGGAGTGCTGAAAACAACAGAAAACGTGTTTTTCGCATTCAATAGCACGAAAACAGTGTTTTCGGTGATTCTGCAGGCTTGCAACAGCAGAATCATGAAGATTATCACTGAAAATGCATATCTCAGCTGGAAACCCCACGAAAACGAAGATATCCCTGTTTCCGCACATCAAATGCACTGTCGTGTGCTGAAAACACCAGAAAACGTGTTTTTCGCATTCAGTAGCCCGAAAACAGCGATTTCGGTGATTCTGCACACTTGTAACAGCAGAATCATGAAGATTATCACTGAAAATGCATATCTCAGCTGGAAACAACAACAATACCGAAGATATCGCAGTTTCCGCATATCAAACGCAGAGTGGAGTGCTGAAAACAACAGAAAACGTGTTTTTCGCATTCAATAGCACGAAAACAGTGTTTTCGGTGATTCTGCACGCTTGTAACAGCAGAATCATGAAGATTATCACTGAAAATGCATATCTCAGCTGGAAACCACACGATACCGAAGATATTGCAGTTTCCGCATGTCAAACGCTCTGTGGAGTTGTGACAACACCAGAAAACGTGTTTTTCGCATACAATAGCACGAAAACAGCGTTTTCGGTGATTCTGCACACTTGTAACAGCAGAATCATGAAGATTATCACTGAAAATGCATATCTCAGCTGGAAACCCAACGATAGCGAAGATATCGCAGTTTCCGCATATCAAACGCAGAGTGGAGTGCTGAAAACACCAGAAAACGTGTTTGTCGCATTCAATAGCACGAAAACAGCGTTTTCGCTGATTCTGCACGCTTGTAACAGCAGAATCATGAAGATTATCACTGAAAATGCATATCTCAGCTGTAAACCCCACGAAAACGAAGATATCCCTGTTTCCGCACATCAAACGCACTGTCGGGTGCAGAAAACACCAGAAAACGTGTTTTTCGCATTCAATATCACGAAAACAGCGATTTCGGTGATTCTGCACACTTGTAACAGCAGAATCATGAAGATTATCGCTGAAAATGCATATCTCAGCTGGAAACCCAACGATACCGAAGATATTGCAGTTTCCGCATGTCAAACGCTCTGTGGAGTTGTGACAACACCAGAAAACGTGTTTTTCGCATTCAATAGCACGAAAACAGCGTTTTCGGTGATTCTGCACACTTGTAACAGCAGAATCATGAAGATTATCACTGAAAATGCATATGTCAGCTGTAAACCCCACGAAAACGAAGATATCCCTGTTTCCGCACATCAAACGCACTGTCGGGTGCAGAAAACACCAGAAAACGTGTTTTTCGCATTCAATATCACGAAAACAGCGATTTCGGTGATTCTGCACACTTGTAACAGCAGAATCATGAAGATTATCGCTGAAAATGCATATCTCAGCTGGAAAACCAACGATACCGAAGATACTGCAGTTTCCACATGTCAAACGCTCTATGGAGTGCTGACAACACCAGAAAACGTGTTTTTCGCATTCAATAGCACGAAAACAGCGATTGCGGTGATTCTGCACACTTGTAACAGCAGAATCATGAAGATTATCACTGAAAATGCATATCTCAACTGGAAACCACACGCAAACGAAGATATCGCAGTTTCCGCATATCAAACGCTCTGTGGAGTTGTGACAACACCAGAAAACGTGTTTTTCGCATTCAATAGCACGAAAACAGCGATTGCGGTGATTCTGCACACTTGCAACAGCAGAATCATGAAGATTATCACTGTAAATGCATATCTCAACAGGAAACCCCACGCAAACGAAGATATCGCAGTTTCCGCATATCAAACGCTCTGTGGAGTGCTGACAACACCAGAAAACGTGTTTTTTGCATTCAATAGAACGAAAACAGCGATTTCGGTGATTCTGCACACTTGTAACAGCAGAATCATGAAGATTATCAGTGAAAATGCATATCTCCGCTGGAAACCCAACGATACCGAAGATATCGCTGTTTCCGCATGTCATACGCACTGTGGAGTGCTGAAAACACCAGAAAACGTGTTTTTCGCATTCAATAGCACGAAAACAGCGATTGCGGTGATTCTGCACACTTGTAACAGCAGAATCATGAAGATTATCACTGAAAATGCATATCTCGACTGGAAACCCCATGCAAACGAAGATATCGCAGTTTCCGCATATCAAACGCACTGTGGAGTGCTGAAAACACCAGAAAACGTGTTTTTCGCATTCAATAGCACGAAAACAGCGATTGCGGTAATTCTGCACACTTGTAACAGCAGAATCATGAAGATTATCACTGAAAATGCATATCTCAACTGGAAACCCCACGCAAACGAAGATATCGCGGTTTCCGCATATCAAACGCACTGTGGAGTGCTGAAAACAGCAGAAAACGTGTTTTTCGCAATCAATAACACGAACACAGCGATTTCGGTGATTCTGCACACTTGTAACAGCAGAATCATGAAGATTATCACTGAAAATGCATATCTCGAATGGAAACCCCACGCAAACGAAGATATCGCAGTTTCCGCATATCAAACGCACTGTGGAGTGCTGACAACACCAGAAAACGTGTTTTTCGCATTCAAAAGCACGAAAACAGCGATTTCGGTGATTCTGCACACTTGTAACAGCAGAATCATGAAGATTATCACTGAAAATGCATATCTCAGCTGGAAACCCAACGATGCCGAAGATATCGCAGTTTCGGCATGTCAAACGCTCTGTGGAGTGCTGAAAACACCAGAAAACGTGTTTTTCGCATTCAATAGCACGAAAACAGGGTTTTCGGAGATTCTGCACACTTGTAACAGCAGAATCATGAAGATTATCACTGAAAATGCATATCTCGAATGGAAACCCCACGCAAACGAAGATATCGCAGTTTCCGCATATCAAACGCACTGTGGAGTGCTGACAACACCAGAAAACGTGTTTTTCGCATTCAAAAGCACGAAAACAGCGATTTCGGTAATTCTGCACACTTGTAACAGCAGAATCATGAAGATTATCACTGAAAATGCATATCTCAACTGGAAACCCCACGCAAACGAAGATATCGCGGTTTCCGCATATCAAACGCACTGTGGAGTGCTGAAAACAGCAGAAAACGTGTTTTTCGCAATCAATAACACGAACACAGCGATTTCGGTGATTCTGCACACTTGTAACAGCAGAATCATGAAGATTATCACTGAAAATGCATATCTCGAATGGAAACCCCACGCAAACGAAGATATCGCAGTTTCCGCATATCAAACGCACTGTGGAGTGCTGACAACACCAGAAAACGTGTTTTTCGCATTCAAAAGCACGAAAACAGCGATTTCGGTGATTCTGCACACTTGTAACAGCAGAATCATGAAGATTATCACTGAAAATGCATATCTCAGCTGGAAACCCAACGATGCCGAAGATATCGCAGTTTCGGCATGTCAAACGCTCTGTGGAGTGCTGAAAACACCAGAAAACGTGTTTTTCGCATTCAATAGCACGAAAACAGGGTTTTCGGAGATTCTGCACACTTGTAACAGCAGAATCATGAAGATTATCACTGAAAATGCATATCTCAACTGGAAACCCCACGCAAACGAAGATATCGCAGTTTCCGCATATTAAACGCACTGTGGAGTGCTGAAAACACCAGAAAACGTGTTTTACGCATTCAATAGCACGAAAACAGCGATTTCGGTGATTCTGCACGCTTGTAACAGCAGAATCATGAAGATTATCACTGAAAATGCATATCTCAGCTGGAAACCCAACGATAGCGAAGATATCGCAGTTTCCGCATATCAAACGCAGAGTGGAGTGCTGAAAACACCAGAAAACGTGTTTGTCGCAATTCAATAGCACGAAAACAGCGTTTTCGGTGATTCTGCACGCTTGTAACAGCAGAATCATGAAGATTATCACTGTAAATGCATATCTCAACAGGAAACCCCACGCAAACGAAGATATCCCTGCTTCCGCACATCAAACGCACTGTGGAGTGCTGAAAACACCAGAAAACGTGTTTTTCGCATTCAATAGCACGAAAACAGCGATTTCGGTGATTCTGCACACTTGTAACAGCAGCATCATGAAGATTATCGCTGAAAATGCATATCTCAGCTGGAAACCCAACGATACCGAAGATACTGCAGTTTCCACATGTCAAACGCTCTATGGAGTGCTGACAACACCAGAAAACGTGTTTTTCGCATTCAATAGCACGAAATCAGCGTTTTCGGTGATTCTGCACACTTGTGACAGCAGAATCATGAAGATTATCAGTGAAAATGCATATCTCAGCTGGAAACCCAACGATACCGAAGATATCGCTGTTTCCGCATGTCATACGCACTGTGGAGTGCTGAAAACACCAGAAAACGTGTTTTTCGCATTCAATAGCACGAAAACAGCGATTGCGGTGATTCTGCACACTTGCAACAGCAGAATCATGAAGATTATCACTGTAAATGCATATCTCAACAGGAAACCCCACGCAAACGAAGATATCGCAGTTTCCGCATATCAAACGCACTGTGGAGTGCTGACAACACCAGAAAACGTGTTTTTTGCATTCAATAGAACGAAAACAGCGACTTCGGTGATTCTGCACACTTGTAACAGCAGAGTCATGAAGATTATCAGTGAAAATGCATATCTCCGCTGGAAACCCAACGATACCGAAGATATCGCAGTTTCCGCATATCAAACGCAGAGTGGAGTGCTGAAAACAACAGAAAACGTGTTTTTCGCATTCAATAGCACGAAAACAGTGTTTTCGGTGATTCTGCAGGCTTGTAACAGCAGAATCATGAAGATTATCACTGAAAATCCATATCTCAGCTGGAAACCCCACGAAAACGAAGATATCCCTGTTTCCGCACATCAAATGCACTGTCGTGTGCTGAAAACACCAGAAAACGTGTTTTTCGCATTCAGTAGCCCGAAAACAGCGATTTCGGTGATTCTGCACACTTGTAACAGCAGAATCATGAAGATTATCACTGAAAATGCATATCTCAGCTGGAAACAACAACAATACCGAAGATATCGCAGTTTCCGCATATCAAACGCAGAGTGGAGTGCTGAAAACAACAGAAAACGTGTTTTTCGCATTCAATAGCACGAAAACAGTGTTTTCGGTGATTCTGCACGCTTGTAACAGCAGAATCATGAAGATTATCACTGAAAATGCATATCTCAGCTGGAAACCACACGATACCGAAGATATTGCAGTTTCCGCATGTCAAACGCTCTGTGGAGTTGTGACAACACCAGAAAACGTGTTTTTCGCATTCAATAGCACGAAAACAGCGATTGCGGTGATTCTGCACACTTGCAACAGCAGAATCATGAAGATTATCACTGTAAATGCATATCTCAACAGGAAACCCCACGCAAACGAAGATATCGCAGTTTCCGCATATCAAACGCTCTGTGGAGTGCTGACAACACCAGAAAACGTGTTTTTTGCATTCAATAGAACGAAAACAGCGATTTCGGTGATTCTGCACACTTGTAACAGCAGAATCATGAAGATTATCAGTGAAAATGCATATCTCCGCTGGAAACCCAACGATACCGAAGATATCGCTGTTTCCGCATGTCATACGCACTGTGGAGTGCTGAAAACACCAGAAAACGTGTTTTTCGCATTCAATAGCACGAAAACAGCGATTGCGGTGATTCTGCACACTTGTAACAGCAGAATCATGAAGATTATCAGTGAAAATGCATATCTCGACTGGAAACCCCATGCAAACGAAGATATCGCAGTTTCCGCATATCAAACGCACTGTGGAGTGCTGAAAACACCAGAAAACGTGTTTTTCGCATTCAATAGCACGAAAACAGCGATTGCGGTAATTCTGCACACTTGTAACAGCAGAATCATGAAGATTATCACTGAAAATGCATATCTCAACTGGAAACCCCACGCAAACGAAGATATCGCGGTTTCCGCATATCAAACGCACTGTGGAGTGCTGAAAACAGCAGAAAACGTGTTTTTCGCAATCAATAACACGAACACAGCGATTTCGGTGATTCTGCACACTTGTAACAGCAGAATCATGAAGATTATCACTGAAAATGCATATCTCGAATGGAAACCCCACGCAAACGAAGATATCGCAGTTTCCGCATATCAAACGCACTGTGGAGTGCTGACAACACCAGAAAACGTGTTTTTCGCATTCAAAAGCACGAAAACAGCGATTTCGGTGATTCTGCACACTTGTAACAGCAGAATCATGAAGATTATCACTGAAAATGCATATCTCAGCTGGAAACCCAACGATGCCGAAGATATCGCAGTTTCGGCATGTCAAACGCTCTGTGGAGTGCTGAAAACACCAGAAAACGTGTTTTTCGCATTCAATAGCACGAAAACAGGGTTTTCGGAGATTCTGCACACTTGTAACAGCAGAATCATGAAGATTATCACTGAAAATGCATATCTCAACTGGAAACCCCACGCAAACGAAGATATCGCAGTTTCCGCATATTAAACGCACTGTGGAGTGCTGAAAACACCAGAAAACGTGTTTTACGCATTCAATAGCACGAAAACAGCGATTTCGGTGATTCTGCACGCTTGTAACAGCAGAATCATGAAGATTATCACTGAAAATGCATATCTCAGCTGGAAACCCAACGATAGCGAAGATATCGCAGTTTCCGCATATCAAACGCAGAGTGGAGTGCTGAAAACACCAGAAAACGTGTTTGTCGCAATTCAATAGCACGAAAACAGCGTTTTCGGTGATTCTGCACGCTTGTAACAGCAGAATCATGAAGATTATCACTGTAAATGCATATCTCAACAGGAAACCCCACGCAAACGAAGATATCCCTGCTTCCGCACATCAAACGCACTGTGGAGTGCTGAAAACACCAGAAAACGTGTTTTTCGCATTCAATAGCACGAAAACAGCGATTTCGGTGATTCTGCACACTTGTAACAGCAGCATCATGAAGATTATCGCTGAAAATGCATATCTCAGCTGGAAACCCAACGATACCGAAGATACTGCAGTTTCCACATGTCAAACGCTCTATGGAGTGCTGACAACACCAGAAAACGTGTTTTTCGCATTCAATAGCACGAAATCAGCGTTTTCGGTGATTCTGCACACTTGTGACAGCAGAATCATGAAGATTATCAGTGAAAATGCATATCTCAGCTGGAAACCCAACGATACCGAAGATATCGCTGTTTCCGCATGTCATACGCACTGTGGAGTGCTGAAAACACCAGAAAACGTGTTTTTCGCATTCAATAGCACGAAAACAGCGATTGCGGTGATTCTGCACACTTGCAACAGCAGAATCATGAAGATTATCACTGTAAATGCATATCTCAACAGGAAACCCCACGCAAACGAAGATATCGCAGTTTCCGCATATCAAACGCACTGTGGAGTGCTGACAACACCAGAAAACGTGTTTTTTGCATTCAATAGAACGAAAACAGCGACTTCGGTGATTCTGCACACTTGTAACAGCAGAGTCATGAAGATTATCAGTGAAAATGCATATCTCCGCTGGAAACCCAACGATACCGAAGATATCGCAGTTTCCGCATATCAAACGCAGAGTGGAGTGCTGAAAACAACAGAAAACGTGTTTTTCGCATTCAATAGCACGAAAACAGTGTTTTCGGTGATTCTGCAGGCTTGTAACAGCAGAATCATGAAGATTATCACTGAAAATCCATATCTCAGCTGGAAACCCCACGAAAACGAAGATATCCCTGTTTCCGCACATCAAATGCACTGTCGTGTGCTGAAAACACCAGAAAACGTGTTTTTCGCATTCAGTAGCCCGAAAACAGCGATTTCGGTGATTCTGCACACTTGTAACAGCAGAATCATGAAGATTATCACTGAAAATGCATATCTCAGCTGGAAACAACAACAATACCGAAGATATCGCAGTTTCCGCATATCAAACGCAGAGTGGAGTGCTGAAAACAACAGAAAACGTGTTTTTCGCATTCAATAGCACGAAAACAGTGTTTTCGGTGATTCTGCACGCTTGTAACAGCAGAATCATGAAGATTATCACTGAAAATGCATATCTCAGCTGGAAACCACACGATACCGAAGATATTGCAGTTTCCGCATGTCAAACGCTCTGTGGAGTTGTGACAACACCAGAAAACGTGTTTTTCGCATTCAATAGCACGAAAACAGCGATTGCGGTGATTCTGCACACTTGCAACAGCAGAATCATGAAGATTATCACTGTAAATGCATATCTCAACAGGAAACCCCACGCAAACGAAGATATCGCAGTTTCCGCATATCAAACGCTCTGTGGAGTGCTGACAACACCAGAAAACGTGTTTTTTGCATTCAATAGAACGAAAACAGCGATTTCGGTGATTCTGCACACTTGTAACAGCAGAATCATGAAGATTATCAGTGAAAATGCATATCTCCGCTGGAAACCCAACGATACCGAAGATATCGCTGTTTCCGCATGTCATACGCACTGTGGAGTGCTGAAAACACCAGAAAACGTGTTTTTCGCATTCAATAGCACGAAAACAGCGATTGCGGTGATTCTGCACACTTGTAACAGCAGAATCATGAAGATTATCAGTGAAAATGCATATCTCGACTGGAAACCCCATGCAAACGAAGATATCGCAGTTTCCGCATATCAAACGCACTGTGGAGTGCTGAAAACACCAGAAAACGTGTTTTTCGCATTCAATAGCACGAAAACAGCGATTGCGGTAATTCTGCACACTTGTAACAGCAGAATCATGAAGATTATCACTGAAAATGCATATCTCAACTGGAAACCCCACGCAAACGAAGATATCGCGGTTTCCGCATATCAAACGCACTGTGGAGTGCTGAAAACAGCAGAAAACGTGTTTTTCGCAATCAATAACACGAACACAGCGATTTCGGTGATTCTGCACACTTGTAACAGCAGAATCATGAAGATTATCACTGAAAATGCATATCTCGAATGGAAACCCCACGCAAACGAAGATATCGCAGTTTCCGCATATCAAACGCACTGTGGAGTGCTGACAACACCAGAAAACGTGTTTTTCGCATTCAAAAGCACGAAAACAGCGATTTCGGTGATTCTGCACACTTGTAACAGCAGAATCATGAAGATTATCACTGAAAATGCATATCTCAGCTGGAAACCCAACGATGCCGAAGATATCGCAGTTTCGGCATGTCAAACGCTCTGTGGAGTGCTGAAAACACCAGAAAACGTGTTTTTCGCATTCAATAGCACGAAAACAGGGTTTTCGGAGATTCTGCACACTTGTAACAGCAGAATCATGAAGATTATCACTGAAAATGCATATCTCAACTGGAAACCCCACGCAAACGAAGATATCGCAGTTTCCGCATATTAAACGCACTGTGGAGTGCTGAAAACACCAGAAAACGTGTTTTACGCATTCAATAGCACGAAAACAGCGATTTCGGTGATTCTGCACGCTTGTAACAGCAGAATCATGAAGATTATCACTGAAAATGCATATCTCAGCTGGAAACCCAACGATAGCGAAGATATCGCAGTTTCCGCATATCAAACGCAGAGTGGAGTGCTGAAAACACCAGAAAACGTGTTTGTCGCAATTCAATAGCACGAAAACAGCGTTTTCGGTGATTCTGCACGCTTGTAACAGCAGAATCATGAAGATTATCACTGTAAATGCATATCTCAACAGGAAACCCCACGCAAACGAAGATATCCCTGCTTCCGCACATCAAACGCACTGTGGAGTGCTGAAAACACCAGAAAACGTGTTTTTCGCATTCAATAGCACGAAAACAGCGATTTCGGTGATTCTGCACACTTGTAACAGCAGCATCATGAAGATTATCGCTGAAAATGCATATCTCAGCTGGAAACCCAACGATACCGAAGATACTGCAGTTTCCACATGTCAAACGCTCTATGGAGTGCTGACAACACCAGAAAACGTGTTTTTCGCATTCAATAGCACGAAATCAGCGTTTTCGGTGATTCTGCACACTTGTGACAGCAGAATCATGAAGAATATCAGTGAAAATGCATATCTCAGCTGGAAACCCAACGATACCGAAGATATCGCTGTTTCCGCATGTCATACGCACTGTGGAGTGCTGAAAACACCAGAAAACGTGTTTTTCGCATTCAATAGCACGAAAACAGCGATTGCGGTGATTCTGCACACTTGCAACAGCAGAATCATGAAGATTATCACTGTAAATGCATATCTCAACAGGAAACCCCACGCAAACGAAGATATCGCAGTTTCCGCATATCAAACGCACTGTGGAGTGCTGACAACACCAGAAAACGTGTTTTTTGCATTCAATAGAACGAAAACAGCGACTTCGGTGATTCTGCACACTTGTAACAGCAGAGTCATGAAGATTATCAGTGAAAATGCATATCTCCGCTGGAAACCCAACGATACCGAAGATATCGCAGTTTCCGCATATCAAACGCAGAGTGGAGTGCTGAAAACAACAGAAAACGTGTTTTTCGCATTCAATAGCACGAAAACAGTGTTTTCGGTGATTCTGCAGGCTTGTAACAGCAGAATCATGAAGATTATCACTGAAAATGCATATCTCAGCTGGAAACCCCACGAAAACGAAGATATCCCTGTTTCCGCACATCAAATGCACTGTCGTGTGCTGAAAACACCAGAAAACGTGTTTTTCGCATTCAGTAGCCCGAAAACAGCGATTTCGGTGATTCTGCACACTTGTAACAGCAGAATCATGAAGATTATCACTGAAAATGCATATCTCAGCTGGAAACAACAACAATACCGAAGATATCGCAGTTTCCGCATATCAAACGCAGAGTGGAGTGCTGAAAACAACAGAAAACGTGTTTTTCGCATTCAATAGCACGAAAACAGTGTTTTCGGTGATTCTGCACGCTTGTAACAGCAGAATCATGAAGATTATCACTGAAAATGCATATCTCAGCTGGAAACCACACGATACCGAAGATATTGCAGTTTCCGCATGTCAAACGCTCTGTGGAGTTGTGACAACACCAGAAAACGTGTTTTTCGCATACAATAGCACGAAAACAGCGTTTTCGGTGATTCTGCACACTTGTAACAGCAGAATCATGAAGATTATCACTGAAAATGCATATCTCAGCTGGAAACCCAACGATAGCGAAGATATCGCAGTTTCCGCATATCAAACGCAGAGTGGAGTGCTGAAAACACCAGAAAACGTGTTTGTCGCATTCAATAGCACGAAAACAGCGCTTTCGGTGATTCTGCACACTTGTAACAGCAGAATCATGAAGATTATCGCTGAAAATGCATATCACAGCTGGAAACCCAACGATACCGAAGATATTGCAGTTTCCGCATGTCAAACGCTCTGTGGAGTTGTGACAACACCAGAAAACGTGTTTTTCGCATTCAATAGCACGAAAACAGTGTTTTCGGTGATTCTGCACACTTGTAACAGCAGAATCATGAAGATTATCACTGAAAATGCATATGTCAGCTGTAAACCCCACGAAAACGAAGATATCCCTGTTTCCGCACATCAAACGCACTGTCGGGTGCAGAAAACACCAGAAAACGTGTTTTTCGCATTCAATATCACGAAAACAGCGATTCCGGTGATTCTGCACACTTGTAACAGCAGAATCATGAAGATTATCGCTGAAAATGCATATCTCAGCTGGAAACCCAACGATACCGAAGATACTGCAGTTTCCACATGTCAAACGCTCTATGGAGTGCTGACAACACCAGAAAACGTGTTTTTCGCATTCAATAGCACGAAAACAGCGATTGCGGTGATTCTGCACACTTGTAACAGCAGAATCATGAAGATTATCACTGAAAATGCATATCTCAACTGGAAACCACACGCAAACGAAGATATCGCAGTTTCCGCATGTCAAACGCTCTGTGGAGTTGTGACAACACCAGAAAACGTGTTTTTCGCATTCAATAGCACGAAAACAGCGATTGCGGTGATTCTGCACACTTGCAACAGCAGAATCATGAAGATTATCACTGTAAATGCATATCTCAACAGGAAACCCCACGCAAACGAAGATATCGCAGTTTCCGCATATCAAACGCTCTGCGGAGTGCTGACAACACCAGAAAACGTGTTTTTTGCATTCAATAGAACGAAAACAGCGATTTCGGTGATTCTGCACACTTGTAACAGCAGAATCATGAAGATTATCAGTGAAAATGCATATCTCCGCTGGAAACCCAACGATACCGAAGATATCGCTGTTTCCGCATGTCATACGCACTGTGGAGTGCTGAAAACACCAGAAAACGTGTTTTTCGCATTCAATAGCACGAAAACAGCGATTTCGGTGATTCTGCACACTTGTAACAGCAGAATCATGAAGATTATCACTGAAAATGCATATCTCAGCTGGAAACCCAACGATGCCGAAGATATCGCAGTTTCCGCATGTCATACGTACTGTGGAGTGCTGAAAACACCAGAAAACGTGTTTTTCGCATTCAACAGCACGAAAACAGCGATTTCGGAGATTCTGCACATTTGTAACAGCAAAATCATGAAGATTATCACTGAAAATGCATATCTCAACTGGAAACCCCACGCAAACGAAGATATCGCAGTTTCCGCATATCAAACGCACTGTGGATTGCTGAAAACACCAGAAAACGTGTTTTTCGCATTCAATAGCACGAAAACAGCGATTTCGGTGATTCTGCACACTTGTAACAGCAGAATCATGAAGATTATCGCTGAAAATGCATATCTCGACTGGAAACCCCACGCAAACGAAGATATCGCTTTTTCCGCATGTCGTAGGCACTGTGGAGTGCTGAAAACACCAGAAAACGTGTATTTCGCATTCAATAGCACGAAAACAGCGAGTTCGGTGATTCTGCACACTTCCAACAGCAGAATCATGAAGATTATCACTGAAAATGCATATCTCAACTGGAAACCCCACGCAAACGAAGATATCGCAGTTTCCGCATATCAAACGCACTGTGGAGTGCTGACAACACCAGAAAACGTGTTTTTCGTATTCAAAAGCACGAAAACAGCGATTTCGGTGATTCTGCACACTTGTAACAGCAGAATCATGAAGATTATCACTGAAAATGCATATCTCAGCTGGAAACCCAACGATGCCGAAGATATCGCAGTTTCGGCATGTCAAACGCTCTGTGGAGAGCTGAAAACACCAGAAAACGTGTTTTTCGCATTCAATAGCACGCAAACAGCGATTTCGGTGATTCTGCACACTTGTAACAGCAGAATCATGAAGATTATCAGTGAAAATGCATATCTCAGCTGGAATCCCAACGATACCGAAGATATCGCAGTTTCCGCATGTCATACGCACTGTGGAGTGCTGAAAACACCAGAAAACGTGTTTTTCGCATTCAATAGCACGAAAACAGCGATTGCGGTGATTCTGCACACTTGTAACAGCAGAATCATGAAGATTATCACTGAAAATGCATATCTCAACTGGAAACCCCACGCAAACGAAGATATCGCAGTTTCCGCATATCAAACGCACTGTGGAGTGCTGAAAACACCAGAAAACGCGTTTTTCGGATTCAATAGAACGAAAACAGCGATTTCGGTGATTCTGCACACTTGTAACAGCAGAATCATGAAGATTATCACTGAAAATGCATATCTCAACTGGAAACCCCACGCAAACGAAGATATCGCAGTTTCAGCATATCAAACGCACTGTGGAGTGCTGAAAACACCAGAAAACGTGTTTTTCGCATTCAATAGAACGAACACAGCGATTTCTGTGATTCTGCACACTTGTAACAGCAGAATCATGAAGATTATCGCTGAAAATGCATATCTCGACTGGAAACCCCACGCAAACGAAGATATCGCTTTTTCCGCATGTCGTAGGCACTGTGGAGTGCTGAAAACACCAGAAAACGTGTTTTTCGCATTCAATAGCGCGAAAACAGCGATTTCGGTGATTCTGCACACTTGTAACAGCAGAATCATGAAGATTATCACTGAAAATGCATATCTCAGCTGGAAACCCAACGATGCCGAAGATATCGCAGTTTCCGCATGTCAAACGCTCTGTGGAGTGCTGAAAACACCAGAAAACGTGTTTTTCGCATTCAATAGCACGAAAACAGCGATTGCGCTGATTCTGCACACTTGTAACAGCAGAATCATGAACATTATCACTGAAAATGCATATCTCAGCTGGAAACCCCACGAAAACGAAGATATCCCTGTTTCCGTACATCAAACGCACTGTCGGGTGCTGAAAACACCAGAAAACGCGTTTTTCGCAATCAATAACACGAAAACAGCGATTTCGGTGATTCTGCACACTTGTAACAGCAGAATCATGAAGATTATCGTTGAAAATGCATATCTCGACTGGAAACCCCACGCAAACGAAGATATCGCAGTTTCCGCATATCAAACGCACTGTGGAGTGCTGAAAACACCAGAAAACGTGTTTTTCGCAATCAATAGCACGAAAACAGCGCTTTCGGTGATTCTGCACACTTGTAACAGCAGAATCATGAAGATTATCGCTGAAAATGCATATCTCAGCTGGAAACCCAACGATGCCGAAGATATCGCAGTTTCCGCATGTCAAACGCTCTGTGGAGTGCTGAAAACACCAGAAAACGTGTTTTTCGCATTCAATAGCACGAAAACAGCGCTTTCGGTGATTCTGCACACTTGTAACAGCAGAATCATGAAGATTATCGCTGAAAATGCATATCACAGCTGGAAACCCAACGATACCGAAGATATTGCAGTTTCCGCATGTCAAACGCTCTGTGGAGTTGTGACAACACCAGAAAACGTGTTTTTCGCATTCAATAGCACGAAAACAGTGTTTTCGGTGATTCTGCACACTTGTAACAGCAGAATCATGAAGATTATCACTGAAAATGCATATGTCAGCTGTAAACCCCACGAAAACGAAGATATCCCTGTTTCCGCACATCAAACGCACTGTCGGGTGCAGAAAACACCAGAAAACGTGTTTTTCGCATTCAATATCACGAAAACAGCGATTCCGGTGATTCTGCACACTTGTAACAGCAGAATCATGAAGATTATCGCTGAAAATGCATATCTCAGCTGGAAACCCAACGATACCGAAGATACTGCAGTTTCCACATGTCAAACGCTCTATGGAGTGCTGACAACACCAGAAAACGTGTTTTTCGCATTCAATAGCACGAAAACAGCGATTGCGGTGATTCTGCACACTTGTAACAGCAGAATCATGAAGATTATCACTGAAAATGCATATCTCAACTGGAAACCACACGCAAACGAAGATATCGCAGTTTCCGCATGTCAAACGCTCTGTGGAGTTGTGACAACACCAGAAAACGTGTTTTTCGCATTCAATAGCACGAAAACAGCGATTGCGGTGATTCTGCACACTTGCAACAGCAGAATCATGAAGATTATCACTGTAAATGCATATCTCAACAGGAAACCCCACGCAAACGAAGATATCGCAGTTTCCGCATATCAAACGCTCTGCGGAGTGCTGACAACACCAGAAAACGTGTTTTTTGCATTCAATAGAACGAAAACAGCGATTTCGGTGATTCTGCACACTTGTAACAGCAGAATCATGAAGATTATCAGTGAAAATGCATATCTCCGCTGGAAACCCAACGATACCGAAGATATCGCTGTTTCCGCATGTCATACGCACTGTGGAGTGCTGAAAACACCAGAAAACGTGTTTTTCGCATTCAATAGCACGAAAACAGCGATTTCGGTGATTCTGCACACTTGTAACAGCAGAATCATGAAGATTATCACTGAAAATGCATATCTCAGCTGGAAACCCAACGATGCCGAAGATATCGCAGTTTCCGCATGTCATACGTACTGTGGAGTGCTGAAAACACCAGAAAACGTGTTTTTCGCATTCAACAGCACGAAAACAGCGATTTCGGAGATTCTGCACATTTGTAACAGCAAAATCATGAAGATTATCACTGAAAATGCATATTTCAACTGGAAACCCCACGCAAACGAAGATATCGCAGTTTCCGCATATCAAACGCACTGTGGATTGCTGAAAACACCAGAAAACGTGTTTTTCGCATTCAATAGCACGAAAACAGCGATTTCGGTGATTCTGCACACTTGTAACAGCAGAATCATGAAGATTATCGCTGAAAATGCATATCTCGACTGGAAACCCCACGCAAACGAAGATATCGCTTTTTCCGCATGTCGTAGGCACTGTGGAGTGCTGAAAACACCAGAAAACGTGTATTTCGCATTCAATAGCACGAAAACAGCGATTTCGGTGATTCTGCACACTTCCAACAGCAGAATCATGAAGATTATCACTGAAAATGCATATCTCAACTGGAAACCCCACGCAAACGAAGATATCGCAGTTTCCGCATATCAAACGCACTGTGGAGTGCTGACAACACCAGAAAACGTGTTTTTCGCATTCAAAAGCACGAAAACAGCGATTTCGGTGATTCTGCACACTTGTAACAGCAGAATCATGAAGATTATCACTGAAAATGCATATCTCAGCTGGAAACCCAACGATGCCGAAGATATCGCAGTTTCGGCATGTCAAACGCTCTGTGGAGAGCTGAAAACACCAGAAAACGTGTTTTTCGCATTCAATAGCACGCAAACAGCGATTTCGGTGATTCTGCACACTTGTAACAGCAGAATCATGAAGATTATCAGTGAAAATGCATATCTCTGCTGGAATCCCAACGATACCGAAGATATCGCAGTTTCCGCATGTCATACGCACTGTGGAGTGCTGAAAACACCAGAAAACGTGTTTTTCGCATTCAATAGCACGAAAACAGCGATTGCGGTGATTCTGCACACTTGTAACAGCAGAATCATGAAGATTATCACTGAAAATGCATATCTCAACTGGAAACCCCACGCAAACGAAGATATCGCAGTTTCCGCATATCAAACGCACTGTGGAGTGCTGAAAACACCAGAAAACGCGTTTTTCGGATTCAATAGAACGAAAACAGCGATTTCGGTGATTCTGCACACTTGTAACAGCAGAATCATGAAGATTATCACTGAAAATGCATATCTCAACTGGAAACCCCACGCAAACGAAGATATCGCAGTTTCAGCATATCAAACGCACTGTGGAGTGCTGAAAACACCAGAAAACGTGTTTTTCGCATTCAATAGAACGAACACAGCGATTTCTGTGATTCTGCACACTTGTAACAGCAGAATCATGAAGATTATCGCTGAAAATGCATATCTCGACTGGAAACCCCACGCAAACGAAGATATCGCTTTTTCCGCATGTCGTAGGCACTGTGGAGTGCTGAAAACACCAGAAAACGTGTTTTTCGCATTCAATAGCGCGAAAACAGCGATTTCGGTGATTCTGCACACTTGTAACAGCAGAATCATGAAGATTATCACTGAAAATGCATATCTCAGCTGGAAACCCAACGATGCCGAAGATATCGCAGTTTCCGCATGTCAAACGCTCTGTGGAGTGCTGAAAACACCAGAAAACGTGTTTTTCGCATTCAATAGCACGAAAACAGCGATTGCGGTGATTCTGCACACTTGTAACAGCAGAATCATGAACATTATCACTGAAAATGCATATCTCAGCTGGAAACCCCACGAAAACGAAGATATCCCTGTTTCCGTACATCAAACGCACTGTCGGGTGCTGAAAACACCAGAAAACGCGTTTTTCGCAATCAATAACACGAAAACAGCGATTTCGGTGATTCTGCACACTTGTAACAGCAGAATCATGAAGATTATCGTTGAAAATGCATATCTCGACTGGAAACCCCACGCAAACGAAGATATCGCAGTTTCCGCATATCAAACGCACTGTGGAGTGCTGAAAACACCAGAAAACGTGTTTTTCGCAATCAATAACACGAAAACAGCGATTTCGGTGATTCTGCACACTTGTAACAGCAGAATCATGAAGATTATCGCTGAAAATGCATATCTCGACTGGAAACCCCACGCAAACGAAGATATCGCTTTTTCCGCATGTCGTAGGCACTGTGGAGTGCTGAAAACACCAGAAAACGTGTTTTTCGCATTCAATAGCACGAAAACAGCGATTTCGGTGATTCTGCACACTTGTAACAGCAGAATCATGAAGATTATCACTGAAAATGCATATCTCAGCTGGAAACCCAACGATGCCGAAGATATCGCAGTTTCCGCATGTCAAACGCTCTGTGGAGTGCTGAAAACACCAGAAAACGTGTTTTTCGCATTGAATAGCACGAAAACAGCGATTGCGGTGATTCTGCACACTTGTAACAGCAGAATCATGAAGATTATCACTGGAAATGCATATCTCAGCTGGAAACCCCACGAAAACGAAGATATCCCTGTTTCCGCACATCAAACGCACTGTCGGGTGCTGAAAACACCAGAAAACGTGTTTTTCGCAATCAATAACACGAAAACAGCGATTTCGGTGATTCTGCACACTTGTAACAGCAGAATCATGAAGATTATCGTTGAAAATGCATATCTCGACTGGAAACCCCACGCAAACGAAGATATCGCAGTTTCCGCATATCAAACGCACTGTGGAGTGCTGAAAACACCAGAAAACGTGTTTTTCGCATTCAATAGCACGAAAACAGCGATTTCGGTGATTCTGCACACTTGTAACAGCAGAATCATGAAGATTATCACTGAAAATGCATATCTCAGCTGGAAACCCAACGATGCCGAAGATATCGCAGTTTCCGCATGTCAAACGCTCTGTGGAGTGCTGAAAACACCAGAAAACGTGTTTTTCGCATTCAATAGCACGAAAACAGCGATTGCGGTGATTCTGCACACTTGTAACAGCAGAATCATGAAGATTATCGCTGAAAATGCGTATCTCGACTGGAAACCCCACGCAAACGAAGATATCGCTTTTTCCGCATGTCGTAGGCACTGTGGAGTGCTGAAAACACCAGAAAACGTGTTTTTCGCATTCAATAGCACGAAAACAGCGATTTCGGTGATTCTGCACACTTGTAACAGCAGAATCATGAAGATTATCACTGAAAATGCATATCTCAGCTGGAAACCCAACGATTCCGAAGATATCGCAGTTTCCGCATGTCAAACGCTCTGTGGAGTGCTGAAAACACCAGAAAACGTGTTTTTCGCAATCAATAACACGAAAACAGCGATTTCGGTGATTCTGCACACTTGTAACAGCAGAGTCATGAAGATTATCGCTGAAAATGCATATCTCGACTGGAAACCCCACGCAAACGAAGATATCGCTTTTTCCGCATGTCGTAGGCACTGTGGAGTGCTGAAAACACCAGAAAACGTGTTTTTCGCATTCAATAGCACGAAAACAGCGATTTCGGTGATTCTGCACACTTGCAACAGCAGAATCATGAAGATTATCACTGAAAATGCATATCTCAGCTGGAAACCCCACGAAAACGAAGATATCCCTGTTTCCGCACATCAAACGCACTGTCGGGTGCTGAAAACACCAGAAAACGTGTTTTTCGCAATCAATAACACGAAAACAGCGATTTCGGTGATTCTGCACACTTGTAACAGCAGAATCATGAAGATTATCACTGAAAATGCATATCTCAACTGGAAACCCCACGCAAACGAAGATATCGCAGTTTCCGCATATCAAACGCACTGTGGAGTGCTGAAAACACCAGAAAACGTGTTTTTCGCATTCAATAGCACGAAAACAGCGATTTCGGTGATTCTGCACACTTGTAATAGCAGAATCATGAAGATTATCACTGAAAATGCATATCTCAGCTGGAAACCCCACGAAAACGAAGATATCCCTGTTTCCGCACATCAAACGCACTGTCGGGTGCTGAAAACACCAGAAAACGTGTTTTTCGCAATCAATAACACGAAAACAGCGATTTCGGTGATTCTGCACACTTGTAACAGCAGAATCATGAAGATTATCACTGAAAATGCATATCTCAACTGGAAACCCCACGCAAACGAAGATATCGCAGTTTCCGCATATCAAACGCACTGTGGAGTGCTGAAAACACCAGAAAACGTGTTTTTCGCATTCAATAGCACGAAAACAGCGATTTCGGTGATTCTGCACACTTGTAATAGCAGAATCATGAAGATTATCACTGAAAATGCATATCTCAGCTGGAAACCCCACGAAAACAAAGATATCCCTGTTTCCGCACATCAAACGCACTGTCGGGTGCTGAAAACTCCAGAAAACGTGTTTTTCGCAATCAATAACACGAAAACAGCGATTTCGGTGATTCTGCACACTTGTAACAGCAGAATCATGAAGATTATCGCTGAAAATGCATATCTCGACTGGAAACCCCACGCAAACGAAGATATCGCTTTTTCCGCATGTCGTAGGCACTGTGGAGTGCTGAAAACACCAGAAAACGTGTATTTCGCATTCAATAGCACGAAAACAGCGATTTCGGTGATTCTGCACACTTGCAACAGCAGAATCATGAAGATTATCACTGAAAATGCATATCTCAACTGGAAACCCCACGCAAACGAAGATATCGCAGTTTCCGCATATCAAACGCACTGTGGAGTGCTGACAACACCAGAAAACGTGTTTTTCGCATTCAAAAGCACGAAAACAGCGATTTCGGTGATTCTGCACACTTGTAACAGCAGAATCATGAAGATTATCACTGAAAATGCATATCTCAGCTGGAAACCCAACGATGCCGAAGATATCGCAGTTTCGGCATGTCAAACGCTCTGTGGAGTGCTGAAAACACCAGAAAACGTGTTTTTCGCATTCAATAGCACGAAAACAGCGATTGCGGTGATTCTGCACACTTGTAACAGCAGAATCATGAAGATTATCTCTGAAAATGCATATCTCAACTGGAAACCCCACGCAAACGAAGATATCGCAGTTTCCGCATATCAAACGCACTGTGGTGTGCTGAAAACACCAGAAAACGTGTTTTTCGCATTCAATAGCACGCAAACAGCGATTTCGGTGATTCTGCACACTTGTAACAGCAGAATCATGAAGATTATCACTGAAAATGCATATCTCAGCTGGAATCCCAACGATACCGAAGATATCGCAGTTTCCGCATGTCATACGCACTGTGGAGTGCTGAAAACACCAGAAAACGTGTTTTTCGCATTCAATAGCACGAAAACAGCGATTGCGGTGATTCTGCACACTTGTAACAGCAGAATCATGAAGATTATCACTGAAAATGCATATCTCAACTGGAAACCCCACGCAAACGAAGATATCGCAGTTTCCGCATATCAAACGCACTGTGGAGTGCTGAAAACACCAGAAAACGCGTTTTTCGGATTCAATAGAACGAAAACAGCGATTTCGGTGATTCTGCACACTTGTAACAGCAGAATCATGAAGATTATCACTGAAAATGCATATCTCAACTGGAAACCCCACGCAAACGAAGATATCGCAGTTTCAGCATATCAAACGCACTGTGGAGTGCTGAAAACACCAGAAAACGTGTTTTACGCATTCAATAGAACGAACACAGCGATTTCGGTGATTCTGCACACTTGTAACAGCAGAATCATGAAGATTATCACTGAAAATGCATATCTCAGCTGGAAACCCCACGAAAACGAAGATATCCCTGTTTCCGCACATCAAACGCACTGTCGGGTGCTGAAAACACCAGAAAACGTGTTTTTCGCAATCAATAACACGAAAACAGCGATTTCGGTGATTCTGCACACTTGTAACAGCAGAATCATGAAGATTATCGCTGAAAATGCATATCTCGACTGGAAACCCCACGCAAACGAAGATATCGCTTTTTCCGCATGTCGTAGGCACTGTGGAGTGCTGAAAACACCAGAAAACGTGTTTTTCGCATTCAATAGCACGAAAACAGCGATTTCGGTGATTCTGCACACTTGTAACAGCAGAATCATGAAGATTATCACTGAAAATGCATATCTCAGCTGGAAACCCAACGATGCCGAAGATATCGCAGTTTCCGCATGTCAAACGCTCTGTGGAGTGCTGAAAACACCAGAAAACGTGTTTTTCGCATTCAATAGCACGAAAACAGCGATTGCGGTGATTCTGCACACTTGTAACAGCAGAATCATGAAGATTATCACTGAAAATGCATATCTCAGCTGGAAACCCCACGAAAACGAAGATATCCCTGTTTCCGTACATCAAACGCACTGTCGGGTGCTGAAAACACCAGAAAACGCGTTTTTCGCAATCAATAACACGAAAACAGCGATTTCGGTGATTCTGCACACTTGTAACAGCAGAATCATGAAGATTATCGTTGAAAATGCATATCTCGACTGGAAACCCCACGCAAACGAAGATATCGCTGTTTCCGCATGTCGTAGGCACTGTGGAGTGCTGAAAACACCAGAAAACGTGTTTTTCGCATTGAATAGCACGAAAACAGCGATTTCGGTGATTCTGCACACTTGCAACAGCAGAATCATGAAGATTATCACTGAAAATGCATATCTCAGCTGGAAACCCCACGAAAACGAAGATATCCCTGTTTCCGCACATCAAACGCACTGTCGGGTGCTGAAAACACCAGAAAACGTGTTTTTCGCAATCAATAACACGAAAACAGCGATTTCGGTGATTCTGCACACTTGTAACAGCAGAATCATGAAGTTTATCGCTGAAAATGCATATCTCGACTGGAAACCCCACGCAAACGAAGATATCGCTGTTTCCGCATGTCGTAGGCACTGTGGAGTGCTGAAAACACCAGAAAACGTGTTTTTCGCATTCAATAGCACGAAAACAGCGATTTCGGTGATTCTGCACACTTGCAACAGCAGAATCATGAGGATTATCGCTGAAAATGCATATCTCAGCTGGAAACCCAACGATACCGAAGATATCGCAGTTTCCGCATGTCATACGCACTGTGGAGTGCTGAAAACAGCAGAAAACGTGTTTTTCGCATTCAATAGCACGAAAACAGCGATTTCGGTGATTCTGCACACTTGTAACAGCAGAATCATGAAGATTATCGCTGATAATGCATATCTCAGCTGGAAACCCCACGCAAACGAAGATATCGCAGTTTCCGCATATCAACCGCACTGTGGAGTGCCGAAAACACCAGAAAACGTGTTTTTCGCATTCAATATCACGAAAACAGCGATTCCGGTGATTCTGCACACTTTTAGCAGCAGGATCATGAAGATTATCAGTGAAAATGCATATCTCAGCTGGAAACCCAGCGATACCGAAGATATCGCAGTTTCCGCATGTCATACGCACTGTGGAGTGCTGAAAACACCAGAAAACGTGTTTTTCGCATTCACTAGCACGAAAACAGCGATTTCGGTGATTCTGCACACTTGCAACAGCAGAATCATGAAGATTATCACTGAAAATGCATATCTCAGCTGGAAACCCCACGAAAACGAAGATATCCCTGTTTCCGCACATCAAACGCACTGTCGGGTGCTGAAAACACCAGAAAACGTGTTTTTCGCAATCAATAACACGAAAACAGCGATTTCGGTGATTCTGCACACTTGTAACAGCAGAATCATGAAGATTATCACTGAAAATGCATATCTCAACTGGAAACCCCACGCAAACGAAGATATCGCAGTTTCCGCATATCAAACGCACTGTGGAGTGCTGAAAACACCAGAAAACGTGTTTTTCGCATTCAATAGCACGAAAACAGCGATTTCGGTGATTCTGCACACTTGTAATAGCAGAATCATGAAGATTATCACTGAAAATGCATATCTCAGCTGGAAACCCCACGAAAACAAAGATATCCCTGTTTCCGCACATCAAACGCACTGTCGGGTGCTGAAAACTCCAGAAAACGTGTTTTTCGCAATCAATAACACGAAAACAGCGGTTTCGGTGATTCTGCACACTTGTAACAGCAGAATCATGAAGATTATCGCTGAAAATGCATATCTCGACTGGAAACCCCACGCAAACGAAGATATCGCTTTTTCCGCATGTCGTAGGCACTGTGGAGTGCTGAAAACACCAGAAAACGTGTATTTCGCATTCAATAGCACGAAAACAGCGATTTCGGTGATTCTGCACACTTGCAACAGCAGAATCATGAAGATTATCACTGAAAATGCATATCTCAACTGGAAACCCCACGCAAACGAAGATATCGCAGTTTCCGCATATCAAACGCACTGTGGAGTGCTGACAACACCAGAAAACGTGTTTTTCGCATTCATAAGCACGAAAACAGCGATTTCGGTGATTCTGCACACTTGTAACAGCAGAATCATGAAGATTATCACTGAAAATGCATATCTCAGCTGGAAACACAACGATGCCGAAGATATCGCAGTTTCGGCATGTCAAACGCTCTGTGGAGTGCTGAAAACACCAGAAAACGTGTTTTTCGCATTCAATAGCACGAAAACAGCGATTGCGGTGATTCTGCACACTTGTAACAGCAGAATCATGAAGATTATCTCTGAAAATGCATATCTCAACTGGAAACCCCACGCAAACGAAGATATCGCAGTTTCCGCATATCAAACGCACTGTGGTGTGCTGAAAACACCAGAAAACGTGTTTTTCGCATTCAATAGCACGCAAACAGCGATTTCGGTGATTCTGCACACTTGTAACAGCAGAATCATGAAGATTATCAGTGAAAATGCATATCTCAGCTGGAATCCCAACGATACCGAAGATATCGCAGTTTCCGCATGTCATACGCACTGTGGAGTGCTGAAAACACCAGAAAACGTGTTTTTCGCATTCAATAGCACGAAAACAGCGATTGCGGTGATTCTGCACACTTGTAACAGCAGAATCATGAAGATTATCACTGAAAATGCATATCTCAACTGGAAACCCCACGCAAACGAAGATATCGCAGTTTCCGCATATCAAACGCACTGTGGAGTGCTGAAAACACCAGAAAACGCGTTTTTCGGATTCAATAGAACGAAAACAGCGATTTCGGTGATTCTGCACACTTGTAACAGCAGAATCATGAAGATTATCACTGAAAATGCATATCTCAACTGGAAACCCCACGCAAACGAAGATATCGCAGTTTCAGCATACCAAACGCACTGTGGAGTGTTGAAAACACCAGAAAACGTGTTTTTCGCATTCAATAGAACGAACACAGCGATTTCGGTGATTCTGCACACTTGTAACAGCAGAATCATGAAGATTATCACTGAAAATGCACATCTCAGCTGGAAACCCCACGAAAACGAAGATATCCCTGTTTCCGCACATCAAACGCACTGTCGGGTGCTGAAAACACCAGAAAACGTGTTTTTCGCATTCAATAGCACGAAAACAGCGATTTCGGTGATTCTGCACACTTGTAACAGCAGAATCATGAAGATTATCGCTGATAATGCATATCTCAGCTGGAAACCCCACGCAAACGAAGATATCGCAGTTTCCGCATATCAACCGCACTGTGGAGTGCCGAAAACACCAGAACACGTGTTTTTCGCATTCAATATCACGAAAACAGCGATTCCGGTGATTCTGCACACTTTTAGCAGCAGGATCATGAAGATTATCAGTGAAAATGCATATCTCAGCTGGAAACCCAGCGATACCGAAGATATCGCAGTTTCCGCATGTCATACGCACTGTGGAGTGCTGAAAACACCAGAAAACGTGTTTTTCGCATTCACTAGCACGAAAACAGCGATTTCGGTGATTCTGCACACTTGTAACAGCAGAATCATGAAAATTATCACTGAAAATGCATATCTCAACTGGAAACCCTACGCAAACGAAGATATCGCAGTTTCCGCATATCAAACGCACTGTGGAGTGCTGAAAACACCAGAAAACGTGTTTTTCGCATTCAATAGCACGAAAACAGCGATTTCGGTGATTCTGCACACTTGTAGCAGCAGGATCGTGAAGATTATCAGTGAAAATGCATATCTCAGCTGGAAACCCAACGATACCGAAGATATCGCAGTTTCCGCATGTCATACGCACTGTGGAGTGCTGAAAACACCAGAAAACGCGTTTTTCGCATTCAATAGAACGAAAACAGCGTTTTCGGTGATTCTGCATACTTGTAACAGCAGAATCATGAAGATTATCACTGAAAATGCATATCTCAGCTGGAAACCCCACGAAAACGAAGATATCCCTGTTTCCGTACATCAAACGCACTGTCGGGTGCTGAAAACACCTGAAAACGCGTTTTTCGCAATCAATAACACGAAAACAGCGATTTCGGTGATTCTGCACACTTGTAACAGCAGAATCATGAAGATTATCGTTAAAAATGCATATCTCGACTGGAAACCCCACGCAAACGAAGATATCGCTGTTTCCGCATATCAAACGCACTGTGGAGTGCTGAAAACACCAGAAAACGTGTTTTTCGCATTCAATAGCACGAAAACAGCGATTTCGGTGATTCTGCACACTTGCAACAGCAGAATCATGAGGATTATCGCTGAAAATGCATATCTCAGCTGGAAACCCAACGATACCGAAGATATCGCAGTTTCCGCATGTCATACGCACTGTGGAGTGCTGAAAACACCAGAAAACGTGTTTTTCGCATTCAATAGCACGAAAACAGCGATTTCGGTGATTCTGCACACTTGTAACAGCAGAATCATGAAGATTATCGCTGATAATGCATATCTCAGCTGGAAACCCCACGCAAACGAAGATATCGCAGTTTCCGCATATCAAACGCACTGTGGAGTGCTGAAAACACCAGAAAACGTGCTTTCGCATTCAATATCACGAAAACAGCGATTCCGGTGATTCTGCACACTTTTAGCAGCAGGATCATGAAGATTATCAGTGAAAATGCATATCTCAGCTGGAAACCCAACGATACCGAAGATATCGCAGTTTCCGCATGTCATACGCACTGTGGAGTGCTGAAAACACCAGAAAACGCGTTTTTCGCATTCAATAGAACGAAAACAGCGTTTTCGGTGATTCTGCATACTTGTAACAGCAGAATCATGAAGATTATCACTGAAAATGCATATCTCAGCTGGAAACCCCACGAAAACGAAGATATCCCTGTTTCCGTACATCAAACGCACTGTCGGGTGCTGAAAACACCTGAAAACGCGTTTTTCGCAATCAATAACACGAAAACAGCGATTTCGGTGATTCTGCACACTTGTAACAGCAGAATCATGAAGATTATCGTTAAAAATGCATATCTCGACTGGAAACCCCACGCAAACGAAGATATCGCTGTTTCCGCATATCAAACGCACTGTGGAGTGCTGAAAACACCAGAAAACGTGTTTTTCGCATTCAATAGCACGAAAACAGCGATTTCGGTGATTCTGCACACTTGCAACAGCAGAATCATGAGGATTATCGCTGAAAATGCATATCTCAGCTGGAAACCCAACGATACCGAAGATATCGCAGTTTCCGCATGTCATACGCACTGTGGAGTGCTGAAAACACCAGAAAACGTGTTTTTCGCATTCAATAGCACGAAAACAGCGATTTCGGTGATTCTGCACACTTGTAACAGCAGAATCATGAAGATTATCGCTGATAATGCATATCTCAGCTGGAAACCCCACGCAAACGAAGATATCGCAGTTTCCGCATATCAAACGCACTGTGGAGTGCTGAAAACACCAGAAAACGTGCTTTCGCATTCAATATCACGAAAACAGCGATTCCGGTGATTCTGCACACTTTTAGCAGCAGGATCATGAAGATTATCAGTGAAAATGCATATCTCAGCTGGAAACCCAGCGATACCGAAGATATCGCAGTTTCCGCATGTCATGCGCACTGTGGAGTGCTGAAAACACCAGAAAACGTGTTTTTCGCATTCACTAGCACGAAAACAGCGTTTTCGGTGATTCTGCATACTTGTAACAGCAGAATCATGAAGATTATCACTGAAAATGCATATCTCAACTGGAAACCCCACGCAAACGAAGATATCGCAGTTTCCGCATATCAAACGCACTGTGGAGTGCTGAAAACACCAGAAAACGTGTTTTTCGCATTCAATAGCACGAAAACAGCGATTTCGGTGATTCTGCACACTTGTAACAGCAGGATCATGAAGATTATAACTGAAAATGCATATCTCAGCTCGAAACCCAACGATGCCGAAGATATCGCAGTTTCCGCATGTCAAACGCTCTGTGGAGTGCTGAAAACACCAGAAAACGTGTTTTTCGCATTCAATAGCACGAAAACAGCGATTTCGGTGATTCTGCACACTTGTAACAGCAGAATCATGAAGATTATCACTGAAAATGCATATCTCAGCTGGAAACCCAACGATGCCGAAGATATCGCAGTTTCCGCATGTCAAACGCTCTGTGGAGTGCTGAAAACACCAGAAAACGTGTTTTTCGCATTCAATAGCACGAAAACAGTGATTGCGGTGATTCTGCACACTTGTAACAGCAGAATCATGAAGATTATCACTGAAAATGCATATCTCGACTGGAAACCCCACGCAAACGAAGATATCGCAGTTTCCGCATATCAAACGCACTGTCGGGTGCTGAAAACACCAGAAAACGTGTTTTTCGCATTCAATAGCACGAAAACAGCGATTTCGGTGATTCTGCACACTTGTAACAGCAGGATCATGAAGATTATAACTGAAAATGCATATCTCAGCTGGAAACCCAACGATGCCGAAGATATCGCAGTTTCCGCATGTCAAACGCTCTGTGGAGTGCTGAAAACACCAGAAAACGTGTTTTTCGCATTCAATAGCACGAAAACAGCGATTTCGGTGATTCTGCACACTTGCAACAGCAGAATCATGAAGATTATCACTGAAAATGCATATCTCAGCTGGAAACCCCACGAAAACGAAGATATCCCTGTTTCCGCACATCAAACGCACTGTCGGGTGCTGAAAACACCAGAAAACGTGTTTTTCGCAATCAATAACACGAAAACAGCGATTTCGGTGATTCTGCACACTTGTAACAGCAGAATCATGAAGATTATCGCTGAAAATGCATATCTCGACTGGAAACCCCACGCAAACGAAGATATCGCTGTTTCCGCATGTCGTAGGCACTGTGGAGTGCTGAAAACACCAGAAAACGTGTTTTTCGCATTCAATAGCACGCAAACAGCGATTTCGGTGATTCTGCACACATGCAACAGCAGAATCATGAAGATTATCACTGAAAATGCATATCTCAACTGGAAACCCCACGCAAACGAAGATATCGCAGTTTCCGCATATCAAACGCACTGTGGAGTGCTGACAACACCAGAAAACGTGTTTTTCGCTTTCAATAGCAAGAAAACAGCGATTGCGGTGATTCTGCACACTTGTAGCAGCAGGATCATGAAGATTATCAGTGAAAATGCATATCTCAGCTGGAAACCCAACGATACCGAAGATATCGCAGTTTCCGCATGTCATACGCACTGTGGAGTGCTGAAAACACCAGAAAACTTGTTTTTCGCATTCAATAGCACGAAAACAGCGATTTCGGTGATTCTGCACACTTGCAACAGCAGAATCATGATGATTATCACTGAAAATGCATATCTCAGCTGGAAACCCCACGAAAACGAAGATATTCCTGTTTCCGTACATCAAACGCACTGTCGGGAGCTGAAAACACCAGAAAACGCGTTCTTCGCATTCAATACCACGAAAACAGCGATTTCGGTGATTCTGCACACTTGTAACAGCAGGATCATAAAGATAATAACTGAAAATGCATATCTCGACTGGAAACCCCACGCAAACGAAGATATCGCTGTTTCCGCATGTCGTAGGCACTGTGGAGTGCTGAAAACACCAGAAAACGTGTTTTTCGCATTCAATAGCACGAAAACAGCGATTTCGGTGATTCTGCACACTTGCAACAGCAGAATCATGAAGATTATCACTGAAAATAGATATCTCAACTGGAAACCCCACGCAAACGAAGATATCGCAGTTACCGCATGTCATACGCACTGTGGAGTGCTGAAAACACCAGAAAACGTGTTTTTCGCATTCACTAGCACTAAAACAGCGATTTCGGTGATTCTGCACACTTGCAACAGCAGAATCATGAAGATTATCACTGAAAATGCATATCTCAGCTGGAAACCCCACGAAAACGAAGATATCCCTGTTTCCGCACATCAAACGCACTGTCGGGTGCTGAAAACACCAGAAAACGTGTTTTTCGCATTCAATAGCACGAAAACAGCGATTTCGGTGATTCTGCACACTTGTAACAGCAGGATCATGAAGATTATAACTGAAAATGCATATCTCGACTGGAAACCCCACGCAAACGAAGATATCGCTGTTTCCGCATGTCGTAGGCACTGTGGAGTGCTGAAAACACCAGAAAACGTGTTTTTCGCATTCAATAGCACGAAAACAGCGATTTCGGTGATTCTGCACACTTGCAACAGCAGAATCATGAAGATTATCACTGAAAATGCATATCTCAACTGGAAACCCCACGCAAACGAAGATATCGCAGTTACCGCATATCAAACGCCCTGTGGAGTGCTGAAAACACCAGAAAACGTGTTTTTCGCATTCAATAGCACGAAAACAGCGATTTCGGTGATTCTGCACACTTGTAACAGCAGAATCATGAAGATTATAACTGAAAATGCATATCTCAGCTGGAAACCCAACGATGCCGAAGATATCGCAGTTTCCGCATGTCAAACGCTCTGTGGAGTGCTGAAAACACCAGAAAACGTGTTTTTCGCATTCAATAGCACGAAAACAGCGATTTCGGTGATTCTGCACACTTGTAACAGCAGAATCATGAAGATTATCACTGAAAATGCATATCTCAGCTGGAAACCCAACGATGCCGAAGATATCGCAGTTTCCGCATGTCAAACGCTCTGTGGAGTGCTGAAAACACCAGAAATCGTGTTTTTCGCATTCAATAGCACGAAAACAGTGATTGCGGTGATTCTGCACACTTGTAACAGCAGAATCATGAAGATTATCACTGAAAATGCATATCTCGACTGGAAACCCCACGCAAACGAAGATATCGCTGTTTCCGCATGTCGTAGGCACTGTGGAGTGCTGAAAACACCAGAAAACGTGTTTTTCGCATTCAATAGCACGAAAACAGCGATTTCGGTGATTCTGCACACTTACAACAGCAGAATCATGAAGATTATCACTGAAAATGCATATCTCAACTGGAAACCCCACGCAAACGAAGATATCGCTGTTTCCGCATGTCGTAGGCACTGTGGAGTGCTGAAAACACCAGAAAACGTGTTTTTCGCACTCAATAGCACGAAAACAGCGATTTCGCTGATTCTGCACACTTGTAACAGCAGAATCATGAAGTTTATCACTGAAAATGCATATCTCAGCTGGAAACCCAACGATGCCGAAGATATCGCAGTTTCCGCATGTCAAACGCTCTGTGGAGTGCTGAAAACACCAGAAAACGTGTTTTTCGCATTCAATAGCACGAAAACAGCGATTGCGGTGATTCTGCACACTTGTAACAGCAGAATCATGAAGATTATCACTGAAAATGCATATCTCAACTGGAAACCCCACGCAAACGAAGATATCGCAGTTTCCGCATATCAAACGCACTGTGGAGAGCTGAAAACAGCAGAAAACGTGTTTTTCGCATTCAATAGCACGAAAACAGCGATTTCGGTGATTCTGCACACTTGTAGCAGCACGATCATGAAGATTATCAGTGAAAATGCATATCTCAGCTGGAAACCCAACGATACCGAAGATATCGCAGTTTCCGCATGTCATACGCACTGTGGAGTGCTGAAAACACCAGAAAACTTGTGTTTCGAATTCAATAGCACGAAAACAGCGATTGCGGTGATTCTGCACCCTTGTAACAGCAGAATCATGAAGATTATCGTTGAAAATGCATATCTCAGCTGGAAACCCCACGCAAACGAAGATATCGCAGTTTCCGCATATCAAACGCACTGTGGAGTGCTGAAAACACCAGAAAACGTGTTTTTCGCATTCAATAGCACGAAAACAGCGATTTCGGTGATTCTGCACACTTGTAGCAGCAGGATCATGAAGATTATCAGTGAAAATGCATATCTCAGCTGGAAACCCAGCGATACCGAAGATATCGCAGTTTCCGCATGTCATACGCACTGTGGAGTGCTGAAAACACCAGAAAACGTGTTTTTCGCATTCACTAGCACGAAAACAGCGATTTCGGTGATTCTGCACACTTGCAACAGCAGAATCATGAAGATTATCACTGAAAATGCATATCTCAGCTGGAAACCCCACGAAAACGAAGATATCCCTGTTTCCGCACATCAAACGCACTGTCGGGTGCTGAAAACACCAGAAAACGTGTTTTTCGCAATCAATAACACGAAAACAGCGATTTCGGTGATTCTGCACACTTGTAACAGCAGAATCATGAAGATCATCGCTGAAAATGCATATCTCGACTGGAAACCCCACGCAAACGAAGATATCGCTGTTTCCGCATGTCGTAGGCACTGTGGAGTGCTGAAAACACCAGAAAACGTGTTTTTCGCATTCAATAGCACGAAAACAGCGATATCGGTGATTCTGCACACTTGTAACAGCAGAATCATGAAGATTATCACTGAAAATGCATATCTCAGCTGGAAACCCAACGATGCCGAAGATATCGCAGTTTCCGCATGTCAAACGCTCTGTGGAGTGCTGAAAACACCAGAAAACGTGTTTTTCGCATTCAATAGCACGAAAACAGCGATTGCGGTGATTCTGCACACTTGTAACAGCAGAATCATGAAGATTATCACTGAAAATGCATATCTCAGCTGGAAACCCAACGATGCCGAAGATATCGCAGTTTCCGCATGTCAAACGCTCTGTGGAGAGCTGAAAACACCAGAAAACGTGTTTTTCGCATTCAATAGCACGAAAACAGCGATTGCGGTGATTCTGCACACTTGTAACAGCAGAATCATGAAGATTATCACTGAAAATGCATATCTCAACTGGAAACCCCACGCAAACGAAGATATCGCAGTTTCCGCATATCAAACGCACTGTGGAGTGCTGAAAACACCAGAAAACGTGTTTTTCGCATTCAATAGCACGAAAACAGCGATTTCGGTGATTCTGCACACTTGTAACAGCAGAATCATGAAGATTATCACTGAAAATGCATATCTCAGCTGGAAACCCAACGATGCCGAAGATATCGCAGTTTCCGCATGTCAAACTCTCTGTGGAGTGCTGAAAACACCAGAAAACGTGTTTTTCGCATTCAATAGCACGAAAACAGCGATTTCGGTGATTCTGCACACTTGTAGCAGCAGGATCATGAAGATTATCCGTGAAAATGCATATCTCAGCTGGAAACCGATCGATACCGAAGATATCGCAGTTTCCGCATGTCATACGCACTGTGGAGTGCTGAAAACACCAGAAAACGTGTTTTTCGCATTCACTAGTACGAAAACAGCGATTTCGGTGATTCTGCACACTTGTAACAGCAGAATCATGAAGATTATCACTGAAAATGCATATCTCAACTGGAAACCCCACGCAAACGAAGATATCGCAGTTTCCGCATATCAAACGCACTGTGGAGTGCTGAAAACACCAGAAAACGTGTTTTTCGCATTCAATAGCACGAAAACAGCGATTTCGGTGATTCTGCACACTTGTAGCAGCAGGATCATGAAGATTATCAGTGAAAATGCATATCTCAGCTGGAAACCCAACAATACCGAAGATATCGCAGTTTCCGCATGTCAAACGCTCTGTGGAGTGCTGAAAACACCAGAAAACGTGTTTTTCGCAATCAATAACACGAAAACAGCGATTTCGGTGATTCTGCACACTTGTAACAGCAGAATCATGAAGATTATCACTGAAAATGCATATCTCAGCTGGAAACCCAACGATGCCGAAGATATCGCAGTTTCCGCATGTCAAACGCTCTGTGGAGTGCTGAAAACACCAGAAAACGTGTTTTTCGCATTCAATAGCACGAAAACAGCGATTGCGGTGATTCTGCACACTTGTAACAGCAGAATCATGAAGATTATCACTGCAAATGCATATCTCAGCTGGAAACCCCACGAAAACGAAGATATCCCTGTTTCCGTACATCAAACGCACTGTCGGGTGCTGAAAACTCCAGAAAACGTGTTTTTCGCATTCAATAGCACGAAAACAGCGATTTCGGTGATTCTGCACACTTGTAACAGCAGGATCATGAAGATTATAACTGAAAATGCATATCTCAGCTGGAAACCCAACGATGCCGAAGATATCGCAGTTTCCGCATGTCAAACGCTCTGTGGAGTGCTGAAAACACCAGAAAACGTGTTTTTCGCATTCAATAGCACGAAAACAGCGATTTCGGTGATTCTGCACACTTGCAACAGCAGAATCATGAAGATTATCACTGAAAATGCATATCTCAGCTGGAAACCCCACGAAAACGAAGATATCCCTGTTTCCGCACATCAAACGCACTGTCGGGTGCTGAAAACACCAGAAAACGTGTTTTTCGCAATCAATAACACGAAAACAGCGATTTCGGTGATTCTGCACACTTGTAACAGCAGAATCATGAAGATTATCGCTGAAAATGCATATCTCGACTGGAAACCCCACGCAAACGAAGATATCGCTGTTTCCGCATGTCGTAGGCACTGTGGAGTGCTGAAAACACCAGAAAACATGTTTTTCGCATTCAATAGCACGAAAACAGCGATATCGGTGATTCTGCACACTTGTAACAGCAGAATCATGAAGATTATCACTGAAAATGCATATCTCAGCTGGAAACCCAACGATGCCGAAGATATCGCAGTTTCCGCATGTCAAACGCTCTGTGGAGTGCTGAAAACACCAGAAAACGTGTTTTTCGCATTCAATAGCACGAAAACAGCGATTGCGGTGATTCTGCACACTTGTAACAGCAGAATCATGAAGATTATCACTGAAAATGCATATCTCAGCTGGAAACCCAACGATGCCGAAGATATCGCAGTTTCCGCATGTCAAACGCTCTGTGGAGAGCTGAAAACACCAGAAAACGTGTTTTTCGCATTCAATAGCACGAAAACAGCGATTGCGGTGATTCTGCACACTTGTAACAGCAGAATCATGAAGATTATCACTGAAAATGCATATCTCAACTGGAAACCCCACGCAAACGAAGATATCGCAGTTTCCGCATATCAAACGCACTGTGGAGTGCTGAAAACACCAGAAAACGTGTTTTTCGCATTCAATAGCACGAAAACAGCGATTTCGGTGATTCTGCACACTTGTAACAGCAGAATCATGAAGATTATCACTGAAAATGCATATCTCAGCTGGAAACCCAACGATGCCGAAGATATCGCAGTTTCCGCATGTCAAACTCTCTGTGGAGTGCTGAAAACACCAGAAAACGTGTTTTTCGCATTCAATAGCACGAAAACAGCGATTTCGGTGATTCTGCACACTTGTAGCAGCAGGATCATGAAGATTATCCGTGAAAATGCATATCTCAGCTGGAAACCGATCGATACCGAAGATATCGCAGTTTCCGCATGTCATACGCACTGTGGAGTGCTGAAAACACCAGAAAACGTGTTTTTCGCATTCACTAGTACGAAAACAGCGATTTCGGTGATTCTGCACACTTGTAACAGCAGAATCATGAAGATTATCACTGAAAATGCATATCTCAACTGGAAACCCCACGCAAACGAAGATATCGCAGTTTCCGCATATCAAACGCACTGTGGAGTGCTGAAAACACCAGAAAACGTGTTTTTCGCATTCAATAGCACGAAAACAGCGATTTCGGTGATTCTGCACACTTGTAGCAGCAGGATCATGAAGATTATCAGTGAAAATGCATATCTCAGCTGGAAACCCAACAATACCGAAGATATCGCAGTTTCCGCATGTCAAACGCTCTGTGGAGTGCTGAAAACACCAGAAAACGTGTTTTTCGCAATCAATAACACGAAAACAGCGATTTCGGTGATTCTGCACACTTGTAACAGCAGAATCATGAAGATTATCACTGAAAATGCATATCTCAGCTGGAAACCCAACGATGCCGAAGATATCGCAGTTTCCGCATGTCAAACGCTCTGTGGAGTGCTGAAAACACCAGAAAACGTGTTTTTCGCATTCAATAGCACGAAAACAGCGATTGCGGTGATTCTGCACACTTGTAACAGCAGAATCATGAAGATTATCACTGCAAATGCATATCTCAGCTGGAAACCCCACGAAAACGAAGATATCCCTGTTTCCGTACATCAAACGCACTGTCGGGTGCTGAAAACTCCAGAAAACGTGTTTTTCGCATTCAATAGCACGAAAACAGCGATTTCGGTGATTCTGCACACTTGTAACAGCAGGATCATGAAGATTATAACTGAAAATGCATATCTCAGCTGGAAACCCAACGATGCCGAAGATATCGCAGTTTCCGCATGTCAAACGCTCTGTGGAGTGCTGAAAACACCAGAAAACGTGTTTTTCGCATTCAATAGCACGAAAACAGCGATTTCGGTGATTCTGCACACTTGCAACAGCAGAATCATGAAGATTATCACTGAAAATGCATATCTCAGCTGGAAACCCCACGAAAACGAAGATATCCCTGTTTCCGCACATCAAACGCACTGTCGGGTGCTGAAAACACCAGAAAACGTGTTTTTCGCAATCAATAACACGAAAACAGCGATTTCGGTGATTCTGCACACTTGTAACAGCAGAATCATGAAGATTATCGCTGAAAATGCATATCTCGACTGGAAACCCCACGCAAACGAAGATATCGCTGTTTCCGCATGTCGTAGGCACTGTGGAGTGCTGAAAACACCAGAAAACGTGTTTTTCGCATTCAATAGCACGCAAACAGCGATTTCGGTGATTCTGCACACTTGCAACAGCAGAATCATGAAGATTATCACTGAAAATGCATATCTCAACTGGAAACCCCACGCAAACGAAGATATCGCAGTTTCCGCATATCAAACGCACTGTGGAGTGCTGACAACACCAGAAAACGTGTTTTTCGCCTTCAATAGCAAGAAAACAGCGATTGCGGTGATTCTGCACACTTGTAACAGCAGAATCATGAAGATTATCACTGAAAATGCATATCTCAACTGGAAACCCCACGCAAACGAAGATATCGCAGTTTCCGCATATCAAACGCACTGTGGAGAGCTGAAAACAGCAGAAAACGTGTTTTTCGCATTCAATAGCACGAAAACAGCGATTTCGGTGATTCTGCACACTTGTAGCAGCACGATCATGAAGATTATCAGTGAAAATGCATATCTCAGCTGGAAACCCAACGATACCGAAGATATCGCAGTTTCCGCATGTCATACGCACTGTGGAGTGCTGAAAACACCAGAAAACTTGTTTTTCGAATTCAATAGCACGAAAACAGCGATTGCGGTGATTCTGCACCCTTGTAACAGCAGAATCATGAAGATTATCGTTGAAAATGCATATCTCAGCTGGAAACCCCACGCAAACGAAGATATCGCAGTTTCCGCATATCAAACGCACTGTGGAGTGCTGAAAACACCAGAAAACGTGTTTTTCGCATTCAATAGCACGAAAACAGCGATTTCGGTGATTCTGCACACTTGTAGCAGCAGGATCATGAAGATTATCAGTGAAAATGCATATCTCAGCTGGAAACCCAGCGATACCGAAGATATCGCAGTTTCCGCATGTCATACGCACTGTGGAGTGCTGAAAACACCAGAAAACGTGTTTTTCGCATTCACTAGCACGAAAACAGCGATTTCGGTGATTCTGCACACTTGCAACAGCAGAATCATGAAGATTATCACTGAAAATGCATATCTCAGCTGGAAACCCCACGAAAACGAAGCTATCCCTGTTTCCGCACATCAAACGCACTGTCGGGTGCTGAAAACACCAGAAAACGTGTTTTTCGCAATCAATAACACGAAAACAGCGATTTCGGTGATTCTGCACACTTGTAACAGCAGAATCATGAAGATCATCGCTGAAAATGCATATCTCGACTGGAAACCCCACGCAAACGAAGATATCGCTGTTTCCGTATGTCGTAGGCACTGTGGAGTGCTGAAAACACCAGAAAACGTGTTTTTCGCATTCAATAGCACGAAAACAGCGATATCGGTGATTCTGCACACTTGTAACAGCAGAATCATGAAGATTATCACTGAAAATGCATATCTCAGCTGGAAACCCAACGATGCCGAAGATATCGCAGTTTCCGCATGTCAAACGCTCTGTGGAGTGCTGAAAACACCAGAAAACGTGTTTTTCGCATTCAATAGCACGAAAACAGCGTTTGCGGTGATTCTGCACACTTGTAACAGCAGAATCATGAAGATTATCACTGAAAATGCATATCTCAGCTGGAAACCCAACGATGCCGAAGAGATCGCAGTTTCCGCATGTCAAACGCTCTGTGGAGTGCTGAAAACACCAGAAAACGTGTTTTTCGCATTCAATAGCACGAAAACAGCGATTGCGGTGATTCTGCACACTTGTAACAGCAGAATCATGAAGATTATCACTGAAGATGCATATCTCAACTGGAAACCCCACGCAAACGAAGATATCGCAGTTTCCGCATATCAAACGCACTGTGGAGTGCTGAAAACACCAGAAAACGTGTTTTTCGCATTCAATAGCACGAAAACAGCGATTTCGGTGATTCTGCACACTTGTAACAGCAGAATCATGAAGATTATCACTGAAAATGCATATCTCAGCTGGAAACCCAACGATGCCGAAGATATCGCAGTTTCCGCATGTCAAACTCTCTGTGGAGTGCTGAAAACACCAGAAAACGTGTTTTTCGCATTCAATAGCACGAAAACAGCGATTTCGGTGATTCTGCACACTTGTAGCAGCAGGATCATTAAGATTATCCGTGAAAATGCATATCTCAGCTGGAAACCGAGCGATACCGAAGATATCGCAGTTTCCGCATGTCATACGCACTGTGGAGTGCTGAAAACACCAGAAAACGTGTTTTTCGCATTCACTAGTACGAAAACAGCGATTTCGGTGATTCTGCACACTTGTAACAGCAGAATCATGAAGATTATCACTGAAAATGCATATCTCAACTGGAAACCCCACGCAAACGAAGATATCGCAGTTTCCGCATATCAAACGCACTGTGGAGTGCTGAAAACACCAGAAAACGTGTTTTTCGCATTCAATAGCACGAAAACAGCGATTTCGGTGATTCTGCACACTTGTAGCAGCAGGATCATGAAGATTATCAGTGAAAATGCATATCTCAGCTGGAAACCCAACAATACCGAAGATATCGCAGTTTCCGCATGTCAAACGCTCTGTGGAGTGCTGAAAACACCAGAAAACGTGTTTTTCGCAATCAATAACACGAAAACAGCGATTTCGGTGATTCTGCACACTTGTAACAGCAGAATCATGAAGATTATCACTGAAAATGCATATCTCAGCTGGAAACCCAACGATGCCGAAGATATCGCAGTTTCCGCATGTCAAACGCTCTGTGGAGTGCTGAAAACACCAGAAAACGTGTTTTTCGCATTCAATAGCACGAAAACAGCGATTGCGGTGATTCTGCACACTTGTAACAGCAGAATCATGAAGATTATCACTGAAAATGCATATCTCAGCTGGAAACCCCACGAAAACGAAGATATCCCTGTTTCCGTACATCAAACGCACTGTCGGGTGCTGAAAACACCAGAAAACGTGTTTTTCGCATTCAATAGCACGAAAACAGCGATTTCGGTGATTCTGCACACTTGTAACAGCAGGATCATGAAGATTATAACTGAAAATGCATATCTCAGCTGGAAACCCAACGATGCCGAAGATATCGCAGTTTCCGCATGTCAAACGCTCTGTGGAGTGCTGAAAACACCAGAAAACGTGTTTTTCGCAATCAATAACACGAAAACAGCGATTTCGGTGATTCTGCACACTTGTAACAGCAGAATCATGAAGATTATCACTGAAAATGCATATCTCAGCTGGAAACCCAACGATGCCGAAGATATCGCAGTTTCCGCATGTCAAACGCTCTGTGGAGTGCTGAAAACACCAGAAAACGTGTTTTTCGCATTCAATAGCACGAAAACAGCGATTGCGGTGATTCTGCACACTTGTAACAGCAGAATCATGAAGATTATCACTGAAAATGCATATCTCAGCTGGAAACCCCACGAAAACGAAGATATCCCTGTTTCCGTACATCAAACGCACTGTCGGGTGCTGAAAACACCAGAAAACGTGTTTTTCGCATTCAATAGCACGAAAACAGCGATTTCGGTGATTCTGCACACTTGTAACAGCAGGATCATGAAGATTATAACTGAAAATGCATATCTCAGCTGGAAACCCAACGATGCCGAAGATATCGCAGTTTCCGCATGTCAAACGCTCTGTGGAGTGCTGAAAACACCAGAAAACGTGTTTTTCGCATTCAATAGCACGAAAACAGCGATTTCGGTGATTCTGCACACTTGCAACAGCAGAATCATGAAGATTATCACTGAAAATGCATATCTCAGCTGGAAACCCCACGAAAACGAAGATATCCCTGTTTCCGCACATCAAACGCACTGTCGGGTGCTGAAAACACCAGAAAACGTGTTTTTCGCAATCAATAACACGAAAACAGCGATTTCGGTGATTCTGCACACTTGTAACAGCAGAATCATGAAGATTATCGCTGAAAATGCATATCTCGACTGGAAACCCCACGCAAACGAAGATATCGCTGTTTCCGCATGTCGTAGGCACTGTGGAGTGCTGAAAACACCAGAAAACGTGTTTTTCGCATTCAATAGCACGCAAACAGCGATTTCGGTGATTCTGCACACTTGCAACAGCAGAATCATGAAGATTATCACTGAAAATGCATATCTCAACTGGAAACCCCACGCAAACGAAGATATCGCAGTTTCCGCATATCAAACGCACTGTGGAGTGCTGACAACACCAGAAAACGTGTTTTTCGCTTTCAATAGCAAGAAAACAGCGATTGCGGTGATTCTGCACACTTGTAGCAGCAGGATCATGAAGATTATCAGTGAAAATGCATATCTCAGCTGGAAACCCAACGATACCGAAGATATCGCAGTTTCCGCATGTCATACGCACTGTGGAGTGCTGAAAACACCAGAAAACTTGTTTTTCGCATTCAATAGCACGAAAACAGCGATTTCGGTGATTCTGCACACTTGCAACAGCAGAATCATGATGATTATCACTGAAAATGCATATCTCAGCTGGAAACCCCACGAAAACGAAGATATTCCTGTTTCCGTACATCAAACGCACTGTCGGGAGCTGAAAACACCAGAAAACGTGTTTTTCGCATTCAATAGCACGAAAACAGCGATTTCGGTGATTCTGCACACTTGTAGCAGCAGGATCATGAAGATTATCAGTGAAAATGCATATCTCAGCTGGAAACCCAGCGATACCGAAGATATCGCAGTTTCCGCATGTCATACGCACTGTGGAGTGCTGAAAACACCAGAAAACGTGTTTTTCGCATTCACTAGCACGAAAACAGCGATTTCGGTGATTCTGCACATTTGCAACAGCAGAATCATGAAGATTATCACTGAAAATGCATATCTCAGCTGGAAACCCCACGAAAACGAAGATATCCCTGTTTCCGCACATCAAACGCACTGTCGGGTGCTGAAAACACCAGAAAACGTGTTTTTCGCATTCAATAGCACGAAAACAGCGATTTCGGTGATTCTGCACACTTGTAACAGCAGGATCATGAAGATTATAACTGAAAATGCATATCTCGACTGGAAACCCCACGCAAACGAAGATATCGCAGTTTCCGCATGTCGTAGGCACTGTGGAGTGCTGAAAACACCAGAAAACGTGTTTTTCGCATTCAATAGCACGAAAACAGCGATTTCGGTGATTCTGCACACTTGCAACAGCAGAATCATGAAGATTATCACTGAAAATGCATATCTCAACTGGAAACCCCACGCAAACGAAGATATCGCAGTTACCGCATATCAAACGCCCTGTGGAGTGCTGAAAACACCAGAAAACGTGTTTTTCGCATTCAATAGCACGAAAACAGCGATTTCGGTGATTCTGCACACTTGTAACAGCAGAATCATGAAGATTATCACTGAAAATGCATATCTCAGCTGGAAACCCAACGATGCCGAACATATCACAGTTTCCGCATTTCAAACGCTCTGTGGAGTGCTGAAAACACCAGAAAACGTGTTTTTCGCATTCAAGAGCACGAAAACAGAGATTGCGGTGATTCTGCACACTTGTAACAGCAGAATCATGAAGATTATCACTGAAAATGCATATCTCAACTGGAAACCCCACGCAAACGAAGATATCGCAGTTTCCGCATATCAAACGCACTGTGGAGTGCTGAAAACACCAGAAAACGTGTTTTTCGCATTCAATAGCACGAAAACAGCGATTTCGGTGATTCTGCACACTTGTAACAGCAGGATCATGAAGATTATAACTGAAAATGCATATCTCAGCTGGAAACCCAACGATGCCGAAGATATCGCAGTTTCCGCATGTCAAACGCTCTGTGGAGTGCTGAAAACACCAGAAAACGTGTTTTTCACATTCAATAGCACGAAAACAGCGATTTCGGTGATTCTGCACACTTGTAACAGCAGAATCATGAAGATTATCACTGAAAATGCATATCTCAGCTGGAAACCCAACGATGCCGAAGATATCGCAGTTTCCGCATGTCAAACGCTCTGTGGAGTGCTGAAAACACCAGAAAACGTGTTTTTCGCATTCAATAGCACGAAAACAGTGATTGCGGTGATTCTGCACACTTGTAACAGCAGAATCATGAAGATTATCACTGAAAATGCATATCTCGACTGGAAACCCCACGCAAACGAAGATATCGCTGTTTCCGCATGTCGTAGGCACTGTGGAGTGCTGAAAACACCAGAAAACGTGTTTTTCGCATTCAATAGCACGAAAACAGCGATTTCGGTGATTCTGCACACTTACAACAGCAGAATCATGAAGATTATCACTGAAAATGCATATCTCAACTGGAAACCCCACGCAAACGAAGATATCGCTGTTTCCGCATGTCGTAGGCACTGTGGAGTGCTGAAAACACCAGAAAACGTGTTTTTCGCACTCAATAGCACGAAAACAGCGATTTCGGTGATTCTGCACACTTGTAACAGCAGAATCATGAAGTTTATCACTGAAAATGCATATCTCAGCTGGAAACCCAACGATGCCGAAGATATCGCAGTTTCCGCATGTCAAACGCTCTGTGGAGTGCTGAAAACACCAGAAAACGTGTTTTTCGCATTCAATAGCACGAAAACAGCGATTGCGGTGATTCTGCACACTTGTAACAGCAGAATCATGAAGATTATCACTGAAAATGCATATCTCAACTGGAAACCCCACGCAAACGAAGATATCGCAGTTTCCGCATATCAAACGCACTGTGGAGAGCTGAAAACAGCAGAAAACGTGTTTTTCGCATTCAATAGCACGAAAACAGCGATTTCGGTGATTCTGCACACTTGTAGCAGCACGATCATGAAGATTATCAGTGAAAATGCATATCTCAGCTGGAAACCCAACGATACCGAAGATATCGCAGTTTCCGCATGTCATACGCACTGTGGAGTGCTGAAAACACCAGAAAACTTGTTTTTCGAATTCAATAGCACGAAAACAGCGATTGCGGTGATTCTGCACCCTTGTAACAGCAGAATCATGAAGATTATCGTTGAAAATGCATATCTCAGCTGGAAACCCCACGCAAACGAAGATATCGCAGTTTCCGCATATCAAACGCACTGTGGAGTGCTGAAAACACCAGAAAACGTGTTTTTCGCATTCAATAGCACGAAAACAGCGATTTCGGTGATTCTGCACACTTGTAGCAGCAGGATCATGAAGATTATCAGTGAAAATGCATATCTCAGCTGGAAACCCAGCGATACCGAAGATATCGCAGTTTCCGCATGTCATACGCACTGTGGAGTGCTGAAAACACCAGAAAACGTGTTTTTCGCATTCACTAGCACGAAAACAGCGATTTCGGTGATTCTGCACACTTGCAACAGCAGAATCATGAAGATTATCACTGAAAATGCATATCTCAGCTGGAAACCCCACGAAAACGAAGATATCCCTGTTTCCGCACATCAAACGCACTGTCGGGTGCTGAAAACACCAGAAAACGTGTTTTTCGCAATCAATAACACGAAAACAGCGATTTCGGTGATTCTGCACACTTGTAACAGCAGAATCATGAAGATCATCGCTGAAAATGCATATCTCAGCTGGAAACCCAACGATGCCGAAGATATCGCAGTTTCCGCATGTCAAACGCTCTGTGGAGTGCTGAAAACACCAGAAAACGTGTTTTTCGCATTCAATAGCACGAAAACAGCGATTGCGGTGATTCTGCACACTTGTAACAGCAGAATCATGAAGATTATCACTGAAAATGCATATCTCAGCTGGAAACCCAACGATGCCGAAGATATCGCAGTTTCCGCATGTCAAACGCTCTGTGGAGAGCTGAAAACACCAGAAAACGTGTTTTTCGCATTCAATAGCACGAAAACAGCGATTGCGGTGATTCTGCACACTTGTAACAGCAGAATCATGAAGATTATCACTGAAAATGCATATCTCAACTGGAAACCCCACGCAAACGAAGATATCGCAGTTTCCGCATATCAAACGCACTGTGGAGTGCTGAAAACACCAGAAAACGTGTTTTTCGCATTTAATAGCACGAAAACAGCGATTTCGGTGATTCTGCACACTTGTAACAGCAGAATCATGAAGATTATCACTGAAAATGCATATCTCAGCTGGAAACCCAACGATGCCGAAGATATCGCAGTTTCCGCATGTCAAACTCTCTGTGGAGTGCTGAAAACACCAGAAAACGTGTTTTTCGCATTCAATAGCACGAAAACAGCGATTTTGGTGATTCTGCACACTTGTAGCAGCAGAATCATGAAGATTATCCGTGAAAATGCATATCTCAGCTGGAAACCGAGCGATACCGAAGATATCGCAGTTTCCGCATGTCATACGCACTGTGGAGTGCTGAAAACACCAGAAAACGTGTTTTTCGCATTCACTAGTACGAAAACAGCGATTTCGGTGATTCTGCACACTTGTAACAGCAGAATCATGAAGATTATCACTGAAAATGCATATCTCAACTGGAAACCCCACGCAAACGAAGATATCGCAGTTTCCGCATATCAAACGCACTGTGGAGTGCTGAAAACACCAGAAAACGTGTTTTTCGCATTCAATAGCACGAAAACAGCGATTTCGGTGATTCTGCACACTTGTAGCAGCAGGATCATGAAGATTATCAGTGAAAATGCATATCTCAGCTGGAAACCCAACAATACCGAAGATATCGCAGTTTCCGCATGTCAAACGCTCTGTGGAGTGCTGAAAACACCAGAAAACGTGTTTTTCGCATTCAATAGCACGAAAACAGTGATTGCGGTGATTCTGCACACTTGTAACAGCAGAATCATGAAGATTATCACTGAAAATGCATATCTCAGCTGGAAACCCAACGATGCCGAAGATATCGCAGTTTCCGCATGTCAAACGCTCTGTGGAGTGCTGAAAACACCAGAAAACGTGTTTTTCGCAATCAATAACACGAAAACAGCGATTGCGGTGATTCTGCACACTTGTAACAGCAGAATCATGAAGATTATCACTGAAAATGCATATCTCAACTGGAAACCCCACGCAAACGAAGATATCGCAGTTTCCGCATATCAAACGCACTGTGGAGTGCTGAAAACACCAGAAAACGTGTTTTTCGCATTCAATAGCACGAAAACAGCGATTTCGGTGATTCTGCACACTTGTAACAGCAGAATCATGAAGATTATCACTGAAAATGCATATCTCAGCTGGAAACCCAACGATGCCGAAGATATCGCAGTTTCCGCATGTCAAACTCTCTGTGGAGTGCTGAAAACACCAGAAAACGTGTTTTTCGCATTCAATAGCACGAAAACAGCGATTTCGGTGATTCTGCACACTTGTAGCAGCAGGATCATGAAGATTATCCGTGAAAATGCATATCTCAGCTGGAAACCGAGCGATACCGAAGATATCGCAGTTTCCGCATGTCATACGCACTGTGGAGTGCTGAAAACACCAGAAAACGTGTTTTTCGCATTCACTAGTACGAAAACAGCGATTTCGGTGATTTTGCACACTTGTAACAGCAGAATCATGAAGATTATCACTGAAAATGCATATCTCAACTGGAAACCCCACGCAAACGAAGATATCGCAGTTTCCGCATATCAAACGCACTGTGGAGTGCTGAAAACACCAGAAAACGTGTTTTTCGCATTCAATAGCACGAAAACAGCGATTTCGGTGATTCTGCACACTTGTAGCAGCAGGATCATGAAGATTATCAGTGAAAATGCATATCTCACCTGGAAACCCAACAATACCGAAGATATCGCAGTTTCCGCATGTCAAACGCTCTGTGGAGTGCTGAAAACAACAGAAAACGTGTTTTTCGCAATCAATAACACGAAAACAGCGATTTCGGTGATTCTGCACACTTGTAACAGCAGAATCATGAAGATTATCACTGAAAATGCATATCTCAGCTGGAAACCCAACGATGCCGAAGATATCGCAGTTTCCGCATGTCAAACTCTCTGTGGAGTGCTGAAAACACCAGAAAACGTGTTTTTCGCATTCAATAGCACGAAAACAGCGATTTCGGTGATTCTGCACACTTGTAGCAGCAGGATCATGAAGATTATCCGTGAAAATGCACATCTCAGCTGGAAACCAAGCGATACCGAAGATATCGCAGTTTCCGCATGTCATACGCACTGTGGAGTGCTGAAAACACCAGAAAACGTGTTTTTCGCATTCACTAGTACGAAAACAGCGATTTCGGTGATTCTGCACACTTGTAACAGCAGAATCATGAAGATTATCACTGAAAATGCATATCTCAACTGGAAACCCCACGCAAACGAAGATATCGCAGTTTCCGCATATCAAACGCACTGTGGAGTGCTGAAAACACCAGAAAACGTGTTTTTCGCATTCAATAGCACGAAAACAGCGATTTCGGTGATTCTGCACACTTGTAGCAGCAGGATCATGAAGATTATCAGTGAAAATGCATATCTCAGCTGGAAACCCAACGATACCGAAGATATCGCAGTTTCCGCATGTCAAACGCTCTGTGGAGTGCTGAAAACACCAGAAAACGTGTTTTTCGCAATCAATAACACGAAAACAGCGATTTCGGTGATTCTGCACACTTGTAACAGCAGAATCATGAAGATTATCACTGAAAATGCATATCTCAGCTGGAAACCCAACGATACCGAAGATATCGCAGTTTCCGCATGTCATACGCACTGTCGGGTGCTGAAAACACCAGAAAACGCGTTTTTCGCATTCAATAGCACGAAAACAGCGATATCGGTGATTCTGCACACTTGTAACTGCAGAATCATGAAGATTATCACTGAAAATGCATATCTCAACTGGAAACCCCACGCAAACGAAGATATCGCAGTTTCCGCATATCAAACGCACTGTGGAGTGCTGAAAACACCAGAAAACGTGTTTTTCGCATTCAATAGCACGAAAACAGCGATTGCGGTGATTCCGCACACTTGTAACAGCAGAATCATGAAGATTATCACTGAAAATGCATATCTCAACTGGAAACCCCACGCAAACGAAGATATCGCAGTTTCCGCATATCAAACGCACTGTGGAGTGCTGAAAACACCAGAAAACGTGTTTTTCGCATTCAATAGCACGAAAACAGCGATTTCGGTGATTCTGCACACTTGTAGCAGCAGGATCATGAAGATTATCCGTGAAAATGCATATCTCAGCTGGAAACCGAGCGATACCGAAGATATCGCAGTTTCCGCATGTCATACGCACTGTGGAGTGCTGAAAACACCAGAAAACGTGTTTTTCGCATTCACTAGTACGAAAACAGCGATTTCGGTGATTCTGCACACTTGTAACAGCAGAATCATGAAGATTATCACTGAAAATGCATATCTCAACTGGAAACCCCACGGAAACGAAGATATCGCAGTTTCCGCATATCAAACGCACTGTGGAGTGCTGAAAACACCAGAAAACGTGTTTTTCGCATTCAATAGCACGAAAACAGCGATTTCGGTGATTCTGCACACTTGTAGCAGCAGGATCATGAAGATTATCGCTGAAAATGCATATCTCGACTGGAAACCCCACGCAAACGAAGATATCGCTGTTTCCGCATGTCGTAGGCACTGTGGAGTGCTGAAAACACCAGAAAACGTGTTTTTCGCATTCAATAGCACGCAAACAGCGATTTCGGTGATTCTGCACACTTGCAACAGCAGAATCATGAAGATTATCACTGAAAATGCATATCTCAACTGGAAACCCCACGCAAACGAAGATATCGCAGTTTCCGCATATCAAACGCACTGTGGAGTGCTGACAACACCAGAAAACGTGTTTTTCGCATTCAATAGCAAGAAAACAGCGACTTCGGTGATTCTGCACACTTGTAGCAGCAGGATCATGATGATTATCAGTGAAAATGCATATCTCAGCTGGAAACCCAACGATACCGAAGATATCGCAGTTTCCGCATGTCATACGCACTGTCGGGTGCTGAAAACACCAGAAAACGCGTTTTTCGCAATCAATAACACGAAAACAGCGATTTCGGTGATTCTGCACACTTGTAACAGCAGAATCATGAAGATTATCGCTGAAAATGCATATCTCGACTGGAAACCCCACGCAAACGAAGATATTGCTGTTTCCGCATGTCGTAGGCACTGTGGAGTGCTGAAAACACCAGAAAACGTGTTTTTCGCATTCAATAGCACGAAAACAGCGATTTCGGTGATTCTGCAGACTTGCAACAGCAGAATCATGAAGATTATCACTGAAAATACATATCTCAACTGGAAACCCCACGCAAACGAAGATATCGCAGTTACCGCATATCAAACGCACTGTGGAGTGCTGAAAACACCAGAAAACGTGTTTTTCGCATTCAATAGCACGAAAACAGCGATTTCGGTGATTCTGCACTCTTGTACCAGCAGAATCATGAAGATTATCACTGAAAATGCATATCTCAGCTGGAAACCCAACGATACCGAAGATATCGCAATTTCCGCATGTCAAACGCTCTGTGGAGTGCTGAAAACACCAGAAAACGTGTTTTTCGCAATCAATAACACGAAAACAGCGATTTCGGTGATTCTGCACACTTGTAACAGCAGAATCATGAAGATTATCGCTGAAAATGCATATCTCGACTGGAAACCCCACGCAAACGAAGATATCGCTGTTTCCGCATGTCGTAGGCACTGTGGAGTGCTGAAAACACCAGAAAACGTGTTTTTCGCATTCAATAGCACGCAAACAGCGATTTCGGTGATTCTGCACACTTGCAACAGCAGAATCATGAAGATTATCACTGAAAATGCATATCTCAACTGGAAACCCCACGCAAACGAAGATATCGCAGTTTCCGCATATCAAACGCACTGTGGAGTGCTGACAACACCAGAAAACGTGTTTTTCGCATTCAATAGCAAGAAAACAGCGACTTCGGTGATTCTGCACACTTGTAGCAGCAGGATCATGAAGATTTTCAGTGAAAATGCATATCTCAGCTGGAAACCCAACGATACCGAAGATATCGCAGTTTCCGCATGTCATACGCACTGTGGAGTGCTGAAAACACCAGAAAACTTGTTTTTCGCATTCAATAGCACGAAAACAGCGATTTCGGTGATTCGGCACACTTGTAGCAGCAGGATCATGAAGATTATCCGTGAAAATGAATATCTCAGCTGGAAACCGAGCGATACCGAAGATATCGCAGTTTCCGCATGTCATACGCACTGTGGAGTGCTGAAAACACCAGAAAACTTGTTTTTCGCATTCACTAGTACGAAAACAGCGGTTTCGGTGATTCTGCACACTTGTAACAGCAGAATCATGAAGATTATCACTGAAAATGCATATCTCAACTGGAAACCCCACGCAAACGAAGATATCGCGGTTTCCGCATATCAAACGCACTGTGGAGTGCTGAAAACACCAGAAAACGTGTTTTTCGCATTCAATAGCACGAAAGCAGCGATTTCGGTGATTCTGCACACTTGTAGCAGCAGGATCATGAAGATTATCAGTGAAAATGCACATCTCAGCTGGAAACCCAACGATACCGAAGATATCGCAGTTTCCGCATGTCAAACGCTATGTGGAGTGCTGAAAACACCAGAAAACGTGTTTTTCGCATTCAATAACACGAAAACAGCGATTTCGGTGATTCTGCACACTTGTAACAGCAGAATCATGAAGATTATCGTTGAAAATGCATATCTCGACTGGAAACCCCACGCCAACGAAGATATCGCTGTTTCCGCATGTCGTAGGCACTGTGGAGTGCTGAAAACACCAGAAAACGTGTTTTTCGCATTCAATAGCACGAAAACAGCGATTTCGGTGATTCTGCACACTTGTACCAGCAGAATCATGAAGATTATCACTGAAAATGCATATCTCAGCTGGAAACCCAACGATACCGAAGATATCGCAGTTTCCGCATGTCAAACGCTCTGTGGAGTGCTGAAAACACCAGAAAACGTGTTTTTCGCAATCAATAACACGAAAACAGCGATTTCGGTGATTCTGCACACTTGTAACAGCAGAATCATGAAGATTATCGCTGAAAATGCATATCTCGACTGGAAACCCCACGCAAACGAAGATATCGCTGTTTCCGCATGTCGTAGGCACTGTGGAGTGCTGAAAACACCAGAAAACGTGTTTTTCGCATTCAATAGCACGCAAACAGCGATTTCGGTGATTCTGCACACTTGCAACAGCAGAATCATGAAGATTATCACTGAAAATGCATATCTCAACTGGAAACCCCACGCAAACGAAGATATCGCAGTTTCCGCATATCAAACGCACTGTGGAGTGCTGACAACACCAGAAAACGTGTTTTTCGCATTCAATAGCAAGAAAACAGCGACTTCGGTGATTCTGCACACTTGTAGCAGCAGGATCATGAAGATTTTCAGTGAAAATGCATATCTCAGCTGGAAACCCAACGATACCGAAGATATCGCAGTTTCCGCATGTCATACGCACTGTGGAGTGCTGAAAACACCAGAAAACGTGTTTTTCGCATTCAATAGCACGAAAACAGCGATTTCGGTGATTCTGCACACTTGTACCAGCAGAATCATGAAGATTATCACTGAAAATGCATATCTCAGCTGGAAACCCAACGATACCGAAGATATCGCAGTTTCCGCATGTCAAACGCTCTGTGGAGTGCTGAAAACACCAGAAAACGTGTTTTTCGCAATCAATAACACGAAAACAGCGATTTCGGTGATTCTGCACACTTGTAACAGCAGAATCATGAAGATTATCACTGAAAATGCATATCTCAGCTGGAAACCCAACGATACCGAAGATATCGCAGTTTCCGCATGTCATACGCACTGTCGGGTGCTGAAAACACCAGAAAACGCGTTTTTCGCATTCAATAGCACGAAAACAGCGATATCGGTGATTCTGCACACTTGTAACTGCAGAATCATGAAGATTATCACTGAAAATGCATATCTCAACTGGAAACCCCACGCAAACGAAGATATCGCAGTTTCCGCATATCAAACGCACTGTGGAGTGCTGAAAACACCAGAAAACGTGTTTTTCGCATTCAATAGCACGAAAACAGCGATTGCGGTGATTCCGCACACTTGTAACAGCAGAATCATGAAGATTATCACTGAAAATGCATATCTCAACTGGAAACCCCACGCAAACGAAGATATCGCAGTTTCCGCATATCAAACGCACTGTGGAGTGCTGAAAACACCAGAAAACGTGTTTTTCGCATTCAATAGCACGAAAACAGCGATTTCGGTGATTCTGCACACTTGTAGCAGCAGGATCATGAAGATTATCCGTGAAAATGCATATCTCAGCTGGAAACCGAGCGATACCGAAGATATCGCAGTTTCCGCATGTCATACGCACTGTGGAGTGCTGAAAACACCAGAAAACGTGTTTTTCGCATTCACTAGTACGAAAACAGCGATTTCGGTGATTCTGCACACTTGTAACAGCAGAATCATGAAGATTATCACTGAAAATGCATATCTCAACTGGTAACCCCACGGAAACGAAGATATCGCAGTTTCCGCATATCAAACGCACTGTGGAGTGCTGAAAACACCAGAAAACGTGTTTTTCGCATTCAATAGCACGAAAACAGCGATTTCGGTGATTCTGCACACTTGTAGCAGCAGGATCATGAAGATTATCGCTGAAAATGCATATCTCGACTGGAAACCCCACGCAAACGAAGATATCGCTGTTTCCGCATGTCGTAGGCACTGTGGAGTGCTGAAAACACCAGAAAACGTGTTTTTCGCATTCAATAGCACGCAAACAGCGATTTCGGTGATTCTGCACACTTGCAACAGCAGAATCATGAAGATTATCACTGAAAATGCATATCTCAACTGGAAACCCCACGCAAACGAAGATATCGCAGTTTCCGCATATCAAACGCACTGTGGAGTGCTGACAACACCAGAAAACGAGTTTTTCGCATTCAATAGCAAGAAAACAGCGACTTCGGTGATTCTGCACACTTGTAGCAGCAGGATCATGATGATTATCAGTGAAAATGCATATCTCAGCTGGAAACCCAACGATACCGAAGATATCGCAGTTTCCGCATGTCATACGCACTGTCGGGTGCTGAAAACACCAGAAAACGCGTTTTTCGCAATCAATAACACGAAAACAGCGATTTCGGTGATTCTGCACACTTGTAACAGCAGAATCATGAAGATTATCGCTGAAAATGCATATCTCGACTGGAAACCCCACGCAAACGAAGATATCGCTGTTTCCGCATGTCGTAGGCACTGTGGAGTGCTGAAAACACCAGAAAACGTGTTTTTCGCATTCAATAGCACGAAAACAGCGATTTCGGTGATTCTGCAGACTTGCAACAGCAGAATCATGAAGATTATCACTGAAAATACATATCTCAACTGGAAACCCCACGCAAACGAAGATATCGCAGTTACCGCATATCAAACGCACTGTGGAGTGCTGAAAACACCAGAAAACGTGTTTTTCGCATTCAATAGCACGAAAACAGCGATTTCGGTGATTCTGCACACTTGTACCAGCAGAATCATGAAGATTATCACTGAAAATGCATATCTCAGCTGGAAACCCAACGATACCGAAGATATCGCAATTTCCGCATGTCAAACGCTCTGTGGAGTGCTGAAAACACCAGAAAACGTGTTTTTCGCAATCAATAACACGAAAACAGCGATTTCGGTGATTCTGCACACTTGTAACAGCAGAATCATGAAGATTATCGCTGAAAATGCATATCTCGACTGGAAACCCCACGCAAACGAAGATATCGCTGTTTCCGCATGTCGTAGGCACTGTGGAGTGCTGAAAACACCAGAAAACGTGTTTTTCGCATTCAATAGCACGCAAACAGCGATTTCGGTGATTCTGCACACTTGCAACAGCAGAATCATGAAGATTATCACTGAAAATGCATATCTCAACTGGAAACCCCACGCAAACGAAGATATCGCAGTTTCCGCATATCAAACGCACTGTGGAGTGCTGACAACACCAGAAAACGTGTTTTTCGCATTCAATAGCAAGAAAACAGCGACTTCGGTGATTCTGCACACTTGTAGCAGCAGGATCATGAAGATTTTCAGTGAAAATGCATATCTCAGCTGGAAACCCAACGATACCGAAGATATCGCAGTTTCCGCATGTCATACGCACTGTGGAGTGCTGAAAACACCAGAAAACTTGTTTTTCGCATTCAATAGCACGAAAACAGCGATTTCGGTGATTCTGCACACTTGTAGCAGCAGGATCATGAAGATTATCCGTGAAAATGAATATCTCAGCTGGAAACCGAGCGATACCGAAGATATCGCAGTTTCCGCATGTCATACGCACTGTGGAGTGCTGAAAACACCAGAAAACTTGTTTTTCGCATTCACTAGTACGAAAACAGCGGTTTCGGTGATTCTGCACACTTGTAACAGCAGAATCATGAAGATTATCACTGAAAATGCATATCTCAACTGGAAACCCCACGCAAACGAAGATATCGCGGTTTCCGCATATCAAACGCACTGTGGAGTGCTGAAAACACCAGAAAACGTGTTTTTCGCATTCAATAGCACGAAAGCAGCGATTTCGGTGATTCTGCACACTTGTAGCAGCAGGATCATGAAGATTATCAGTGAAAATGCATATCTCAGCTGGAAACCCAACGATACCGAAGATATCGCAGTTTCCGCATGTCAAACGCTATGTGGAGTGCTGAAAACACCAGAAAACGTGTTTTTCGCATTCAATAACACGAAAACAGCGATTTCGGTGATTCTGCACACTTGTAACAGCAGAATCATGAAGATTATCGTTGAAAATGCATATCTCGACTGGAAACCCCACGCCAACGAAGATATCGCTGTTTCCGCATGTCGTAGGCACTGTGGAGTGCTGAAAACACCAGAAAACGTGTTTTTCGCATTCAATAGCACGAAAACAGCGATTTCGGTGATTCTGCACACTTGTACCAGCAGAATCATGAAGATTATCACTGAAAATGCATATCTCAGCTGGAAACCCAACGATACCGAAGATATCGCAGTTTCCGCATGTCAAACGCTCTGTGGAGTGCTGAAAACACCAGAAAACGTGTTTTTCGCAATCAATAACACGAAAACAGCGATTTCGGTGATTCTGCACACTTGTAACAGCAGAATCATGAAGATTATCGCTGAAAATGCATATCTCGACTGGAAACCCCACGCAAACGAAGATATCGCTGTTTCCGCATGTCGTAGGCACTGTGGAGTGCTGAAAACACCAGAAAACGTGTTTTTCGCATTCAATAGCACGCAAACAGCGATTTCGGTGATTCTGCACACTTGCAACAGCAGAATCATGAAGATTATCACTGAAAATGCATATCTCAACTGGAAACCCCACGCAAACGAAGATATCGCAGTTTCCGCATATCAAACGCACTGTGGAGTGCTGACAACACCAGAAAACGTGTTTTTCGCATTCAATAGCAAGAAAACAGCGACTTCGGTGATTCTGCACACTTGTAGCAGCAGGATCATGAAGATTTTCAGTGAAAATGCATATCTCAGCTGGAAACCCAACGATACCGAAGATATCGCAGTTTCCGCATGTCATACGCACTGTGGAGTGCTGAAAACACCAGAAAACTTGTTTTTCGCATTCAATAGCACGAAAACAGCGATTTCGGTGATTCTGCACACTTGTAGCAGCAGGATCATGAAGATTATCCGTGAAAATGAATATCTCAGCTGGAAACCGAGCGATACCGAAGATATCGCAGTTTCCGCATGTCATACGCACTGTGGAGTGCTGAAAACACCAGAAAACTTGTTTTTCGCATTCACTAGTACGAAAACAGCGGTTTCGGTGATTCTGCACACTTGTAACAGCAGAATCATGAAGATTATCACTGAAAATGCATATCTCAACTGGAAACCCCACGCAAACGAAGATATCGCGGTTTCCGCATATCAAACGCACTGTGGAGTGCTGAAAACACCAGAAAACGTGTTTTTCGCATTCAATAGCACGAAAGCAGCGATTTCGGTGATTCTGCACACTTGTAGCAGCAGGATCATGAAGATTATCAGTGAAAATGCATATCTCAGCTGGAAACCCAACGATACCGAAGATATCGCAGTTTCCGCATGTCAAACGCTATGTGGAGTGCTGAAAACACCAGAAAACGTGTTTTTCGCATTCAATAACACGAAAACAGCGATTTCGGTGATTCTGCACACTTGTAACAGCAGAATCATGAAGATTATCGTTGAAAATGCATATCTCGACTGGAAACCCCACGCCAACGAAGATATCGCTGTTTCCGCATGTCGTAGGCACTGTGGAGTGCTGAAAACACCAGAAAACGTGTTTTTCGCATTCAATAGCACGAAAACAGCGATTTCGGTGATTCTGCACACTTGCAACAGCAGAATCATGAAGATTATCACTGAAAATACATATCTCAACTGGAAACCCCACGCAAACGAAGATATCGCAGTTACCGCATATCAAACGCCCTGTGGAGTGCTGAAAACACCAGAAAACGTGTTTTTCGCATTCAATAGCACGAAAACAGCGATTGCGGTGATTCTGCACACTTGTAACAGCAGAATCATGAAGATTATCACTGAAAATGCATATCTCAACTGGAAACCCCACGCAAACGAAGATATCGCAGTTTCCGCATATCAAACGCACTGTGGAGTGCTGAAAACACCAGAAAACGTGTTTTTCGCATTCAATAGCACGAAAACAGCGATTTCGGTGATTCTGCACACTTGTAACAGCAGAATCATGAAGATTATCACCGAAAATGCATATCTCAGCTGGAAACCCAACGATGCCGAAAATATCGCAGTTTCCGCATGTCAAACGCTCTGTGGAGTGCTGAAATCACCAGAAAACGTGTTTTTCGCATTCACTAGTACGAAAACAGCGATTTCGGTGATTCTGCACACTTGTAACAGCAGAATCATGAAGATTATCACTGAAAATGCATATCTCAACTGGAAACCCCACGGAAACGAAGATATCGCAGTTTCCACATATCAAACGCACTGTGGAGTGCTGAAAACACCAGAAAACGTGTTTTTCGCATTCAATAGCACGAAAACAGCGATTTCGGTGATTCTGCACACTTGTAGCAGCAGGATCATGAAGATTATCAGTGAAAATGCATATCTCAGCTGGAAACCCAACGATCCCGAAGATATCGCAGTTTCCGCATGTCAAACGCTCTGTGGAGTGCTGAAAACACCAGAAAACGTGTTTTTCGCAATCAATAACACGAAAACAGCGATTTCGGTGATTCCGCACACTTGTAACAGCAGAATCATGAAGATTATCGCTGAAAATGCATATCTCGACTGGAAACCCCACGCAAACGAAGATATCGCTGTTTCCGCATGTCGTAGGCACTGTGGAGTGCTGAAAACACCAGAAAACGTGTTTTTCGCATTCAATAGCACGCAAACAGCGATTTCGGTGATTCTGCACACTTGCAACAGCAGAATCATGAAGATTATCACTGAAAATGCATATCTCAACTGGAAACCCCACGCAAACGAAGATATCGCAGTTTCCGCATATCAAACGCACTGTGGAGTGCTGACAACACCAGAAAACGTGTTTTTCGCATTCAATAGCAAGAAAACAGCGACTTCGGTGATTCTGCACACTTGTAGCAGCAGGATCATGAAGATTATCAGTGAAAATGCATATCTCAGCTGGAAACCCAACGATACCGAAGATATCGCAGTTTCCGCATGTCATACGCACTGTCGGGTGCTGAAAACACCAGAAAACGCGTTTTTCGCAATCAATAACACGAAAACAGCGATTTCGGTGATTCTGCACACTTGTAACAGCAGAACCATGAAGATTATCGCTGAAAATGCATATCTCGACTGGAAACCCCACGCAAACGAAGATATCGCTGTTTCCGCATGTCGTAGGAACTGTGGAGTGCTGAAAACACCAGAAAACGTGTTTTTCGCATTCAATAGCACGAAAACAGCGATTTCGGTGATTCTGCAGACTTGCAACAGCAGAATCATGAAGATTATCACTGAAAATACATAGCTCAACTGGAAACCCCACGCAAACGAAGATATCGCAGTTACCGCATATCAAACGCACTGTGGAGTGCTGAAAACACCAGAAAACGTGTTTTTCGCATTCAATAGCACGCAAACAGCGATTTCTGTGATTCTGCACACTTGCAACAGCAGAATCATGAAGATTATCACTGAAAATGCATATCTCAACTGGAAACCCCACGCAAACGAAGATATCGCAGTTTCCGCATATCAAACGCACTGTGGAGTGCTGACAACACCAGAAAACGTGTTTTTCGCATTCAATAGCAAGAAAACAGCGACTTCGGTGATTCTGCACACTTGTAGCAGCAGGATCATGAAGATTATCAGTGAAAATGCATATCTCAGCTGGAAACCCAACGATACCGAAGATATCGCAGTTTCCGCATGTCATACGCACTGTCGGGTGCTGAAAACACCAGAAAACGCGTTTTTCGCAATCAATAACACGAAAACAGCGATTTCGGTGATTCTGCACACTTGTAACAGCAGAATCATGAAGATTATCGCTGAAAATGCATATCTCGACTGGAAACCCCACGCAAACGAAGATATCGCTGTTTCCGCATGTCGTAGGAACTGTGGAGTGCTGAAAACACCAGAAAACGTGTTTTTCGCAATCAATAACACGAAAACAGCGATTTCGGTGATTCCGCACACTTGTAACAGCAGAATCATGAAGATTATCGCTGAAAATGCATATCTCGACTGGAAACCCCACGCAAACGAAGATATCGCTGTTTCCGCATGTCGTAGGCACTGTGGAGTGCTGAAAACACCAGAAAACGTGTTTTTCGCATTCAATAGCACGCAAACAGCGATTTCGGTGATTCTGCACACTTGCAACAGCAGAATCATGAAGATTATCACTGAAAATGCATATCTCAACTGGAAACCCCACGCAAACGAAGATATCGCAGTTTCCGCATATCAAACGCACTGTGGAGTGCTGACAACACCAGAAAACGTGTTTTTCGCATTCAATAGCAAGAAAACAGCGACTTCGGTGATTCTGCACACTTGTAGCAGCAGGATCATGAAGATTATCAGTGAAAATGCATATCTCAGCTGGAAACCCAACGATACCGAAGATATCGCAGTTTCCGCATGTCATACGCGCTGTCGGGTGCTGAAAACACCAGAAAACGCGTTTTTCGCAATCAATAACACGAAAACAGCGATTTCGGTGATTCTGCACACTTGTAACAGCAGAATCATGAAGATTATCGCTGAAAATGCATATCTCGACTGGAAACCCCACGCAAACGAAGATATCGCTGTTTCCGCATGTCGTAGGAACTGTGGAGTGCTGAAAACACCAGAAAACGTGTTTTTCGCATTCAATAGCACGAAAACAGCGATTTCGGTGATTCTGCACACTTGTACCAGCAGAATCATGAAGATTATCACTGAAAATGCATATCTCACCTGGAAACCCAACGATACCGAAGATATCGCAGTTTCCGCATGTCAAACGCTCTGTGGAGTGCTGAAAACACCAGAAAACGTGTTTTTCGCAATCAATAACACGAAAACAGCGATTTCGGTGATTCTGCACACTTGTAACAGCAGAATCATGAAGATTATCGCAGAAAATGCATATCTCGACTGGAAACCCCACGCAAACGAAGATATCGCTGTTTCCGCATGTCGTAGGCACTGTGGAGTGCTGAAAACACCAGAAAACGTGTTTTTCGCATTCAATAGCACGCAAACAGCGATTTCGGTGATTCTGCACACTTGCAACAGCAGAATCATGAAGATTATCACTGAAAATGCATATCTCAACTGGAAACCCCACGCAAACGAAGATATCGCAGTTTCCGCATATCAAACGCACTGTGGAGTGCTGACAACACCAGAAAACGTGTTTTTCGCATTCAATAGCAAGAAAACAGCGACTTCGGTGATTCTGCACACTTGTAGCAGCAGGGTCATGAAGATTTTCAGTGAAAATGCATATCTCAGCTGGAAACCCAACGATACCGAAGATATCGCAGTTTCCGCATGTCATACGCACTGTGGAGTGCTGAAAACACCAGAAGACTTGTTTTTCGCATTCAATAGCACGAAAACAGCGATTTCGGTGATTCTGCACACTTGTAGCAGCAGGATCATGAAGATTATCCGTGAAAATGAATATCTCAGCTGGAAACCGAGCGATACCGAAGATATCGCAGTTTCCGCATGTCATACGCACTGTGGAGTGCTGAAAACACCAGAAAACTTGTTTTTCGCATTCACTAGTACGAAAACAGCGGTTTCGGTGATTCTGCACACTTGTAACAGCAGAATCATGAAGATTATCACTGAAAATGCATATCTCAACTGGAAACCCCACGCAAACGAAGATATCGCGGTTTCCGCATATCAAACGCACTGTGGAGTGCTGAAAACACCAGAAAACGTGTTTTTCGCATTCAATAGCACGAAAACAGCGATTTCGGTGATTCTGCACACTTGTAGCAGCAGGATCATGAAGATTATCAGAGAAAATGCATATCTCAGCTGGAAACCCAACGATACCGAAGATATCGCAGTTTCCGCATGTCAAACGCTCTGTGGAGTGCTGAAAACACCAGAAAACGTGTTTTTCGCATTCAATAGCACGAAAACAGCGATTGCGGTGATTCTGCACACTTGTAACAGCAGAATCATGAAGATTATCACTGAAAATGCATATCTCAGCTGGAAACCCCACGCAAACGAAGATATCGCAGTTTCCGCATATCAAACGCACTGTGGAGTGCTGAAAACACCAGAAAACGTGTTTTTCGCATTCAATAGCACGAAAACAGCGATTTCGGTGATTCTGCACACTTGTACCAGCAGAATCATGAAGATTATCACTGAAAATGCATATCTCAGCTGGAAACCCAACGATGCCGAAGATATCGCAGTTTCCGCATGTCAAACGCTCTGTGGAGTGCTGAAAACACCAGAAAACGTGTTTTTCGCATTCAATAGCACGAAAACAGCGATTTCGGTGATTCTGCACACTTGTAGCAGCAGGATCATGAAGATTATCAGTGAAAATGCATATCTCAGCTGGAAACCCAACGATACCGAAGATATCGCAGTTTCCGCATGTCAAACGCTCTGTGGAGTACTGAAAACACCAGAAAACGTGTTTTTCGCATTCAATAACACGAAAACAGCGATTTCGGTGATTCTGCACACTTGTAACAGCAGAATCATGAAGATTATCGCTGAAAATGCATATCTCGACTGGAAACCCCACGCAAACGAAGATATCGCTGTTTCCGCATGTCGTAGGCACTGTGGAGTGCTGAAAACACCAGAAAACGTGTTTTTCGCATTCAATAGCACGCAAACAGCGATTTCGGTGATTCTGCACACTTGTAGCAGCAGGATCATGAAGATTATCAGTGAAAATGCATTTCTCAGCTGGAAACCCAACGATACCGAAGATATCGCAGTTTCCGCATGTCATACGCACTGTCGGGTGCTGAAAACACCAGAAAACGCGTTTTTCGCAATCAATAACACGAAAACAGCGATTTCGGTGATTCTGCACACTTGTAACAGCAGAATCATGAAGATTATCGCTGAAAATGCATATCTCGACTGGAAACCCCACGCAAACGAAGATATCGCTGTTTCCGCATGTCGTAGGCACTGTGGAGTGCTGAAAACACCAGAAAACGTGTTTTTCGCATTCAATAGCACGAAAACAGCGATTTCGGTGATTCTGCACACTTGCAACAGCAGAATCATGAAGATTATCACTGAAAATACATATCTCAACTGGAAACCCCACGCAAACGAAGATATCGCAGTTACCGCATATCAAACGCCCTGTGGAGTGCTGAAAACACCAGAAAACGTGTTTTTCGCATTCAATAGCACGAAAACAGCGATTGCGGTGATTCTGCACACTTGTAACAGCAGAATCATGAAGATTATCACTGAAAATGCATATCTCAACTGGAAACCCCACGCAAACGAAGATATCGCAGTTTCCGCATATCAAACGCACTGTGGAGTGCTGAAAACACCAGAAAACGTGTTTTTCGCATTCAATAGCACGAAAACAGCGATTTCGGTGATTCTGCACACTTGTAACAGCAGAATCATGAAGATTATCACTGAAAATGCATATCTCAGCTGGAAACCCCACGCAAACGAAGATATCGCAGTTTCCGCATATCAAACGCACTGTGGAGTGCTGAAAACACCAGAAAACGTGTTTTTCGCATTCAATAGCACGAAAACAGCGATTTCGGTGATTCTGCACACTTGTAGCAGCAGGATCATGAAGATTATCCGTGAAAATGCATATCTCAGCTGGAAAGCGAGCGATACCGAAGATATCGCAGTTTCCGCATGTCATACGCACTGTGGAGTGCTGAAAACACCAGAAAACGTGTTTTTCGCATTCACTAGTACGAAAACAGCGATTTCGGTGATTCTGCACACTTGTAACAGCAGAATCATGAAGATTATCACTGAAAATGCATATCTCAACTGGAAACCCCACGCAAACGAAGATATCGCAGTTTCCGCATATCAAACGCACTGTGGAGTGCTGAAAACACCAGAAAACGTGTTTTTCGCATTCAATAGCACGAAAACAGCGATTTCGGTGATTCTGCACACTTGTAGCAGCAGGATCATGAAGATTATCAGTGAAAATGCATATCTCAGCTGGAAACCCCACGCAAACGAAGATATCGCAGATTCCGCATATCAAACGCTCTGTGGAGTGCTGACAACACCAGAAAACGTGTTTTTCGCATTCAATAGCACGAAAACAGCGATTGCGGTGATTCTGCACACTTGTAACAGCAGAATCATGAAGATTATCACTGAAAATGCATATCTCAGCTGGAAACCCCACGCAAACGAAGATATCGCAGTTTCCGCATATCAAACGCACTGTGGAGTGCTGAAAACACCAGAAAACGTGTTTTTCGCATTCAATAGCACGAAAACAGCGATTTCGGTGATTCTGCACACTTGTAGCAGCAGGATCATGAAGATTATCAGTGAAAATGCATATCTCAGCTGGAAACCCCACGCAAACGAAGATATCGCAGATTCCGCATATCAAACGCTCTGTGGAGTGCTGACAACACCAGAAAACGTGTTTTTCGCATTCAATAGCACGAAAACAGCGATTGCGGTGATTCTGCACACTTGTAACAGCAGAATCATGAAGATTATCACTGAAAATGCATATCTCAGCTGGAAACCCCACGCAAACGAAGATATCGCAGTTTCCGCATGTCAAACGCTCTGTGGAGTGCTGAAAACACCAGAAAACGTGTTTTTCGCAATCAATAACACGAAAACAGCGATTTCGGTGATTCTGCACACTAGTAACAGCCGAATCATGAAGATTATCGCTGAAAATGCATATCTCGACTGGAAACCCCACGCAAACGAAGATATCGCTGTTTCCGCATTTCGTAGGCACTGTGGAGTGCTGAAAACACCAGAAAACGTGTTTTTCGCATTCAATAGCACGCAAACAGCGATTTCGGTGATTCTGCACACTTGCAACAGCAGAATCATGAAGATTAACACTGAAAATGCATATCTCAACTGGAAACCCCACGCAAACGAAGATATCGCAGTTTCCGCATATCAAACGCACTGTGGAGTGCTGAAAACACCAGAAAACGTGTTTTTCGCATTCAATAGCACGAAAACAGCGATTTCGGTGATTCTGCACACTTGCAACAGCAGAATCATGAAGATTATCACTGAAAATGCATATCTCAGCTGGAAACCCAACGATGCCGAAGATATCGCAGTTTCCGCATGTCAAACGCTCTGTGGAGTGCTGAAAACACCAGAAAACGTGTTTTTCGCATTCAATAGCACGAAAACAGCGATTGCGGTGATTCTGCACACTTGTAACAGCAGAATCATGAAGATTATCACTGAAAATGCATATCTCAGCTGGAAACCCCACGCAACCGAAGATATCGCAGTTTCCGCATATCAAACGCACTGTGGAGTGCTGAAAACACCAGAAAACGTGTTTTTCGCATTCAATAGCACGAAAACAGCGATTTCGGTGATTCTGCACACTTGTACCAGCAGAATCATGAAGATTATCACTGAAAATGCATATCTCAGCTGTAAACCCAACGATGCCGAAGATATCGCAGTTTCCGCATGTCAAACGCTCTGTGGAGTGCTGAAAACACCAGAAAACGTGTTTTTCGCATTCAATAGCACGAAAACAGCGATTTCGGTGATTCTGCACACTTGTAGCAGCAGGATCATGAAGATTATCAGTGAAAATGCATATCTCAGCTGGAAACCCAACGATACCGAAGATATCGCAGTTTCCGCATGTCAAACGCTCTGTGGAGTACTGAAAACACCAGAAAACGTGTTTTTCGCATTCAATAACACGAAAACAGCGATTTCGGTGATTCTGCACACTTGTAACAGCAGAATCATGAAGATTATCGCTGAAAATGCATATCTCGACTGGAAACCCCACGCAAACGAAGATATCGCTGTTTCCGCATGTCGTAGGCACTGTGGAGTGCTGAAAACACCAGAAAACGTGTTTTTCGCATTCAATAGCACGCAAACAGCGATTTCGGTGATTCTGCACACTTACAACAGCAGAATCATGAAGATTATCACTGAAAATGCATATCTCAACTGGAAACCCCACGCAAACGAAGATATCGCAGTTTCCGCATATCAAACGCACTGTGGAGTGCTAAAAACACCAGAAAACGTGTTTTTCGCATTCAATAGCACGAAAACAGCGATTTCGGTGATTCTGCACACTTGTAGCAGCAGGATCATGAAGATTATCAGTGAAAATGCATTTCTCAGCTGGAAACCCAACGATACCGAAGATATCGCAGTTTCCGCATGTCATACGCACTGTCGGGTGCTGAAAACACCAGAAAACGCGTTTTTCGCAATCAATAACACGAAAACAGCGATTTCGGTGATTCTGCACACTTGTAACAGCAGAATCATGAAGATTATCGCTGAAAATGCATATCTCGACTGGAAACCCCACGCAAACGAAGATATCGCTGTTTCCGCATGTCGTAGGCACTGTGGAGTGCTGAAAACACCAGAAAACGTGTTTTTCGCATTCAATAGCACGAAAACAGCGATTTCGGTGATTCTGCACACTTGCAACAGCAGAATCATGAAGATTATCACTGAAAATACATATCTCAACTGGAAACCCCACGCAAACGAAGATATCGCAGTTACCGCATATCAAACGCCCTGTGGAGTGCTGAAAACACCAGAAAACGTGTTTTTCGCATTCAATAGCACGAAAACAGCGATTGCGGTGATTCTGCACACTTGTAACAGCAGAATCATGAAGATTATCACTGAAAATGCATATCTCAACTGGAAACCCCACGCAAACGAAGATATCGCAGTTTCCGCATATCAAACGCACTGTGGAGTGCTGAAAACACCAGAAAACGTGTTTTTCGCATTCAATAGCACGAAAACAGCGATTTCGGTGATTCTGCACACTTGTAACAGCAGAATCATGAAGATTATCACTGAAAATGCATATCTCAGCTGGAAACCCAACGATGCCGAAGATATCGCAGTTTCCGCATGTCAAACGC